>CM065426.1:61538933-62030952 GCA_033060865.1 Dorcus hopei | reverse complement strand
TATTGTATTTTTTATTTTTTTAGAAAAAAATAACAAATCGTTATGTACATAATATTACAAATTGCATTTTAAAGAAAGAAATAAAAATAAACATAGAAGTTTTTACAATTAACTATGTCTACTTGGATTTCTTTATTTCTTTACTTGGATAACGTGGGTTAATAATTTCAGGTAATACACAAGTTTTATAAAATTGGTGCAATGATAGCTTCATTTTGTTTCCCAAAACGTATTATCTTTCTGAATAGTTTCCAAATGCGTTCCAAATGGCGACCCTTTACACAAAAATAAAAAACTTCTTTTTCCAGACCATATATGTAATTGTCCCTGGATTTGGTACATATAATTATGTCCAACTTTCAAATTTAGAACATCTATTGTTCTGTTTAATTGCAGAAAATCTATTAATTTTTTTTTCTTACAGCTTGTCGTGGACTAATTTTGCTCATTCTTTACGGACATTTAATTTCAAGATTGCATTTTCTTCACATTTATAATGCCGTCGGGACTAGCTCCCAAAAAGAAGTCTTCACCTTGTCCAATAAAGAACCCACAGTGCTTCGACGGTAAGTCCTGTAAGCTCCTGAAAAGCTACTTTGCTATGGGTTTCGTTTTCCATACCCTCTATCCTCGTAGCAATGGTGCCAGAAAGTCCGAATAAATGCAATCTTTTCACAGTGATAACACAGGACGATCCCGATGTTTCAAACAAACATGCGCCGGCATGTGTAACTCACTCACACGTATCAACTATAACAAAAAAAGATATAGCCCATCGAGTAAACAGTAACGTACAAGTTCGAGACCATTTAAAATGGAAAACATTCATTTTTACCCAAGCAATCATGGGAACGTGAATTTTTATGTATTTTAAATACACAGGGCTATCCAGAATGTTATTTGTGCAGAAAGGTTTTGAAGTCCAAAACACTATGTAATATTAAACGCCATTATAGAACGCGTCATGAAAACCAATACAAAATATATCCTTTAAAAAAACGATGTGCTTTAATAGAAACATATAAAGAAATAACAATAGGAACAAATATTAATAAAACAGAACAAGAAAAATATTGGAAGGCTAGTAATGTCGCGTCGTATAAAGTAGCTCTTTTATTAGCAAAGTCTTGTAAAAGTTTTACAGACGGAGAATTAGTCAAACAATGCGCATTAGAAATGGCAAGAGTTTTTAATAATCACTTGGCAATCCAACAGTTGGAATCAGTGCCATTATCGCGACGCACCATCACAAGACGTATTGCCGACATCGCTAAGTCTATAAAACAACGATTACATATTTTCTCCAAAATTGCCGATGGTTTTCTTTGTGCCTCGATGAAAGTACTGACGTTTGTGATATTAGTCAATTAGTTGTCTTCATACGTGCTATTAATGAAAATTTCGAAGTGTACGAAGAATTTTTAGGTTTATATTCCTTGCATGGCCGAGCAAGAGGAACAGACATTTTTAATGCAGTTATAAACATTATGCAGCAATATGATCTCGATTTTTCTAAATGTTCGGCTGTACCAACAGATGGTGCAAAAGCAATGATCGACACAGAAAAAGGATTCGTCGGTTTACTACGAAAATTGGGAGTTATATTTCACTGCATAATTCACCAGGAAAGTTTATGTGTAAAACCAATAAAACGCTTGCCGTCTCTGAAAACCGTTACGAAAACTTAATTACATACGAGGAGGTAACCGGTCACTGTCACATCGTTTATTTAAAGCTTTTTTAGAAGATTGCGGTACCTCTTCTGATATTCCCTTGTACACCGATACTCGCTGGTTAAGTATAGGCAAAACTGTGCAACGCTTTTTTGAACTTCGAGCTGAAATTCTGCAGTTTATAGAATCCTTAAATAATTCATATAGACTTGAACTTTACAGGATCTACGTAGCTTAGAATTTTGCAAGAACTGGCTTTCATAGCCGATATAACAACGTATTTAAATAACTTAGGCCTGATTTATTCACCTCCAGTAAATTTATCTGGTGATTTATTCCCATAGTAACTATTGTGATCACAATTGTTACTATGGGAATAAATGACCAGATAAATTTACTTGGAGGTGAATAAATCGGGCCTTAAACTTGAAATTACAGGGAAAACGAAATACTATTGTAGAGTGTATAGGTTTTATTAACGGATTTCGTAATCGCTTAACTTTGTTCAAAACACAGTTACAACAGCATGATTTAACGCACTTTCCATACTCTAGAGAGGTTTTAAATAAACACCCAGTCGCCAGTTTTCTTCAGTATACTCATGTACTGCAGGATTTGCAGACAGAGTTTGACCAAAGATTTCACAACTTTGACACCATACAATCCGAAGTATTGTTATTCAACAACGCTTTGCAATATGACATTGAACATTTACATACACTTGAACCTGCTCTACAGTTGGAAATGTGCGACTTAAAAGCCGATCCGGAATTAGCCACTGTAGTCGAAAAAGCAGAAGAATTTTACAAATTGTTGAACAAGGATAAGTATCCCCATCTTCGCAATTTTGGTTTACGACTATATTCTATGTTTGGGTCCAGCTACGTATGCGAAGCGACATTTTCTGTTATGAAGCATGTTAAGTCTAATGTCAGAAATAGATTATCCGACGAATCTTTATCTCATCTTCTTCGAATTTCCACCTCAAAACTCCCTGTAAATATTACAGAGATTGTTCACAATGCTTCTGACAGATCTGCTACATTTCTCATACAAAAGTAAACGAAAACTACTTTTCAATAAAAATCTCTATATTCTTATTTTACATACTCTACAAATTGTCGTGTCAATATTTTATTTTAAGAGGTTTTATTTATTTATTTTATTTTAAGAGGTTTTGTTTATTTATTGTATTTAAGAGGTTTTATTTATTTATTTTATTTAAGAGGTTATTAATTTTATTTTAAGAGGCTTTATTTATTTATTTTATTTAAGAAGTTGTTAATTTTATTTTAAGAGATTTAATTTATTTATCTGTTTTATTTAAAAGGGCTGTTTTCTTAAGAGGTTACTATTTAATTTCAAGAAATCATTTTTATATTATGTTGTTGCCTTCAGAATTTCTTAATTTCATTTCAGATAAGTGCATATTACTATCACGATTTTATTTTGTAATCTGTTTTTAGTGAAATATATTTATAATAATTTTCGGTTTAATTCAATATGAACAGCATCAAAACGAATACACCGCGCCGCCGCCGTCTACAATTTTATATTTCGTGGGACCAAGCTAGCTGCAATCGACACTCGTTTGACCTATTGCTTAGCGTAGTGGGAGATACTTCCCCTTACCATGCCCGTGCCTGTTGTAAGGTAATTGCCGTTTTCGAAATTCGCCCGCTTACGAATTTGTTTCTTCCTCATGTGATCAAGTTCAGTCTGATAGGCAAATAATTTAGCAGACCGGCGCGGCGGAAGCAACAATTCTAGTTACTAATTTTCCCAATTTATTAATTGTATATAATTGTAGTAATTGTTGGATACAGTAATAAATAAAACGTTACAAGCGTTAATTATCGTACATTATTAAGACTCGGCAAATTTGATGTAATTACGGTTTGCATAAATGTTAGTGCGACGAAAACGCACGCTTTTTTCAATGTGTTCGCCTTTAACACGTCTTGCGGTCAAGGCCAAACTTAAAAGCCTCTCATAAATTTTTTCGTTTACGATAGATATTTATTGTGTTCTTGCAGACGCGTGCCATTCATAAAACAATTGAAATCGCTCGTCTTGTTTCACGGCGGCAGAAATTTAAATCGCTACGGTATTTATAAAAACATCGGCTCCAAATTATGCAAATTTCAAGTTGCAGCGATTAAAAATTTTTATTAAGATATTTTGTTTGAAATAATGTCAGAAACTTGTCCCTCAAGTTTGGTGAATCTTCAATGAAATACCCTGTACATGTAACTCCCGATGAGGAAACATAGTTAACTTTATAAGATCTTTTACTCCATGCTCCATCTGCAATTACAGTTACCAAGGGACGACCATTTTCATCAACAGAACCCAATTCTTTAGCAATATTTGCTTCCTCTATTCCAGCTTCTTCTATTTCTTTCCAACAAGCTGCACGCAGAGTATTACCTACTGGTTCGTGTATATTCAAATATTTTCTCTGGGACATACATGGCACATCACAGAACACTTACTTAAGAAATGCGAGTTCCCATAGTAAACGTTGGCAACGAGCACATTAGCGCTCGCAGTGTTATTGTGGCAAAGTATTAGGAGAAAATTTGAATTTGTCTGACGTCTTTGTTACTTTATTTTAGTAAGGCTGGGTTAACGATTTAATCGAGGAATTAATTTGAGCCTAACAACTGAAAACACATTTATTTACACATCTGAATGTGACTGTAATTTTAAAGTCTCCTTTAAATTCCATTATGAAACTGGCCCAAATTATAACACTCAATACTTGACAGGACAACAGAAAACACTTATTTAAAGAAATGCGAGTTCCCATAGTAACCAAGCACGCGACGCACGATACTAACCTATAAACTGGCTATAAATTAACCACAACAAACAAATCAATGAAATCATCGGCGGTAAATTCAAATCCTTAATACAGATTGGCTGCTTGATGACCCCTTGCCGCACGCCTCCGTAGTGGCCCACATACTTTTACGTTGCTACTTTCGCAAACCCACCTTCACTCCCATGTGGCACATTGACACTAGCAAGAAGTTCTTCCAACTGAGAAAATCCACAACCAATTGTAACTACGCCTAACACAGCTGCTTTGTTTATATTCATTGTATTATTGGTATTTTCGGTATCTACTTCTTTAATAAATTTACACATTTTGCACCGGAATTTAAATTTACTTTGTAAACCATCTCTCGTTTCGCCGATCAATTCCAAATCTTGTAAAGTACACCCATGAATTCCATGTATACTTATATCTTGTAGTTGCTTAAAAAACTCCATGACATTTACGAAACGCCGTCCAGAAATTTCTGACTTATTCATTTCATAACTGTTTACGTCTGATTTTTTATTTTCTTCAGAGGATTCATAATCAGGCAATACATTTTCTTCGGGTATAGAAATTTGGACTGCAGCGGAAGCATCGTTCTTTTGTTTTAATTTATTATTGAACCATCTCAGTTTAGCAGCTCTAAAATAAATTAATACATGATGTGTTATACATCTAGACTCAAGTCAATTTTGACAGAATTTGGGTAAATTACTTGTCTACGAAAAAAAAACGATTTTTATGTAAAATCCTGAAACACATTAATTTTTAATTACATATTATTATATTATCATATAACCCCCTTCGAGTGATAGTTGACCCACAAAAATTGCCTGAGTGTCCCTTCTCTCTGTTCTGGGAATTCTCTGGCAGCCCTGTGTCTGCAGCAAAGAGCGGATGTTATTTTGCACTTATATTGTAGCTATGTCGACACATCTGATTTTTTAATTTTAATTTATTTAATTTCTAATTTCAATTGCTGAAGAGAATGAAAAGGTCCTTTCAAATGAGGTATCACACCACAACTCGTTTCATTTAAAAATTTTGTGTGTTAGTGTTAGACATTTGTGCACGTTTCCCTAAACTTTCAAATGTTTCGCGCCATTTTTTTCTAATCACATAAGCACATAAGGTCACTTTTTTTGCGGAAGGGTCTGTTTTCTATCAACGTTGTATGGTCGTAAATATATACAGGCTGTCTTACGAAAAACGCCCCAAGCCGTAACTCCGTTATTTATAGATTAATTTTAACAAACAAAAAGGCAAATAAAATGAGACTAAAAGTACTATAAGGTGAGTCCAGTTTCAATTTTTTTAAAAATTACCTTCAAGGTCAAATGACTGTCAACTTTTATTTTTTAAATGGCTCTGTATATTTTTATTATTATATCTGGTAGAGATTTTTTCTAAATCCAATGATGTGCAACACTTTGACATTAAAAAACATTTTTTCGTAAAAGAAAAATGAACTAGTCTATTACGCAAAACGTGCTTTTCATAAAATGTTAAAGTTTGTCGTGAAAATAATGTCACTGAGCGTTATTTTCACAGTTGTTTCAAGTTGTCAAGTTATTCTCTTTGTATGATTCATTGTTTCCTAAAAAAGCCGATTATGGATAATACTCCGTTGATTGACTTACTCCAAGCATATTTTGAATGCAATAAAAACACAAGCAGTGCGTCTCTATAGACAGGGATTTTTTCCCAAAGCGACTTACACAGTTGTAGACTTAATTTTAATTATTTCATTAATGTTTTCTGTAATGCTTGATTGCTGTTTTTATTGCATTCAAAATGTACTTGCAATAAGTCAGTCAGGTGATTGTTATCCATAATCGGCTTTTTTTAGGAAACAAGAAGTCGTACAAGTAGCAGAACTTGATAGTTTAAAACATCTGTGAAAAATAACCTCAGTGACATTGTTTTCACGACAAACTTTAACATTTTTATGAAAAGCACGTTTTGCGTAATAGACTAGTTCATTTCTTTTTTTTACGAAAAATGTTTTCTAAATATCAAAGTGTTGCACATTATTGGACTTAGAAAAAAAATCTCTACCAGATATAATAATAAAAAATATACAGAGCCATTTGAAAAATAAAAGTTGACAGTCGTTTGACCTTGAAGGTAATTTTTAAAAAAATTCAAACTGGACTCACTTTATAGTACTTTTTAGTCTCATTTTATTTGCCTTTTGCTTGTTAAGATAAGTCTATAAATAACGGAGTTATGGCTTGGGGCGTTTTTCGTAAGACAGCCTGTATAAAACACATTCATCCTCAGCTTTTTGTTTGGAGTGTGCATGGGGTGTTATTCATAAGTTCATATGGTTAGATGGCACCACTTACGGCCGTATTTTTTCTTTGAATTGTAATGCTAATTTGTACATGGTTTTTTAAGTTTATTTATAAAAAATTATGTCTGAAATTTTGGTAATATACAAAACACAGTCTATACTAGGGCGTATGCCTAAAACGCAACTAATGGAGTTCTGTACAAAAAATGCGTCGGTGAACAGAAGCTATCTTCTACAGCTAGAAAAACAATCAATAGTGCAAGTGCCGCATACTAAATTCCTCGGACTTTATGTGGACCATAAAATCACGTGAAAAGAACATACAGACTACATATGCAACAAACTAAGCTCCTTGTGTTTTTGTTCAGGCAGCTAAGAAATACAGTGTCCGGAAAAGTCCTACTACTAATGTACCACGGGCTATTCCAATCCGTTATGTCTTATGGTATAATTCACTGGGGTGGGACGCACTATGCGGATAGAGTGTTTATACTACAAAAAAAACTTGTAAGATGCATGGGCAATCTGTATTCTAATCGTGAGTCTTGTAAACCGTTATTTAAAGAAATGAACATTCTACCTCTACCATGTGTTTATATCTATACACTTGCATTATTTGTAAAACAATCAAACCAAAATTTTACAAAAAATAGCGAAATACATGAATATGACACCCGAACAAAAAATCTACTAAGAATCCCATTTAACAGATTGACCGTAGGCCAACATAGCTTTGAACCAAGGGCTCTGCAATGCTATAACAAATTACCGGCCAATCTAAAAAATATTTCAAAAATCCCTAACTTTAGAAACAAGCTTAAGCTATTTTTATTAGACAACACTTTCTATAGCATTGAGGAATTCCTTTGTTAGCTACTTAATTAAGTTAGTTAAATTGGAATGTATGCAATGAATGTTAATGTTCTGTTTTATCGGTATATGTAATATTTTCGTTCAATCTTCTTTGTATGACGCGTCCTACGTTTGTGTACATTGTACATATACATAGACTAAATAAATTACTATTACTATTACTATTACTATGCATACATATTTTTAAATAACTTCTTTAGTTTCTATAAAAATGTCAAATAAAAATAGATGTTATTTTCCATTTAAATTAACTATTGAATTAAGTAAAAAGTGTTTACATTAATAACAAAAAAGTATGCATATGCCCTCAAATGATCATTTTTCTAGTAGCATACCAAATTTGAAGGCATATGAACAGCCGGTTTCATTATTATCGCATTTATAAAATACCATTATATTTACATAGCGAGTAAAACTGGGCGATTCGCCTTAACAAAAGTAATGTATATTTTAGCACAAGCTTGCGTGTACGTGCCAGCAACTGAGAACATTATAAAAATATTCGGAATTCACATCCAGGATCAAATTCACCATGACAATAGTTACAGTAATAAGAACTTTTGTGCCCAAGAACTTAGTAACACCTCAACAGATAGCAACAACCCAAGCAATTGTAATGCCCCAGCGAATTGTGAATGGTCCACTAATGCAACGAGGAGGTTAATCTATTATTATAAAAAATATGAAAAAGATTTTCTAAGTACATCTATTCGAAATGATTCTGCACCCAAAAATATCTGCTGCATTAAATAATGAAGATTTTAAGTTTGCCTCTAATCAATGTAAGGATAAATTTAAATACCTTAAAATAAGATACATGAAAGTAGTCGACAACAAAAAATCAAGTGGGGCTGCTTCTCTTAGTTTTGACTATTTTGAAGAGCTTGATGAAATATTTGGGAAAAAGGCAAATTATGACAAAAGGTATACAAAATTAAAATGTGATCTTTTATTGATTTTCTTCTAATATCCTCTGGCACTGAAATAAAAGGCAAAATAGAATTAAAAAAGATACTAAAAAGTAGCGCTAAATTTGACAGAAACTGAAGTAAAAGATAAGAAATTAATGTATTTTATTTAATTCTATAGCTGGTGCTACTCTTTAGTATTTTTTAAAAACTCTTTTTTGCCTTTTATTTCAGTACCAGAATATGTTAGAACAAAATGAATAAAAGAATCAACTTTTAATTTTAATATTGTATAATTTTTTTGTCTTGGAAAGCAATTCTACACCCGCATATAGCACAGGTTAAAGGGATTTTTCATTTTAAGTCACCTTTAAAATGTTGCAAATTTTGGCCGTTAGTGGATTTTTTCTTGTTTTGTTTTTTGTTATTCAATATTTAGGTTTATTATAAATGTCTATGTATTATTGAATAAAAATATAAATTTTCTTAGAACAAAATAATTATTCATTTAACTTGAAGGCTTCCGCGGCCGTCGTTCATGTTTCAAAAAATAATTATTCAACTAAAGAGTAAAGATAAGCACACAATTCGTCTCGTTTCCTATAATCCGCTTCTCTATTGACTGGCATTTGTCGGTTTACAGATTCAACATCATTCCCATGGACATGATTTCTTCCTTCATTGATGTACTGGTCAATGTAAATATCGTTGCTAAGTAAACAAAGATTGTGTAAAACACAACAGGCCAGTACGGTTGCAGGTACCGAGTCTGTCCTATTCATATCTAAATTAGGTGGCCATACACACAGAGGTTGATCTGCCGGTTTTGAACGCCGCGGTTCTAAAGGGTATCTTCATAATACGTCCATGCGTTTAGTAAAAGTCGAATAAAAATGTGGGCGTTGCAAGCGTTGCAATAAAAAAACATTACGCCTAGAGTCGAATTTACTTTGCCGTCGGAAATCTCTTTTATTAATTCTTCAAATTTGTAACGCAGGAAAAGATTTTATGGGGATTTCTGTATACGCGTCAGGCATAATAAAATAACTCGCACTTACATGTATAAATGGTATTGTTTTCAAGGTATTTAATAGTGTTCACTATGTTTTGTACGACTCTCAACCATTTAATAAAAATAAAAATCCACAGATCAATCTGCACAGTTGATCTGTCCCATGCAAAACCGTGTGTTAGTGTGCATGAACCTGCAGATATATCCGCGGATTGAACCGGCACTGTGGAATTTCGACTTGTCGAAAGTTCTGTACCGCAAGTAAACTGTTTCCAAGTGTTTAACCAGTAAGGTAAAAAATGTTCTGCAATAAAAAAGCGGGCTCTATTAAAAGAGCTAAGAGAAAATGATCCGGATGATTTTAAGAATTATTTGAGAATGGATGTAAAGACATATAGCTTTTTATTAAGTTTAGTAAGAGGGGCCCTCACAAAAGAAAATATTTTTGTTACTATTTTCCTTGCTTTTAATTTTCCACAAAGCAGGATGTTCTTTGTAAATTTCTAAAAATCTCTGTTAGTTGCTGTTAATTACCGGCAGCAGTTTTCACTGGCAGTGTAAATTGACAGATAAGTCTGTACCGGTTAAATCTGATGCGTGCATTTACCACTAACTAAAAGATAAATACGCATGTTAAGGAGTGATTAAGGACGATACGTCCAGGACGTCATTGCATCTAGGTCATCTAGGATGTCATGCGTTTGTATATATTCGCCAGAAGGTAAGCGGAGTTTTTAAGAATTTTATTATTTCGCATGCCCTTAGTACAATTTGGTTAAATTCTCTCCGCGAAAAATCTGCTGTTGGACCCCATGAATTGATAAAGCGGTGAGAATCAAAGGTTTTGTTAATGTATTTATTGCTTCATCGACAAAGTCGAGCAAAAAGGCCAAGTTCACCGGCGGCGCGACATCATAAAATCTCATAAACAGTTCTTTTTTGCGTGCTAATTGGAGAATTGCTTTTTTATACTGTCGGCATTTTTTAATGAATTTTATTTAATTTTAATTGTACTTTATCTTGCAGGATCATTTTTCGTAAGTATACATTGCGTTTACCGTGGGCGTTGGTTTACCACATACCTTTTCGGTTGCATTGAAGGCCTGCACAAGAGAGCACTGTATTTACGGAGATTTTTAAGTATTTTTGAATTACTGATTTTTTTCGTATGCGTGCTATACACGAAAAAAAATTATCAACGCTCGAAATTTAGCGACAAATTTAAAATGTTTTGTGACTCTTGATTTATTTATTTTACCGTAAATAAATGAAAGATATTTTTTTTTGCTGTGTCAAGTAAACTGAGCGTCGTACAAAACATAGTAAACACTTTATTAAATACCTTGAAAACAATACCATTTATACATGTAAGTGTGAATTATTTTATTATGCCTGACGCGTATACAGAAATCGCCATAAAAGCTTTTCCTGCGTTACAAATTTGAAGAATTAATAAAAGAGGTTTCCGACGGTAAAATAAATTCGACTCTGGGCGTAATGTTTTTTTATTGCAACACTTGCAACGCCCACATTTTTATTAGACTTTAACCAAACGCATGACGTCTTGGACGTATCATGAAGATGCCCCTTTAGAATCGCGGCGTTGAAAACCGGCGGATCAACCTCTATGTGTATGGCCACCTAATATCTCAAACGTCGAAATCTTCCGAATAAAAGTGCAAATGCTCTTTCAATAACTTGTCTTGTTTGTGCAATCATATAATTGAAATTTCGTTTAGCAGGATTCAAATTTCCTCTATCTATACAATAAGTCCCAGATAACTATTCCAGCATGGGGATCTCGCTTATTATAAGAGATACGAATTCGGTTAAATGGGACGAATTATTCCTAAGCATTAGGGCAGTCACAAAATATTTTGAGAGTTCAAAAATTCCACGTGGTTCAGGAGTTATAGCCAAAAAACCAAAATTTTCAAATTTCGTTTCTTTGTAATAACTTCTTTATTGTAATCGATATGTTTTTGTTGTTTGTACTTTTTTAATGCACTTTTTCACGCAGAATTCAAATGTGCTTTTAGATTTTCATTTTCCGTTTTCGAGTTTTCACCCCCAACTTCAGTTTTTCTTATGGATCGTCAAGTAGGCTTTGGAAGAATTGAATGCGCTCTTTTTTTCTCTTTACAATGATATGACAAATGTAATATTTATTTTGACAGATAACGAAGAAAATTTAAAAAAATACATTTTCGCGACAAACGTATGCTTTGTTTGATGCAAAAAATAAAAAATAAACAAATTTTCAAACAAATGATTAAAATAAAATAAGAAATAGTCACAAGAAATTGTAACGAAGTAGCATCTCCGTTACGATTTATTTAGAGTTTTCTTTGTTTTATTAGTTAAGTTATTTAGTCTGTATATTTAGGATGCCTCGCGCAGATTCATAAAAGTACAAATCAGAGTGGGAGTACTGAAAGGAGTAGGGCTCCCCCTCCACGCGCTCGCCTATAAAGGCGCGCTGCGAGCACGCAGGAGTTAGTCGCTCACCGGCTCATCTTCCCGACGGTGTTCCGACTCTAACACGCTGGGTAACCTGTGCTACGATCGTGTTATTTCCAACCGCTCCTCCTGTTTATCCTGACCTTTCCCTTACCGAGTGCGGGCGTCTCGCACTTCCTGATCCTATAGAGCGGGAGTCTCGCTCTCTCTCTCTTACCTAGTGTGGGTGTCTCACACTTCCTTATCCTAGAGTGGGTGTCTCACTCTCTCTTACCTAGTGTGGGTGTCTCACACTTCCTTATCCTAGAGTGGGTGTCTCACTCTCTCTTCCCTAGTGCGGGCGTCTCACACTTCCTTATCCTAGAGTGGGTGTCTCACTCTCTCTTTCCCGAGTGCGGGAGTCTCGCACTTCCTGATCCTGGAGCGGGAGTCTCGCTCCCTCTTACCTAGTGTGGGTGTCTCACACATCCTGATCTCAGAGTGGGAGTCTCACTCTTTCTTACCTGTTCCGACCCTAGGAGCGGAAACTAGAACGTATGCACAGTTTGCATGGTGTTTAGTAGTCGTTTTATGTCCTTAAGACACACCGTATTTTACCGTTGAATAGTGTCCTTAAGGCACGCAGTATTTACCGTTATGTCCACGAGACACACCGTATATTACCGTTGTCCACGAGACACACCGTATATTACCGTTACCGAAAATACCGTCCGAGAGTTTAACATTTCGTTTACCAGTCCGTGAGTTTTACCTGAGTTAAGACATTCCAATTTATGGATACGTGTATATATGAACTATTTTGTAAATAAAACTGTATTTGCTAAGTGATCGACGCTTTTATTTCTGAACCTGGACTCCGACGAGCAAACCCGAACCGCCGTCAAGCAGAGCAACGATCAGCAACCGCAGACCTACCAGAATTTTGACGGACCGTTACAAAATAAAAACTTATATAACAAATAAGAGTAGTTGAATTGGGAAGTACTAAACTATTTATAAAACATGTTCCAACAATTGACCATTGCGTTCTAAACATGTTTGTGACCTGCGAGTTGTTGCTCTTAACGCATTATGTAAATTACGACACGAAATACTGCGAAATGCTGCAAGCACAGATTCACGTAGATCTTTAATATTTGCAAATGTTTGAACATAAACTTTATTTTTGACGTAACTCCAAACAAAAAAGTTCAAAGGGGTTAAATCCGGAGACCGTGGAGGCCATAAAAAAAGGTTCACTATTATCAGCCCACGAATTAGAGAACTGGTTATTGAGATATTCCCTAATTATGTTAGAATTATCTTGTTGAAACCAAATATTCATATTTCAATCAATGGTAAATTATCAAGTTTATCTTTCAATCAGTTTGTAATAAATTTAAATATCTTTGACTGTTTAACGTTTCGTTAAAAAATATGGGTCCAATAAGCTTGTCGTTTAAAATTTCGCACCAGGCATTAAAACCAAATCGCACTTGATGCCGACTTTCCCTAATAACGTGGAGATTTTCAGCTTCCCAAAAGTGAACGTTATGTCTGTTAAACAAGCCGTTGTTTGTAAACCTATTTTCATCAGATCATAAGATTTTGGTAGGAAAATTATCATTATTTTGACATTGGATGAGATACCATTGACAAAATCGCAATCTTCTCTCTTGATCTCCTTCTCTGAGTCCTTGCAAAATTGTATACTTATATGGATGATATTTTTGACGCTTTAAAACTCTCTGTGTTGTCGATTTTGAAATGCCAGTGTCATGTTCTATTTCCCTAACAGATGTTTTAGGATTTTCAGTAACGCACTGTAAAACGTTTACTTCCAACGAATTCCAACTTGGCTAACCTATTTTTTTTAAGTACTTTTTAATAATTTTAATTAATATCTTTGAAATATTCATTTGTTTGAAAATTTGTTTATTTTTTATTTTTTGCATTAAACAAATCATACGTTTGTCGAAAAAATGTATTTTTTTTAAATTTTCATCGTTATCTGTCAAAATAAGTATTACATGTTTCACATCATTGTAAAGAGAAAAAAGAGCGCATTCAATTCTTCTAAAGCCTACTTGATGGTCCATAAGAAAAACTGAAGTTGGGGGTGAAAACTCGAAAACGGAAAGTGAAAACAAAAATCTAAAAACACATTTAAATTCTACATGAAAAAGTGCCTTAAGAAAGTACAAATAACAAAAACATATCGATTACAATAAAGAAGTTATTACAAAAAAACGAACTTTCAAAATTTTGGTTTCTCGGCTGTAACTCCTGAACCACATGGAATTTTTTAAATTTCAAAACAGTTTATAACTACCCTGATACTTAGGAATAATTCGTTAATCGAATTCTTATCTCTTATAATAAGCGAGATCCCCACGCTGGAAAAGTTATCTGGGACATATTGTACATATATGGGGGCATATACCGAGATAAAACAGAGTATACTTTATCTGCAATAATAAATTCTTTAGTTGGAAAATGAACCCTTACATTATTTTAAATATTCTTATAAATATCTGAGTTACAGAATATTCTAGTGTCACTCGCTGAACCAGGATATCCAATAAAGCAATCAGTAAAATACAGTTTTCTTTTCTTTGTCTTGTTTTTTTTTTTCTCTTGTTTAATTTGTTTTATAATATATTTTGTTTTGAATTGTAGGAAAAGAAAGAAAAATAAATGCATTATTATTATTATTACAGATAGCTTGTGACGTAATGGCATAATTGCATTTACGAGTAATGTACACTTTTGGATTCAATTGTGGGGCTTTTATTGGAATAAATGTTTCATCAACAGCGCCTAATTGATAGAATTGATGTTTAATTTTTTTCAATATTTGTGCTTGGCCATTTTATAACAGAACATATGTTTAACGCTTTAACAATTCTAAAGAATGCCACAGACAAATAATTCTTTCCCATGTCAAATCGCTCTCCCACTGAAAAAAAAACATTTTAAGTAATTAAGTTAAGAATTTTATCTATATGATCCAGGAGCTGCAAGCAACCATACCTATACGAATCAGAAGTTGCAAGTTGCCAATAACTGTTTTTCTATATCAATAGTAGGTCTTCTTAGTACATTCTTGCATACAATTTCATTAATGGAGGGCAAAATTATGTCGTAAGCAGCTCTGGAAATTCTAAAATGTGACTGAAATAGTGCTCGTGACATGCCCGGAATAACTCGTTCTATATAATTTTGTATTCGTATAGGTTTTATTCGAATGACTATTTCTTCTTCATTGGCTACTAACGGAAATTAATTTTCCCCTAACCTAATATCAACAGTTTGAAAACTCGTATGTAATCATCACATGATCTCACCTCACGCTCTTTCTGCCGACTTTTTCTAAACGTATTCCAATAGCACATGTCCCACATATCAACGAGCGGCAACGAACGGCATTGGAACGTTTAAAGTTAAAAGTGTAAATACATCAACCAAGCCGAACGCATCTTGAATATACCTCCTTATTTGTGGTTTCTGAGTAGGGTTGCCAGATTTTTTTTTTGCAAGTAAGGGACAAATGACAAAATTGCTAAAAAAAAACGAGTTTCGGTTTTTTTTTATCCGGGACAAAAGAAAACTTCATATAATAGTAGTTTATGTATCAAGTACACAAAATAAGGTTTTAGGGGATGAATCGTAATTAAGGACGAGGCGACGAAGGAGCCGAGTCCTTAATGAGATGAGTCCCCTAAAACCATTTAGCGTACGTGGTACATACAATATTTTTTGGTACACGCTCGCCAAATCACCAACATTAATGTTAAATTGCTGGAATTTCGAATTAGCAAGTCTAAATTGTTCCTCTCATCAATCATGGCAATGATCGGTAATCATAGCAACGAGTTGAATTTTATACTTAGTTACTTGATTTATTTCATTGAAACTTGCTCAAAAATAATCCGCTAAAGTGTTGCCATGGCAGCTTTAAGGTGTGTGTAATAAGTAGCTGCACAATTTGCAAATATTATTTTTAATAACAAAAAATATTTATACTTCAAACTACTAAAATATTTTAAAACTACATAACACTTACAAGAAATAGAATAATTAACATATCGATAATGGACCATGATCTTCAATTTGTCTTAGCTTAGTTTTAACACCTAACATCATTTTCTGGATAACTTGTAAATCTACTTTTTTAATTGAAGTTTTAATTCTCTTAACCAGTTCTTCTTCAAAATATGCTTCCCATCCATTGGCATAGACTATGCGTGACAAAAGTGCCCAAAAATGTTCAATTGGTCTTGCAGCAGGTATGTTAGGCGGGTTTGCAAATTTTGGAACAAAAGGTATATTTTTTGCGTTCAACCATTCAATTGTTTTTCGAGCATAATGCGATGAAGCTAAGTCGGGCCAGAACAAAACCCTGTCTTCAGAATGATGTTTCTTTAAAAACTGATATAATTTTGACAAGCATTTATCAATATAAACATCAGCATTGATGGCCAATCCTTTCGATGATTGAATGTGAAGGTTTGAAACTCCCTTACACGAAATAGCACACCAGACAAGAACTTTTTTTTCAAATTTGGTTTTTTGTATAAATTTAACCTTCTTCGGAACTCTTTCCTTATTTTCAGCATAAAATCCACGGTTACAGCTGTCTAAACCATTATGAAAACAAAAATATTTTTCGTCGTCCATCACGATGGTTGTGTTTTGAGAAAGAATTTTTCTTCTCAAAATTCGGCACTTTTTTGGAATTTCTTCGAGCTGTTTTTCTGTATATCGAGGCGCCACTGTTCTTTTATAGTACTTTACCCCTACGTGCTTTAAACTGTTGGCAATAGTTTTGTGACAAACCTCAAATTTGACGGCCAGTTTTCTTGTGCTTGCTCCAAGACGAATTTCTGCTAATGATTTTAATTTTTTCAACTGATTAGCATTTAACGCTCTTGGTCGACCCGGTTTTTTACATTTTCGTAATGCAGGTTTTTATCAAAACGCGAAAATACACTATAAATAGTTCTACGGCTAAGATTTTCTGCCATAAAATGATGTAAGGTTTCTTTTCTTGTATGCTGTCGAAGATAGTCATAAATTCTTTTTCTTAATTCGTTTTGTTCTGACACTTTCATTTTGACTGGCAATGACGAACTGACATTAAAAAAAAACATTTGTTTTCTTGGACTCCTTGATTAAAAAGAACAGCATATAAAAGTAAACTACGATTTTAAGATAGCTCTAAATTTTGTGCAGCTATTTATTACACACACCTTAAGTACTAGGTCGCTAAAAATTTTTAACGGATTCTAAGTGTTGCTATGACGATTGAGGTTGCTAAAGATACGTTTTTCGTTCTGAAAATAGTCCCCTAAGCGACCATTTTGCGGAGCGTGTACCAAAAAAAAAGGTTTATTTAAAATTAAACATCATTACTTGTATTTTAAGGATGATTTACTGAGTTTTTTGATGATATTATTATCTTTTACATATTTGCTGCGTTTTATTGTGCACTACCGGTGGCAAAAGTATACGCCAGTAGATGCGTTACAATAAAACGGTAATAGTTACGCTTTAACCTTCAGCTGTCAAAGTGGTACCATTTCGTCTTGATTTAACGGAATAATGGAAAACGGTGAAATACCGTTTCCGATAATAGCTCGATTTTTACAACAGCAAAAAGTCATTGAAGACGAATTGATTCAAATTGAAATGACATATCCCCACCCTCGCTACCGTGTTCTACCGTCTTGAAGGACGGTAGAGAAAGTTGCCACAAGTGGACACCAGCAGTACAATAAAACGACGTTTTACTTCTACCGGCTGACGCGAACGTTGCAATAAAACGCACCTATTGTAATGATTTGCCGACAGCAGCCGGCGTCAGTCTGTCTCTTGCGTCATCGCCGACGCGCCTTAGACCAGAAACTTCGGTTGCTCCGATATCACGTCAGCGGTGGAATCAACCCTAGATATTCCGTGGCGCACTCGAATGTTCGAGAAAAACAACCCCGGCTTATAAACACGCGGCCGGTGAATGGAGGGGAATTCGGCATCGACAGTCCGGCATTAAAAGTTCGCGTGAGATTGTTAAAATAAATCAGACATAAGCTTGTAAATAAATTATTGTAAGTGTTAAATAATTTGCTTTTAAATAAATTAGTTTATTAACTATTTCGTGTTTTGTTTTAAAATAAAAATTAATAGAACGTTTAAAATCGTTACAATATCTATAAAATTCTTGACAACTGAAATCGTAATTGTACATTGTGAGCGCTTATTTCTGATGTCTATCCATTTCAACACCATCTGTGAAAAAACTCTCTTTATGAAATAATTCGAACTTGGAATATTAAATACAAAAGATATTACTGCAAAAATGTTAGGTACCTCGTCCTGAGAGAAACGTTCAAAAATTATTTTCCATTTTTCAGTATTTAAAGTTTGGTCATTACGTTATAAATTCCAGAGATTTTCTTATAATTTGGAATTCTTCATACAAAAGGTCAATATTAATTTCATTCATCCTTAAAATTTTAGCAGCGCTTCGGAAATTATCGAAATTTACTGGCAATTTCAGATTTAGGAAAAACATTTTAGAGAGAATGTTTTCGCATAGTGGCATTTTAATTATTCTAGGAAATAATAAATAGCATTGTCAAATGTTTTACTTTAAACCAAATTTTCTCAAGTTGAACTAGTAACTAATTTAAGATAGAGACCTTACTGGTTACAAAGGATGTCTCATAATATATGGAGGCGCCCAAAAGGGTACCTAGGGGAGATCAAAATAAAGTTTTTTTCTCACTTTTTTTCAAATTAACAAATAATTATCAATAATTAATTAATGGGCATTGAAAAAAATATTATTAATTAATTATTAATGTAAATTAAAAATTTAAAAATTAAATAAATTTTATTAAATAAAATAAATTTTTGTTACTAATTTTTATGATTTTGTTCAACTAACTCTTAGGTACCCCAAATTTGAATTTAAAACGTAATTTATTACTAGTTAGTAACGATTACTTGTTAATTCATTTAACTTTAACTTGCTGTAACTTTCTAGTTATTGAGTTTTTATTAAAAGATTATTAAGAAAAAAGCTTTACTTTGATCTCCCCTAGCTACCTTTTTAGTCTCCTCCGTATGTTATGAGACACTCAGTATATACAGGCTGTCCCAGAAATGCATATAAAGCTTCAGGTATTTCTTTTCTACATTCCCTAAGCGTCCCAAAATGCAAAAATTAATTCTCAAGGTTTGTTAGTTTCAGGACACGAGACAAAATACGAGATAAAAAAAATTGGTAAACTTGACAACGTTGCTTATGTATGTAGTTAATTCTATTTACAGAAAGGCTTCAAACTAAATAAATTTCAAGTATGTAGTTGCAAATGCAACGCCTTAATTAAATATTTATTTTACTGTTCTCTGCGCTGCTATTTTTAACAGTAACCCAAAAAGCAATCGTAGGTGGGTGAAGTGCGTTTTAATTATTTTCTAATGATAAAGACTTCCTTACTGATTTAATAACATTTTCCGTTCCGTTTTCAGCCGTTTACTTCGCAGTTTTCTGTTAAATGGGCTATATTTAGAGGGTTCATACAAGAAAAGTACACTCCCCTGGGAACCGTTTTTTGCGGTTTTAGAATGAGGAAATATAGAGGTATGCAAAATAATAAATTAATTACATAAAAAATAAATTCTTAACAATACACGATAACAATATTTATAATTATTAAATATCATCAGTGGTCGGTAACGAATCATTCATTAATTGTGGCTCTTGTAGCAACTGTAAAACCTCTTTCATTAACGGTTTCTTGAATGAAGATTTTGCAATACATTGAGACAATGAGGATATAAGAGGATCCGATGAAAATAAAAGGGTATTTAGTAAATCTCGCATAGTTTGTTCCCGAGAAAACTTCCTAGTATATGATTTGCGATATTGTCTGAAATGTTTGTTTTGAGATTCTAATGCCTCTTCTGAAAACATTCCAATAGGAAGAGCCGCTGCCTTAATTATATCAGAACCGTGGATTAGTATGCGGTGGATGCTTGAAGGCATATAGTACCACGGGTAAAGCCGTACATACATATACATACATACATTTCAGCTGTATATTTTGCGTATTCACAAAATGCTTCCGTGTTGATCGCATACCCATATGATATTGTTAGAAGCAAGAGAAAACTCGCGAAAGAATTTTCGTGCAGTGTTGTCATCATTAGTCGTTCCATAACCAGGGTTAAGGATATCAATCAGGACATTCATTTCGGTTTTTAATCTACTAATTATTTCTGCCTTCCTTTTCTTGACCTCTTGTTTTTCATTCATATCGCGAACCTGCCATTTTTTTACATCAAGTCTATAAGAACTATGCAAGCAGCATTCTAGGCACCTAATCCATGCATGCAGAATTGAGATTCCATAATTAAACAAACGAGATTCAGGTTGAAGACTCCAAATTTTGTCAAGCTGATTCATTATCTTCAGAGTTGCTCCACAAATACCACATGTTTGTGTAGCCGCGTCACTTACAACTCCAAATGTCTTTCCATCAATCGTAGTCATCTTTAATTCATGTTTGACAATTATTTCGCTGTTTAGTGAAACACAGTTTGTCAACTGGAGATTTTCAATATTTTGAATTTCTCTTTTCACTTTTTTTCTTTTTCAAAAACCAGCTTAATGGGTCCGCAGTACCTTGTGGATGATGGACGCGGGTTTTGCAATAATATATGTCCATTCCCTGTGCGAAGTTGCAGCGGAACAATACATATAGCAAGCAAATTTGTATCATTTTTAAACTGACTGTCCTCACCGCTAAATCTTTATTTGTAAGTGGACCGACCAGCACTACCGTCACATACCCATCTATAAAGAAGAGTATTAACTTATGATAACTCTGGCATTCCTAGAGCAAACATGTCTTTTTGCACCTTTATAATTCTATTTGTCGCATGATCAACGAGTGCTTGTAATTTAATTTCTGCTGATATATCCGACACAAAAGTATGTTCTTCCGCTGGATAACATTCCCTCTTTGTCTCTAACAGAATATTGTAGTTAGGATAAATATTTGCTTTTCTAGTTTTAGCTCCAGACTGCATTAACCCTTTCGCTCCTAAAGGGTCATATATGTCCCAGCAAGGGATAGTACTCTAGAAATACGACTTTTATTATTTTGAGATTTCTTTAATATCTTCATATATTTTAACAGTGGTTTATTATTGAATCATTTCTATTGGAAATAATTAAAGTTTGCTTCTATTTTTATAGGGTTATTACCTGGGACATATGTGTCCCGCCCGTATTAATCTAAGGGACGTATGTGTCCCGTCCGTATTAGTCTAAGGGACGTATACGTCCCAGTCGGGATTTGATAACACTACAAAAACTTATGAATATTTTATTTTATGTATAAATGTAAGAAAGTACATTAAATACATACACATATTCTGAATTTTTATAATAAATGCATACTGAAGTTACGTGTGGTAAGAAGAGAAACATTGGTTGCATAATGGAATATCGCAAGAAGAACAAATTATCTTAGTTCTCTTTTCCACTTTTCTTTGAGTACAATTGCGGCATCTTCTCCTAGTTGACATTACAACTGGCAGATGATCTCCAACATTAATTAAGTTTTTTGAAGATAAAGCTGATCTGCCATATGAGCGTTTTCTGATAATAGAAGCATTCTTGCGGCCCATTGCTATTAATGTTTCTGCTAGCTTTACTATGAATGTGAGAAATGGCATTTTGGGTTTATTTCGGAGCTCCTTGCAGATTATCCATGAGTTAACTGCTGTGGTCAAAAGAAGTTTGTAGAATACCTTTTTCCACCACTTCATTGATTTTCTGTCAAGATCGTACTGTCCAGTAAGTTGATCTGACAGGTCCACACCTCCCATATATGCATTATAAAATTGTATTGCTTCTGGACAGGCAATTCTTAACTCTGATCCATCTTTTGCTCTTCGTTTTATTTCAACTCGGTTGTTTTCATGACAGTTGCTTAGAAGCATAACTTCTTTAGTATCTTTCCAAAGAAAACCTATAGTTCCATTTTCGTTTTTCAAGCTTTCTATGTCCCCCCTTTTTCTGTTTTTTTTTTCAAATTTAGGCATATTCTTTCGAGCAGAGATACATGTGCCGACAGCTGAAAATGGTACGGTATCCATCATATTCACGGATGTGAAGAAACGATCAAAACAAAAAGAGACGTCAGTTTCCCTCACTGTATCGGTCAGTTTTTTTACTACACGTTCGCCCAAGGTACCATCAGTGGATTCGTTTTCTTTTCCTGAATATATATTGAAATCATAAACGTAACCAGTGCAAGAATCGCAACGTTCCCAAATTTTCACACCCCTCTTGATGGGTTTCAAAGGTAGATATTGTTTTAATACAGATTTACCCTTGAACTTGGCCATAGACTCGTCTATTGATTGATGCGTGCTTTCTGATCTTGCTTGGGGATAAGTCTTTTTGAAACAGGAAACAACGTCTTCAATATAATAAAATTTAGAGGCGGTGTCCGGCTTTTGCGGAGAATTGAAGTAAAGCTTGCTTGATAGGAGCTGAAATCTATCTCTAGAAATGGCCAATTTTATAGCTTCATTTCCCAGTGTTTTGTTGGATGACCAATAATGATGAATTGCCGGCACTTTATTGTACGACATTATGAAAAAACAACCAATTACAATCATTATTTCGTGGGCATCTGTGAGCTTTTGTTTTGTGTTAGTGGTTTGTTCAAGAATTAGCAGCCGCTCGTTCGTAGACTGGGCAATATATTTGAACAAACTATTTGGAAATAGTTTCAAAAAGATTTCAAATTCAGAAGATTCTCTCCTTACGTCTGCTAAAATTACACAATTTTTTGTGGCTGGTATTGTCATACGTGGTACAAACTGCTCGTCTACATTATCCCATCCAACTAAATAAATTTTTTTATCAGGTACATTCAAAGAAAGTTCAATATTAGTAGAAATATCAGACTCATCATTTTCTGAGGTAGAATTGTCTTGAATGTCGGAATTGTTCTCTTGTGCAACAGGTCTATCAGAACTAGCTTTATTTTTAACAATTCTACGTTTCTTTGGAAAATAGGAATCGTCGCTAGAGTAATTTTCAGATTCGATATATTCAGAACCACTATCTTCATATGGATCAACTACAGATTCAACATCTGATAAATTCTCTGCGAGATGCTGAAGCTCTTCTTCTCTTAGAGCCCGTTTTCTGAAAAGTATATACATTCTATACTGTTGGGATGACCCGTCAAAACACTAATGGGACACATATGTACCACAACTCAAAATTATCGGTTATTATTTTGCAAAAGGAAAAAGATGACTCTAAAATATATGTATACCCGCTTACCTAGCCATATTACAAACAAACACGGAAGTTTAGCACAACATCGACTTCAAAAACAATAAAAAAGCACTAATTCAATTTCTTGACATCAGCTCATGAACAAGACTTCACAGGATTAGAGAACCCGTATTAAAATTAATGCAATTTCAACTTTATGATCGTAAAGCCAGGATTCCAAATACGGTTGGGACAAAGAACTAGCGCAGATGCGGTGTATTTTGTTACCAATAGGATTTTTTGAAACTTTGCTGGGACAAATATAGCCCAATAGTGTAATTGGAACAAAAAATTCTGAAATAAAGTCGTAGCGAAAGGGTTAATGTACCGGGTGTCCCAACGGTGTGTATTTCTTCTGTGGAGCCTATAGAAATAACAAGTAGAAAAAAAGAGATTAAGAAAGTTATACTAGACATCACGCGGCACATTTTAAAATTATTTTTAACTATACAGGGTGTTCCAAAAAATGGTGGTGTATAGAGAGACAATTTTTTTAAATCGAATACCCCATATGCTTTTACAAATTTAGATGTTCCGTGGAGAGCTGATTACAACAATATAAATATATATAGATTTCACTTAGTTATTTTCGTAAAAAAAAATTTTTTCTTCGAAAATTCCTTAAACATTACACATTTTGAACTTATGTTGCTGACTATGGAGATGACACAGACTTACGAAAATATAACAAAATATTCCTAAGACTTTGGACTTTATGAAAATATGAAAAAAGTTAAAATATCTTTTAGCATTGTACAGGGCAAACAGTACTTGCGAAGCACTCAGTATCTCATTTTTTTTTAATGGAATGACCTATTTTTTATTTCAGAAATGGATAGTACTTAAGCTTAGCTTTTTACTGATATCATGCTATATACCTTTATTTTTAATATTTGTTTTACTAGAAATATTGTTTTTATTACCATTAGAATTTTTTGGTTTTTAACCTTTTATTTTTGGAAATAAATTATAACCATAAATTTGAAACTTCCTAGAGCTTCCCAAACTCAAAATGCAGATATCAAAATTCGGTCACTGGTCACGTACCGAGGAAATAAAAATATTTGAAGTGGACATAAGAGTAAAGTACCTTTATTTTCCAAGATACGCGGAAATATTATTTGAAAAAAAGTTATTCAGAATTGTTATAAGATCTCAAATATGAAATTATGGCTGACTACGATGAAAATTTTTTATTCACATATTTCCCTGTTTTTCTCGTATCATTGTGTGTATTGTAAAACGTTAAATGTGTAGTCCTGGACGTTTCTTCAGGTGTGATATAAATACACTCTGGGATTTACTTTTTCCTCAATTACTATACAAAAATTATAAATGGAAGGCTAAAATGTTCAAATAGTAGTAAAAACAAGGTTTTTAATGAAAGAAATACTAGAAATATAGGTATATAACCTTGTATCAGTAGAAAGCTAAGTTTAAGAACTACCCATTTCTGAAATAAAAAATAGGTCATTCCATTAAAAAAAAAATGAGATACTGAGTGCTTCGCAACTACTGTTTACCCTGTATAATGCTAAAAGATATTTTAACTTTTTTCATATTTTCAAAAAGCCCAAAGTCCTAAAAATATCTCGTTATATTTTCGTAAGTCTGTGTCATCTCCATAATCAGCAGCATGCTACCTACCTGCGTAGATAGGCAGAAGTTTTACATTGGAGCGAAACTTTACTCCAATGTTGCCAGCCAGCTTCAGTGGGACGGGAGGGTTCAAATCCAAACCGCGAAGGCCAAAACCCAAAAGAAAATAGGCGCCACTTAATTTTTTTTTGAAAGGGGAAAAGGTGAAAATTAAGAAAACCCGTTACATCCAGAACACGTCAATTTACTTAGTTAAAAACAACAAAAAAAATATATAAACAAATAAATAATATAAGGGGAACACAAAAAAAGTTTACAACATATTCGAATTTGTCGGATCCGAACTTCGCATTAAACTATATTAAAAAGATTCAAATCGTAACTAATACAACAGAATACAAAAGAATGCGATCTCCGGTTAATTCCACGCGACAACGCTCGTCTGCTTATATCATCTTTAAATTACACCGGCGGGTACGCAATAAGTTGCATGTTTAATTGCGGCAAAATCAAAGTAATGGATCGAAAACTAAATCCGCGAAATATCGCTCAAAACTAAGAAAAGAAATTATAACGCTCCGACCTTTATTCCTTTGATGTCCGATTCGTTTGTCGGTGTCTTTGCGGAAATGCCGCAGCGACGCTTTGTAGTGTGTCGGCTTCCGCGTAGAGGGGCGAGGGAGGGAACTTCCAACGCCGTAATTTGCGATGCACCTGTACAAACCGGATCGAATTCAACTTCCGTAGACTCTTGGTGAAAACCAATACCCAACGAGAAATAACTCTTGATAAAGGTCCAAGATTAAAGCCTAGGATTAACGATAGCTCTTGCTAAAAGCTCACGATAAAAGCCTATAAGCGAAAAAGAAAAGCGAACGTAAGGACCAAATCAAGAAACGCAGTTCGTATTGACTTACCCAGGATTATCACCCGGACTGCCACAAGTCGCAAAATGAATGGGGCTTTCTCATCTTTAACTAGATCGAACAGATTCGGCAGATAGCCGTTCACATGCACTTTCATCCTCTTCGGCGAAACGGGCACACAATCAAACGATTAACAAAAGACGTGCGATCTAGGAGATGATTGAAACCTTAATGCCACGGCGGCGTACTTCTCGAGCGGCGGAAGAGATAAGAAGGCTAACGAGAGAGACAAATTCAATTTTACCATTGGCGGAATTTTCCTAGTAACAGGGCGAACCAATCAGATCAAAGGGCAAAGAGCACGAATAATACGCGTCCAGAAGTAGAACTTCGTTATAATTCGTTCCATTCCTCACATACACGCGATTTTGAACTCAAATAAGGATGGATTACGTATATAAAATGAATTTGTTTAAATAAGTGAAGGTCCTGTTAATGGAAATATGCTAAAACGAAAGTTTAAGAAAAATTACGCCGGCGAAATACGGGTATTCCTACACTGACTGCAATGTGTACAACGACGCGGTCCAAGGAATAATCCGACACGTCGAATTTCGCATATACAGGGCGTGTTCGGAACAGAAATGAAGACTGGACGGTAGCAATGCATATACAGGGGGTATTCAGAACAGAAATGAAAAATGAACTGTAACAAGCAACATACGTTCAAAATTTGTAAATTTTTAAGGAATTTTCGAAGAATAATTTTTTTCTTCCGAAAATAGCTGAGCGAAATTAATATATCTTTATATTATTGTAATCATTTCTCTGCGGGACATCCAAATCTATAAGAATATACAGGGTGTTTCATTAAAAAAAAATCGCTTTGTATGCACCAATACTTTCTGGAACAGCCTGTATAGTTGAAAATAATTTTAAAATGTGCCGCGTGATGTCTAGTACAACTTTCTTAATCTTTTTTTCTCTACTTGTTATTCCTCTAGGCACCACAGAAGAAATACACACCGTTGAGACACCCGGTACATATACAGGGTTAGTTAAAAGTCTGGAAACAGTCATTTATTGCCGTTATTATTCATTTTAGGAAGTTATGTTCTGTATGAAAGTTTTTTAGGAAATTTTTATCTACAATCGAGGATACTTGAATTTTTTTTTTCTTCAATTGTTTTTGAGTTATGCCTATCTGCGTAATTTTTTTTATGGAAACTTGTTAATTTTACTCTACCATTCGATAGAGTATTTTTTCTTTACAATAGTATTCTTATTTTTTTTAGAATTGAGAATTTTCCGAAAAAAAAAACATTTGTCTTTTTTGTGAAATTGAAAACTCTGGTTCAAATATTTATTTTAGTTAGGTAGATCTAGACAAAATTGAAGTTATCGGTCACAATCTTATCATTAAAAATAAAAGCAACAAAAAAAAACTAATAAATAACTAAGTAAATTAAATTAAATGTTCAAATTGTCAGGATGCGTATTATTAAATAAATTACAAACGTCTTGTAAACTTCTACGTCTATCTCCATAACCCAGCATCATAATTATTTCAATTTTTTTACGTTCATTTAAACTCGCCATTGCTAATATTAACAGCAGTCAATTGCACAATTGAATTTGACGTAAACAATAACCACTGATAAAGTTACTCGCTCGAGTTTGTTTATCGCTTACTTAGATGTACCTGACCTGGCGCTAATAAGCATGCACGACGGGAAATGAATACTTGAAATATTGTTTTTTCACTAAAATCTTTACGCGGTCGACCTCGTTTAGCACTTGAAGTATCTCCGGATGTGTAAGCAGAGTTATTTTCTTTAATCAATAATATGTTTTCATCAAGCCATTGGTGATGTCTTGTCTCAAATACTTTTAACGTACGCTTACAGTCCTTCCACATTTTAGTGACTTTACTATTAAAACTATCCAGGATTATTTTAGTCCTGGAATATTTGTCGTCATTTATTCAAAACATAGATCAAAACGGAGGAGTTCTTAAGTTTTAGTCAACTTTCTTGACGCCAAATGTCGAACAGTTCTTTCCTCGATATAGACACTGTTCCTAAATAAACGAAATAGTTCAGTCCTTAGCAGTTTTTGGCAGCTAATTTTAAGTTTAACTTAAAGCTAAGGAAAATACCTAATTAGAAAACTACGAACAAACACGAACACAAGTATTGCAAGTCCAATTAGTTTGTATTAAAACAAAGAAAATAACTCGGAACTATGATACTCAATGGCGTTTTTCTTTAAATCTTGTTAGAAAATAAAACTAGTAATTATTTACAATTAAAGTGAAAATCTTCAAAATAAATATGCAACAGAAGAAACCAAGAAAATATGCTTAAAACGCTCCTATTAACCATTAATTGTAGGACGCATAAATCTTGACTGAAATAAATAAACAAGTAAACCTTCATTTGTCAAGTGTATATTACGTAATTACTAAATGAAATCTTTACGATTTTCTTTTTTCTTTTTTGCAGGTATTATTTAACTATTTCTCTTTTAAGAAATATGAAAAATAATGATATTGTAAAAGAATTTAATCAAAAATCACAAATCTTCTTCATAAAATATTTTAATCGTAGTAAGTGCTACATATATACATATATGTTTCGGCCTTTTAAATAAGAAAATTAGGCCATCTTCAGGCATCAAGAAGAAAAAGATTGTTGTTGAATAAAATTCATAATGGTGTTTTAAGTTGAAACGTTAATTGTTGCAAGTTGTGTGAATCGGAAAAATTGAGTAAAAACCCCGCGGAAAAGGAAAAAATCCTGAATTGGAAAGCCAGAGTACTTAAGGCACCATTATGTTGAGTTAAACTGATTTTAAAGTTTTTTAAATGCACGTGGCACTAAGTCATCTTAAGGATGAAAAGATGATATTGGTGATTGTAGATTTTTGGTATTATTATTTCCTAGAATAATTAAAATGACCAATGTGTAACGTTCCAAGTCGGCTCTGCGTTTAGCTGATCTACCGAAGTGACTACATATTTTCAAAATTAAACTTTCAACATCAACATCCAATTTGTCAGTGCAGTATATTTGACAGCATTGTGGAGAATGTGAACGGGGCAACTAGGAAAATGCAGATACTTTATGAATAGATAATCCATTTTTTTGTAAAGTTGCTGCTAATAGTTTAGTTACTTGATCTGCACTTTCGCCGTTACATTCTACAAATTCAAGAAGGCAATTTTGAACTCCAGTATCGTAAGAAAAGTATCTAACATTTTCCTGTTTCCTTTATTAATTGCGTTAGTGGCTAAAGAAAAGTATAATTTATTTTCTTTAATAGGCTTCAAAATTTCGTCAATTGACTGTTTGGCTAATACTTCACACACAATAGCTTCTGCTTTTGTTCTACCACAGCTAAATTTTTGAGCTATTTTAGAATCACTACAAATATATTGCAGTAGTTTGTGAGAACGATCCATACTGTTATAACTAAGGGAATGTTTGACTGTGTGATAAACAGATGTAGTTTCTCCTCCAGCTACCTTACCTTCTAATTCCGTGGAAGACGTTGCTGGTTTTAAAAAATACTTCAAAAAGCTATTCAACGCTCTATTACCAACAATATTCACATGACTTTTAGCAGATGCGTGTTGTTTTACATCATTTATTCCACCATGGGCACAAGAAAAGTCTTTATTACATAATTCACAAAATGCCTTGTATGAATTTCTATTGTCTTAACCAGGAGAAATTATTTTTCCAATTGGGATTGTATTTAGTTAGCCGTTTGCTTTTCTTGGCAGGAACGGCACTTTTTTCGGTCGCAACAACATCAGTTTCACTAGTGTCACTTGTTGAATTTTAATTTTAATTAAAAAGCTGAGATATACTAACAATATAAAAACGTGAAATATAACAAGTGTTGAATTCTTATGTTTTCCACAAGTCCTTTACGTTTAGTCTATTTGCTCCTCTTACTCCGGCAAGGTACAATAACCCTAAAAGAGCTTTTATTTCTACAAGGTTCGTTGGATTTACATCTCGCTCCCTTGCAAAATTTTTCGAGACAGTACTTATTTTTTTATTAGTACAATTTACAATATGATTCAACATTTCATCTTTTATAAAGTGCAACCATATATCTATTGCAGAGTGGCAATTTTTTAATTGTGCCTTCACTCCTGGTAATTGAACGATTATATTTTCCTGACGAGTTCTTACATTTCGTGGTGGAACGTGCTTCTTCCATTTTGTCACATTATCTTTACCCATAAAGTAAGGTTGCATATCTAGGTCTTCAACATTTTCTTCTGGTAAATCATCTTCCGTTTCTTCCACTTCTTGTTCTGTTTCACTATCACTTTCTCTCTCTTCAGCTTTAAAATTTTCATTCCTATGTTCATCTTCGTCGTCATAAAAGTCATCCTCACTCTCTGTCATCGTTTCATCATACAATTTCTGTAGTCTTGTAATTTTCCGTTCATAGTCATTGTGAAGTCTTGATAAAATATTTAACGTAATTCACTTACTGTTTTTCACAAAAACTCCTAATCGAAATCGATTGAAAAAAAAAAGACGCTAGTACTCGCACCCTGTCTCACAGACCGTGTTTACTTGTACGTTTCAACTTATAGTGCCAAATGAACTGACCGTCGAAGGGGCTATTCTTTGAATAAATTCTGAAAGGTACATAGGGCGCTCGCTGGGGCGTGACATTCAAAAGATATTTATAAATTTCTAATGGACCGGACTGCAACACAGGGATGCGAGTACTGAGAGATTAAATTTCGTGTCTCAAACTCGAGTGTGACATAACTGCGCGTGGCGAACGGAATTCGTCGCCAATAGTAGCATACCGTGTTATGTGTATCATGTTTGCACCTAATTTTAATTTCATTGATTAATACGAGATGAGGATGTTCTGAGTGCACATTCATACAGCAAGCAAAAACGCTAATAATATCATGGAAAACTGTTTGGCAACAACTGTCATCCCTTCAACGTCAGTTAGTTTAGGAAGTCGATCCTTTTTCTTTTATCAAAAAATCAAAATCAACTTGAACTTTTCAATTGCTATGAGAATCAATTTAAAATTGGATTACTAAGTATACATAGATTTAGACAGTATTTTTTTAAATCGTGTATATAGGACAAAATACGGGACAAGATCTGTCCGAGCGGGATATTTGTATTTATGTCGGAAATACGGGACGTCCGGTAAAAAAACGATGTCTGGCACTATTTCTGAGTGACCGTTGCTATTTCTTGTGTTGTGTTAAATACACAATCTTACTGAGTTTATACCGTAAGTATAATTTGAAGCCCAGTCAGTGAAAACCAATCGCTCCAGTAAATACAGCGCTGCTCCACTCTACGCAAGCATCTTGTAGCATATAATTCAATATGATGTAATACAGAGCGGCACGTCTAATCTAATTTTCACTGACTGGACTTCGAGTTACACTTAGTCGGCTTTCACACCAAAGTAGCAAGCTGCATGCTACTTGCATCCTGGATGCACGCTGCATGCCACTAATTTTAGAACTTATGTAAACAATTGATATTATTCACACCGGTGTAGCGTAGCATTCATGCGACCTGACACTTGCGACGTGCAGCTTAGTTTATAGGACAAGTTCTATATTTTGTTACGCTGCTTCTCAGAAGAGACAGAGTTTTCGTCTTAAATTAAAACATTGTCAAGCTAAATGAGGGTTCTTGACAACATGTTGACACCAAACCATGAGGAATCACAATGTTGTGGTTCTTGATGCTTTTTCATCATTTCATACACGTGCTACAAACAGCATGGAGGTCTTTAACAATTACACCTTCTCTTTCTTTTTCTCCTTCTAACAACCCCCGCTGCAATTAACGCCATAGCTTCATCTTCGGATGACATCTTGATTATAATAACTCGCAAGACACTGCCAATTCGCGAATCGCACAGCTTGCTATGCTACGTTGATGTGAACGCAAAATTCTAAGATGCGCTGCGCGGCACGCTACTTCTCAAAAGATGCAAGTAGCATGCAGCTTGCTACTTTGGTGTGAAAGCCGACTTACGGTATCATAAACATTACATTATTATGTATGAAGAAAAAGGCACTTCCTAATTTTGGTAATCTTATTTATTCTAGCGACCGGTTTCGGTGAAAATCATCTTCATCAGGCTGCTAACGTCGAAATAAATTAATTAAAATATGTAGAATAAATTACAAATATTACAAAAGTTTCTCCCAACCACTGGTTTGACATATACGTTATTTTCTTCTCCAATATTTGTAATTTAAGCTATTTTAATTAATTTATTTCGACGTTAGCAGCCTGATGAAGGTGATTTTCACCGAAACCGGTCGCTAGAATAAATAAGATTAAGAAATTAGGAAGTGCCTTTTTCTTCATACATTGAATTCACCTAATTATGGACTTCATTCAACAATTACATTATTAATAAAGAATTATGGCTTCCACTAGTGCAGGTGGCAAAACACGTTGCCATCATTTTACGGAAGAGGAAAAGAAACTCACTGTGCAATTAGTTCAAAAATATCAAAACATCACTGAACGCAAGAAAACGAATTCTATTAGTAATAAAAAAATCTAACGTGGGAGTATATAACAAGTAGATTTAACGCGGTTACTGGTCATTTCCACGATTCAAAATCAATCAAATCATGTCCGAAAAAAACAAATTTGTTTCATTTTGATCGGTGGTGTAACATGTTCGGCAGCAAGCGCCATTCCATTACGTTCCTATTGTGACCGTATATATTTGTTAACGCGAAGTTGCTTTTAAACCGCCAACGACCCAATGTGAGCGCCCATTATACGAACATCAGGTATTTTGACGAGTAATAAATTATCCATAAAATATTTGACCTTAACTTTTATAACGGCGCCATTGTAGCTGATTTTTACATTTTTTATAAGAGACTACCGATTGTAGTTACTAAGATTATCAACGGTTCGGGCTGCAATTTGTTTATGATCATCATACCACATAATAAAAAAATAAAGTAAAACATAAAAACTTGAAATTTAGTTATTTATTTACAATGAATTAGATCCGACAAAATCACTGCATAAACTGAATTTGTAAATTAAAATATGATAGATTTTAACAGCCCAAAATTTTACTAAACGAAAAATGAAAGGAACGATGAGCTTTTATTGGTCAGGAGATATTTTCCCATGGCGATTACATTATGATGTTCGCAGACCTTCTTGAAGAAATTTTAGTTAAACCTTGTAAGGAAACGAAATATAAAATTTTACAATTTAATAATCTGAAACGGAGTCTATACTTGATATAGACTACGTTTATCTCGCACGTTCAATCCGATTGAGATTTCAATCGATTGAAATAATAATGTTTGAATCCCGACATAAACAGATCTAATTTGTCACTTCAATCCGATCGAGAACTTAGCTCAATCCGCCTGAAAATGGGGATTGGATTGACGAAGCCGCTTGAAAAACAGCGATATAAACACGGATTCAAATTATTGTTGGTACTGGCTAACTTCATGTTACCGAAACATGTTATAATATCAAATTACTAGCACTGCCATTAATTTATTTCTAAATTATCCATTTCAATTTAACATAATAAACACAAACTTTCAGCTGATGGTTGACAATTGTCATTTATTGTCCGTTATAAGCATGTAATGCATAATCTAATGTTAAGTTAGCAACTCAATGCATTTCTTTTTATCATGTGGTTGTCTCTTTTTAGGATTGAAATAACATTTCAAGCGGATTGAGGTAGATGATCAAAAACAGTTCAGATTCACGAATCTGCTTGAAATCTCAATCGGATTGAACGTGCGAGATAAACGTAGTCATAAAATCTGACTCTCCCAAATGACGTTAGCCGTCTTCTTCATTTTCTAAGGTGTCCAACAACAATCCAACAGGTGGTATACTTGATGCTTTTTGTCCTAATATACTGTCAAAAACTTCAAAGTATACCAGGATATAGCACTTTCCCCTGTTGACTGTTGCTTCGCTTGCTCGCAGATCTTTGTAAGTTGTTTGATGTTCTTTATTATTTTCTATAAGCCCAATTTCTTTGGCTACACAAGTAAAAAATATTAACATAATTATTCAATTAACTTATTAATTTACAATTATTGCGAATAAGAGTTATCATAGAAATTATTTCTCTGCGGATTATTACTGCTCATAAAATTTAGCAACTTTGCCAAATTTAAACCTATCGTCTGTGTCTTCAAATAAGCAAGATCCCAATGGTGAGGGTCGAATTTGAAACAGCGTGTATATGACAAATATATTTATTTACAAATCTATATTGTTATTATAACAAGTAACCAATATCTTTTTTAATTACGTGACATACGGAAATAAAATCGTGTGTAGTTGATTAGTTTATTACTTCAAATGCCATTATTTTTACTGGAGAGAAAATAAGCTTCTAAATTAAAATAAATGCTTTTTGACTAGATTATTACAGACTGATCTACTTTTAGAATTTTTAAATCTAACGCGTTTTAAAAGCAACATTTCAAAAATAAATTTTTGCCAATATGGCGGACCTCCATAGTCCTCTTAACGGAAGAAATACAATATGCATTATTTCGACTCACTAATGAGTAAGTTCATATTTTTAATTAAATATGTGCACTTAGATATTATCTTTGTTCTTAGGAATCAAGCACTTACTCTCGAAACACAAATACTACTCGCTTTAAGATTTTATGCAACGGGGAGCATATTAACTGTTGTAGGAGATTTTGGAGGAATACATAAATCAATTGCATCAAAAGTTATTCATGATGTTTCTTTATCACCTCGTTACATTAAAATGCCTGAAACGACTGAGGAAATTAATGAAATGAAATTGCAGTTTTCAAGAAAAGCCAGATTTCCAAAAATAATAGGAGCAATAGATTGTACGCACATTCGTATCCAATCACCAGGTAAAACTTGAAGCTTGTAAAAAAAAATATCTTATTGTCAACAAGCTGGAAACAAAAATAAATAAATTGGAGGAAGAAAATGCCGTTCTTCATCTTAAAATTGATCAACTTGAGCAATATTCCAGACGGGGCTGTATAAGAATTTACGGGATCAATGAAGATGTGCAGTCAAAAGTACTGAAAGTCTTTAACGATAACATGAAACTTGAAATAAACAACAGCGATATAGATACTTGCCACAGAGTTGGAAGGACTACCGGTGTTGCAGGTACTCATGGTTAAAAAACACGGACAGTAATAATTAAATTTGCCAAGCATAGTACTAGTCGCCATGTATTCGCCAAAAGAAGTTCTCTCAGGGGCACGAAGATTACTGTTAAGGAAGATCTTACCAAGATGAGGGCTAATTTGTTAAGAAGAGCTTCAGAAATTGTTGGTTACAAAAACACCTGGTCATTCAATGGCAATATCTTTGTCAGATTTAAAAACAAATCTTTTCTCATCAAAACTGAAGCCGACATCCAAACATTGCGAGAGCAGGGAGTTACGCAATAGCACAGTATAAAGATTACACAGTAGCGCGACTCTCATGAAAATATTCAGTTCGCGCATAACATCCCGCGCAAGGTCTGAGTCACAATCTCGGGATGCAGAGCTCATTCATTCACGGCTCTGGTGACGAATGGATCTTTATAATTATGTTAATAAACATTATTTATGCCTTGTTTTTTTTACCACGTCTACTAAACGCTACAATCCGGCCCTTGTGTGTGGGCACGTGTAAATTTACAATTTACAACAAAATCGCTCACACGTAAAGTAGAACAAACAGTTTGACACACCCCTTTAATCTACTCGAGGTCAATGAAAATCCAGTAAAGAGATCAAAGTGCCGACAAGCGAGTTGCGCTACTGTATTCTTTATACTGTGTCTTTATACTATATCTTATAGTCTACTTATTGTTAATTTATTTTGGACACTGTCTTACATACCTTTGGTATTTATTTTTTTCAGGTATTGTAATTTATAGTTTTATTTTACTTTTATTTTTTCATTTACTTCTGTTATTGCTGATTTTACACGGAATTAATTTCAATTTGAGATGGCAAACTGTTACGTAAAAATTGCTCACCTCAATGTCAGATCGATAATTAACAACTTTTATGAAATTAAAGACATTATTTATTCTAATAATTTTGATATCATATTTTTAAGTGAAACATGATTGACTAGTAATATTGCTACTGAAGCAATCAATATAGCTGATTTTGTTTTTGTCAGATGTGATCGTGCCGGTATTGGTGGAGGTATCGGTGTTTATGTTAATAAATCCTTAAAGTTTGAATTAATCAAAGCTGAAATTACTAATGTCATTGAGCATATGTGGATTAAAGTAACTTTTGGGTCCATTTCTATACTAACTGGTGTGGTATATAGGCCGCCTAATTATAATTTTAATCAATTTTTCCCGTATTTTGAGGAAACTTTATTGATGCTGTCTATGTCTAACGACCGCATTTATATTCTCGGAGATTTTAATATTAATTTATTGCTACCTTGTGAAAATATTGCAGCCAAGTTTCTTGATATTCTAGATTCCCATTATATGAAACAAATTATTACTGTACCTACTCGTATTAATAATAACACTTCTACACTCATTGATCATGTAATAACAAATAAAGACAACGATGTTTTGAATTCTGGAATTCTTGACGTACATACTGTTTCTGATCATTCTTTAATCTGGTGTATGATTACTGTAAATAAGCCTGGTAAATCTGAGCCTGAGCCATTCTCATATCGTGATTTCAGGAATATTAACCTACTCTATTTCAATACTGATTTAGAATCCATTCCCTGGCACCAAATTTATGATATGGATAATATCAACGATAAAATTAACTTCTTAAATTTATTTACTGTTTAATATACATATGCCACTGAAAACATTCTGTCGTACGAAAACTCATCCGCCGTGGTTGACAGATAACTTGAAGTTCATGATGGATCTTCGGGATCAGGCATTGGCACGATTTAAATCTTCAGGTCTTCCAGCACATTGGACATACTACAAGACATTGAGGAACTTAGTCACTAAAACTGTTAAAACTAAAAAAAAAGCTTATCTAGAGAAAAAAATAAAAAATTCAAACCCGAGTAATATTTGGAAACATTTGAAACAATTTGGAGTTTATAACACTAAAAGAACTGGCTTACCTGAACATCTTAATGATCCCAATAAAATAAACGATTTCTTAATTGACTCTTTGAAAAATTTCAAACAGCAGTTTCCAGATACTATTTCCTCATATTCAAATGTTCCTCCAGCTATAACAGAAAATTTGTCCTTTTCTCCTGTCACTGAAGACGTCATTATACAACTTCTTTTAAAGTTTCGCAGCAAAGCCTGTGGTGCTGACGACTTAAGTATAGATTTATTATACTTCTGTTGTCCATTTCTTTTACCTGTTTTCACGCATATTATTAACTTCTGCATTTCTAACGGCGTGTTTCCTGATTGTTGGAAAGAAGCGCGTATTTTACCCTTGGCTAAAATTAGTAACCCTCAATCTTTTAAGGACATACGTCCCATCAGCATCTTGCCAGTCCTGTCCAAAATCTTAGAGAAAATTGTAGATAAGCAGCTAAGAGATTATCTCTCACTCCATAATATTATTCCCGATATGCAGTCTGGTTTTCGACCAGGTTTTAGCTGTTCTTCAGCCCTCTCCATGATAACTGACGATATTATTAATGATGTTGATGACAATAAGATGGTCCTTCTAGTTCTATTAGATTACACTAAAGCCTTTGAACTCATTAATCATAAAATTTTGCTTGCTATTTTAAAATTCATTGGTTTAGGTCAATGTGCCTTAAATTTTTTCAGTAGTTACCTTGAACGAAGAACTCAGAGAGTGCTTTATAATGGCAAAATGTCTAACTTGTTGTCAGTTCATTGCGGTGTTCCTCAAGGATCAATTTTAGGTCCATTGTTGTATGCTATTTATACCTTTAAGTTGATGAATTCATTAAAGCACTGCAAGTATCACATTTATGCCGATGATACGCAATTATATTATTCATTTGATCCTAATAATATAGACGCGGCTTGTATGCTGGTTAATGAAGATATTCAAAACCTAGTTAGAACTTCTAATGATCATGGTTTGCACCTTAATGCCGCAAAAACTAATGTTATGCTTTTTGGGAAGAAAAAGTTACGATTACAATTAAAAAACACTGTAAATCTACATATGAACAATATTACTTTATCGCTATCTGATTGCTGTAGAAATCTAGGCTTGTATATTGACACTGATCTTAAATTTTCAACACACATATCCAAATTAATTCAAAGAGCATACGCCAACCTAAAACTAATTTATGTTAATCGTTCTTATCTCTCTAGTCAAATCAAACTTTTATTGTGCGATTCATTAGTTTTGTCTCACTTTAATTTTTGCGATATTGTATACGGACCATGTCTTGACGTTTCTGATTCCTCTAGAATCCAAATAGTGCAGAATAATTGTATGAGATTAATATGCGGTATTAGACGTAGACAGCACATATCTCATAAACTTCAGGAGCTTCAGTTGTTGAATGTGAAAAATAGGCGCTCTTTACACTCCGCCCAATTTTTTCATAAAATTTTAATTTATAGATGCCCACCGTACTTGTATAATAAAATTCGTTTTCGGACTGATGTTCATAATATTAACATTAGGAACAAAGGTCTTTTAACTATTCCACGTCACAAATCTGAATTTTATAAACGCTGTTTTAGTTACAACATAACCTCTGTTCTTAATAATTTACCACGTGGTCTCTTAGATTTGTCTCCTTGTTTATTTCGAAACAAATTGAAATTAATTCTTCTTGATTCTCAAGCTCTTTCTCGCTAATTTTTTTTTTAATTTCCTTCATAACTTTTCATTCATTTTCAGCCTGATTTTGTTATATATATTTATTATTATTATTTTTTTGTATAATATTTTTTTTATATTCTTTTATGTAGTTTTCCTGCATTTAGCTCGTTGCAAGATGATGTTGCACGGGTGTTTGTTCTTTTCTTAGAGTACATATTTTTTTTTTACTTTAGTTTTCACGCGCTCTATTATTTCTTATTATTACAAGTGTGTGTGAGGGGAAGATCAGATAGCTATATTATAATAGTCTCTCTGACCTTGCACCATTTAAGCATGAGTTGTTATATTTGATTTTGGCTATGTAAATTTTCTCTGATGTTATTCCATGCTTAATAAACTTTTCATTATTATTATTATTATTATTATTATTAACACTGATTTTTTTAAAATTGCATTGAGTTTACATTTACTTACATTTTAGATGGAGAAAAATGCAGAGAATTTCAGCAACAGGAAAGGTTTCTTTTCACTGAATATTCAAACAATTTTAGATGCGAATTTAAAAATTAGAAATATAATTGCTCGTTGGCCAGGTGCCTCACATGATAGTACTATTTTTAATAACAGCAGAATTAAAAGCCAGTTTGAACAAGGTATGTTTAGATATTGCTTTATACTAGGAGATTCAGGATATGCCTGACTGAATATTTAATGACTCCATTACCAAATCCTCGTACACTCGCTGAAAATTTATATAACGAGTCTCATATACGAACCCGAAATACAAGGTGCGTTCGTTTATTACAGATTTATTACATCCGACAGATCAGATTCCTCTATATCTTTCGTTTATTGCTTATCGAGGAAGTAGATGTACATCTATATCATTCGAATATTCACGATGCGATGTTTCAGATTCACCTCGTCGAAATACTCCGAGCAAGTATTTTGACGGAGGTTCAGATTTCTAATAATCGCGCATGCTATTATTATTTTGTAAATGTAAAGTGACTTTAACCTATGAAAACAATAGTTTTCCTATTCTTAACCCTTTCAGCACCAGTAGTTAATTATATGTAAACTTTATAATACCATAATGTTTTCCTGAGACAAAATATTTTTTTAGATAAAACGCTACATTGAAGCTGATATAACTATTCTAAATTAATTTTTATGAAATGTTATAAACTTACACGCAAAAGAAAATAGTTTTGGTACAACTGAAATAACATATATTTGGTGTCCGAGCTAAAATTTTCCGCAGTCATTGATTTTTGACAATTAGTTAATGAAAAAGTGAAATATGTATCACATTCCCTGTCTTACATTACTACACGATCAAAAATGGTACCTAAAGGTACATACGTACACACTTGCAACTGCACTGCATCACGAACAGGGTCATGCAAAATTTAGGTGTGCCGCACCGAGCGCTTTCGTACCATTTGCATATTTTAGTATGTAAAAATCTTCATAGGCAGCGGCCTATATTTATAATCGTTATGAGTTGGGCGCAAGGAAAAAGAGAAAATGCAGAAGATTTGTATACCAAAAGAAATATATCTTGTTTTTTGATTTTATTAAAATGTTGAAGACGTTCGCCTTCCACAGTAACTCTTGTTTTTCGACAAACCCACTAACTGGAGAATTCTTTCCTCCACCCACTCCATTGCGAAAAGTAAATATGGTTATATTTAAGCAAGTGATCGTTGAATTATTTGTCGACCCGTCCAAACGACGTTGCGTACATTTGCTTTGATGCGACTGAGGGCGAAAAGCCAATAAACGGTCGATCATCTACAACCACTCGCCGCGCCGCGCTACAGTGTCCACACTGGCGGCATGGCTCGTCACATGACGCAGTTGCAAGTCTGTACGTACCTCTGCAGTAAAATACACTGCAGCTTTTTCATTCGTACAGATGTAAATGTAATCTAATAAATTATCAGGTAAAAATTTTCCTATCGAATTTGTAAATGTTAGATCTTCATCTGGAAAAACATCAGAATTTGGCCCTGGAATACCGAGAAACTCTGGAATATCATCAAGTCTTTGGTCACGAAAAGGATCTATTACCATATTCCACTCAAATGGATCGTAATCAATCGTAGACATACTACTTTCTTCTGAAAAAATATCACTGTCTCCACTGCGATCAAAACCATCTTCATCACTTTCAGAACTCAACTCTTTTGGATCAAAGTCAGAATCCGAGTCACTACTATTCATGTTTGAATTAAAAGTCGTGTAGAATGCAAAACTTCATACAAATCATTTTGTAGCCGACATGACAGCTTACGCATATAACACATCAAAATGGAAGCCTACTTGAGAATTGAATGTTCCGATTTCCGATGTACGGTGGCATGCAAAAAAATCGCGTATACCCAATTTTTGTTGTATTAAGTCGGTCTTAATTTATAATCTGTCAGTGTCAAACAATAAAAATGCCGAACTGACACAAACAGAATCAATTTTAATATTCGCTTAGAAAATGCATGACGAATAAAAGCAGTGGCGGATAATTATGGTCTAAATAAAAGCACTCTTACACGAACAGAGAAGACGTAGATAGAAGAAGAAAGTCTAAGTAGAAAAGCAGCTTCGGGACGTTAAAAAAATTCAACTCATGAGCAAGATGATTTGAGGTAAAATCTATCTCAAACAATAGGAGATCTCGTTATTTGTGACAAACCTTCCGGTATTATGGTCAACTGCAGGTCGAAGGATTGTAAATTCTGATTCAAAGAATTCGACAAGTGCCAAAAAAAATAGTATCGATGGAAGAACAGAAGCTGTCACGCTTTCTATTTTACTTGAATCATGATAAGGAAGAATTAAGCCAGAATGAAAATTATTGGTGAAATCTTATTTCATATTATGCCTGAAAGATTGAATCGAGTATTAGAAGCTGATGGAGAAATGATAAAATATTGAACCTTATATTTCCTTTATTCATAAATTCTATTTTATAAAAATAAATGCACCTCTGTTATGTTTGTTTCCTGATATTTTGATAACAAATTCATACTTAAATAAATCGTAACAAGAATCTTAAATTCTCAGTTTATAACCTACATTTCTGATAGTATGTCAAAATTCACAAAATACTGATTTACAAAGCCAAAAATAGGTAAAAACTCTGTTACTTGATTTTGAAGGTGTATGCGATTTTATTGCAAGCCAGTGTATGTATTATTATCTAATATAGAATTTTTCATAAGAGAAGAGCTCTGCGTCATAAATAAAATGCGCCAGGTGTTGAATCATCAGACATAAGAAGCATAGCTCCATCCTTCATTTTTCATTCACCGATAACAAAGAAATAATACTGAAATATTTGTCGGTTGTTACTTCGGTAATTGATGACCAGAGCTCAAGTTCCATGATTTTGATATTATCTAGAAAGTTATGCTGATTATTTTTTAACGTTTTCATTTTCCAACGATACTTATTGCTATTTGTCAAGTTCTCGAAAGAAAATATATTGAATTATTTTCAATTTATATTCAATCTCTTGCTATATTACATATGATTATTTATTTCATCCTAAATTAGAGAAGAAGCTGTTTAACTTATAGTGGAACATCGACATTCATATCAATTTTACTGAATATCCGATCAATTGTTATTATAAATTTTGTGGTAAAATTTTGTACACTACAAATTTCTTAAAATGTGGTTAAATGGTTAAATGGTTAAATTCAATTTTTTTTTTTTTTTTAATTCTAGGATATCGTAAATTTTGTAATTGTCGTTTTGCTACAGTATCCATAAAAACGAATTTTTAAAATTTACACAAAGACAAGTTAGTAAAATCAAATTAAAAATGACGAGACGTAAATACATATAATTGAAGACTTCTTGTACATTTTTAAATTTATTTTACAAATTTTCCTTCATTCAGAAATTTCTGATACCTACACGAAACTCATTTTTCAAAATTATTTTATACAATACCTACGTGTTTCGCGTCATTTGTATACCTATTTGTTTTCTTCTGATTTTATTTTCAGTTATTAAGTTACTTTTATTCATAACTGAATAAAAATATTCAATTCATAATAACACAAGAACTTTCACAGAATTTATGGAACTTACTGCGTCACTATTATAGTTCTTTGGGGGTTGTTGTCGTATTCTTTAGCCAAACAATTGATTGTCACAAACACAAAGAATATCTTTATTAATAACAATAATACAAGGATGTTAATATGTCAGAACGCCTGGTGGTTATGTGCACGGTATGTCCACGGGGATGAGTTCGCAGTTGTCCTGGTGCAATGGTTGCACGTGGAGGACGTGCTGAACCGGATTCCTCGGTGGAGTAGTCGTTGATAAGCCGTGTGCTGAGTGACGTCTTCTGACCGGACGGGCTTCTTTTCTGACGTCGGGGGAAGCGGTGAAACGGCGCGGCGTATTCTGCTGATGCGTTTCAGTGCCCGACGAAGCTGGGTGGTCGTAAGTGTTTGACGGATGTGGAAACCAGGATATCCCGACCTTTCGGCTGGCTTTGGGTAGGAGTCCGACCTTGCGGCTCCGAAGGTTCGATGGTGTCGTTCACGATGAGTGCTGGTTTGATTCGATCTCTGGAAATTGTTAATCGTTGTCCATTTCTTTCCACGATGAAGTTTTTGGGGTTTCTTTTGAGTACCTTGTATGGTCCAACGTATGGTTGCTGTAGAGGACTTCGTAATGCATCGTGTCGAATGTAGACGTGAGTTGTGGTTGCCAACTCTTTGAATATGAAAGTTTTGTGAATGCCGTGTTGGGTTCCAGTGGTGGGTTGGAGTTGTTGGAAATGTCTTTTGAGCTGGTTGACGAAACTTGCTGGTTCCAATGTGTTTGTGTTTTCTGTTTTTGCCAGAAATTGTCCTGGAAGCCGTAGTGGTTCGCCTAGTGTTAGCTCGGCTGCTGATGCCTGGAGGTCGTCCTTCCATGCACTTCTGATTCCGTGGAGAACAGTGGGTAGTGTGTGCGTCCATTGGTCGTCAGCGCGGATCGCAGCTTTGAGTTGTCGGTGGAATCGCTCGACTAGTCCGTTTGCTTGTGGATGGTACGCTGTGGTTCGGATGCGGGCGAAACCAATGAGTTCTCCTAATTTTTTGAAGAGTTGAGATTCAAACTGACGTCCTTGGTCTGTCGTGACTCTTAGTTGCGTGCCGAACCGTGCTATCCAGTGGGTGTAGAAAGCTCTGGCAACTGTTTCTGCTTCGATGTTTTCGAGCGGTATTGCTTCTGGCCATCTGGTGAAATGGTCGATGCATGTTAGTACGTAGCATTGTCCTTCAGAGACTGGTAAGGGTCCTACTAAATCCACGTGGACGTGTTCGAAACGGGCTGAAGGTGGTTGAAAAGTACCCACGGGTGTGGTGACATGTCTGGTGATTTTGGATTGTTGGCATTGTAAACATTGTTTGGTCCATTCTATAGCGTCTTTCTTGATGCTGGGCCAGACGAATTTCCGTGTTAATAGCTTGACTGATGCACTTGCTCCGGGGTGTGACAGTTGATGTAGGCTGTTGAAGGCTGTCTTGCGGAACGGTTGTGTGACAAAGGGTCTAGCTATGTTGGTGGATAGGTGACAGTATAATGAGATAGATGTGTCTGGAATCTGGATTTGCTTTAGGACAAGACTGGTGGAATTATTGTTTAACAGGGATGCCAACTCTTCATCGGTGCGTTGACTTTCTGCTAACATTTCGTAGTTGATGCTCTTGGAGATTGGCTCCATTCTTGAGAGTGTGTCAGCGACAACGTTGTCTGTTCCGGAAACGTGTTGGATGTCTGTTGAGAACTGACGGATGAAGTCGAGGTGTCTGAATTGCCTGGGTGTGAATTTCTCTAGTCTTTGTTTAAATGCAAAGACCAGTGGCTTATGATCTGTAAAAATTGTGAACTGGCGTCTTTCTAGCAGGCGTTGAAAGTGTTTGATTGTTAGGTGGATCGCTAATAGTTCTCTATCGTAAGCGGAATACTTTTTGCTTGTTGCAGATAACTTCTTTGAAAAGAACGCTAATGGTTGCCAACCTCGTTCTTCTTGTTGTTGTTGTTGAATAACGCCACCTACTGCGCTGTCGGAAGCGTCTGTCACGATTGCCAACCTGTTGGCTACGTTCGGATGTGCAAAAAGTGTAGCTTTTGACAACTCATGTTTACAATTGTCAAATGCTGTCTTGGCTTCAGTTGTCCAAGAAATTGATTTGCTGCCTTTGATTTTTCCTTTGATTAGATCGTTCAAGGGTGCTTGTATTTTAGCCACTTGTGGTATGTAGCGTCGATAGTAATTTATCATTCCCAGGAAACGTCGAAGTTGCTTGGCAGACTGTGGTTGTGGAAATGATTGTATTGCTTCAACTTTCTGCGGCAGTGGTTTGGTGCCTTGTAGCGAGATGTGATAGCCCAGGAGCTTTAGCTCATTTACACCGAAAGTGCATTTTATAGGGTTGATTGTTACACCGTAATGTTGTAGTCGTTTGAAAAGTTGTTTCAAATGTGATATGTGTTCTTCTTTGTTTGTAGATGCGACCAGTATGCATACCAGTATGTCGTCTATGTACACGTAGCAGAAATCTAGTCCTCTGGTGACTTCGTCCATGAATCTTTGGAATGTCTGTACAGCGTTGCGTAATCCAAATGTCACGAATGGGAATTCGAAGAGTCCGAATGGTGTCGTGATTGCTGTCTTTGGGATGTCCTCTTCTGCTACGGGTATTTGGTTGTAAGCCCGGATTAAATCGATTGATGAGAATATCCTTTTTCCCGTTAAATTGTGAGCGAAGTCTTGGATGTGAGGGATTGGATATTTGTCTGGGATTGTTTTAGCGTTGAGGGCTCTGTAGTCACTGCAGGGTCTCCATTCTGCATTCTTCTTGCTTACTAGGTGTAATGGTGCGGCCCAGGAGCTTTCAGAAGGCCTGGCAATTCCGAGTTGTAGCATGGCGTCGAAGTCTGCTTTGGCGATCTTGTATTTGTCCGAAGCTAAACGCCTTGGCTTGCTGCTTGCTGGAGGACCAAGAATGGTTCTGATGTGATGTTTTGTGGTGTGTTTTGTGTCGTCAGGGATACCTTTGGGATGTATGAGACCGGGAAACTGATTTAGGAGTTGGTGATACTCTGTGTCGCCATTTATTGCACTTAGCTGTAGATGTTCGCCAGTTGACACTCTGCCTGACGTCTTCAGGGTGGTTGTCCGGTCCACGAGTTTCCCATTTCCTACGTCTACTAGCAGGTTATAATGTGTGAGAAAGTCCACTCCGATGATGGGCTTGGGTACATCAGCGATGATGAACTTCCACGGGAAATTTCGTCGTAGTTGCAAGTCGACAGTTAGTATTATAGTGCCGTAAGTGTTGATGACGCTGTTGTTGGCTGCGTATAACTTGTATGCAGTGGCTGCTCTTTTTTCGTGTAGAGCTTTCAGAGGAGAAACACAGAGATCTGCTCCTGTGTCGATCAAGACTTCCAGTCGCAATTTTCTGTCGGTGATGAACAGGCGGCGCACAGTGATCCAGAATGAAATTCTAGCGCGTCAAAAAGGAAAAAATTAAAACATTTGAATAAACGTAAAAGTAAAATAAATCTTTCTATTAATGCCCTGCCATGTCCGTTTCATTTGTTTAACAAAATTATTGTTTTGCTTACGCTTCTGTGGCGCTGTCAAATCACGCATAAATTTTCCAAGTGTCAAACGTGATTGTATAGCTACGAAGTTAAACATAAATTTGAAAATAATTTATCAAGTTTTATAATCAATCGGATCTAAAGGTTTATTTAAATAAATTTTTGATTTCAAATGAAGATGTATTAAATACCTATATTTTAAGTTTCAAAAGACGAGAACTAAAAATAAGATCAAATAAGATGTTTTTACTAATTATCCCACGTGTCCACCGAGTGTGGTTTTCTTTCATGGCGTTTAAACCATTTAATATAGAAAAAAATTTCAAACGCTATCATCCTCTAATAAAAAGACTCTATACGCTAAATTTATTTGTACTTACACAGGGTGTTCATTTTACAAGTATCAGCAAGTATCTTTAATATTTCAAATGGAATGCCCTATATATTATTACGTTTTTTGATAGATCTATCAATTTGGAAAATATTTTATTAACATATTTCTATACCTAAACCTAGTATTTACCGAGATAAATGCCATCAACGAAGAAACATCTTAAATGCAGGCCCTTATTAAATTGTATCTAACATGTTTAATTGAAGAGTCTTCATTATCAGTGATTAACGTGTAATTACACATGCTTTAAGCTAAGTAACACTATACAGGGTGTTTCATTGAAGATGCACCAAACTTAAGGGACACGTTTCTGACATTATTTCAAACAAAATATCTTAATAAAATTTGTTAATCGGTGGAACTTGAAATTTGCATAATTTGGAGCCGATGTTTTTAGAAATACCGTAGCGATTTAAATTTCTGCAGCCGTGAAACAAGACGAGCGATTTAAATTGTTTTATGAATGGCACGCGCCTGCAAGAAGACAGTAAATAACTATCGTAAACGAAAAAAATTTATGAGAGGCCTTTAAGTTTGGCCTTGACCGCAAGACATGTTAAAGACGAACACTTTGAAAAAAGCGTGTGTTTTCATCGCACTAACATTTATGCAAACCGTAATTACATCAAATTTGCCGAGTCTTAATAATGTACGATAAATAATTAACGCTTGTAACGTTTTTATTTGTTTCTGTATCCAACAATTACTACAATTATGTACAATTAATAAATTGGAATTGTTGAATAGAATTGTTGCTTCCGCCACGCCGGTCTTTTAAATTATTTGCCTATCAGACTGAACTTGATCACATGAGGAAGAAACAATTTCGGAAGCGGGCGAATTACGCAAATGGCAATTAACTTACAACATATTCGAATAATCTGCGTATTCTCGAAATGTGTAATTGCCCATCGCACCACCAACACACCCACACACACACTTACATAATAAACTTAAAAATGAAAAGTATAAACTACACCAACTAATTACTCGCCACTACAACGTTAGTGAACGAACGGAGTGAACGAACTAAATGTGTTTCATCATATCATCTGAGGCGCGACAGTTTATGGGGTAATAAAGTAAAAAACCGAACGTTAAGGTAGGTTAAGAATTCGGGCCGCTCTCATCTATTGTACGTTTTAAAAATATACGATTCTCCTTTCCCTTCGATTATCTCAAAACTTATTCATTTAAAAAAAAATATTATAGGAAACTTTTATTTCTTTTCACGATATCTACCAACATACCGAGTTTGGTGCATCTTCACTGGAACACCCGGTATTAAACAAACCTGAAAAATACGCAGTTTGTTGGTGGATGGCAGTTCTTTCTGGTGAATTTAGAAGTGAAATATTTCAAGTTTTTTTTATGGAACACCCATAAGTAAAATCATCAACCGATGTAGAATTAAATTTGCTATCTTTTCCCAAACAAAGTCCTATACCTAAAACCTACGGTTTGTGAGATAATTCTGGTTTTCTTTTTGCTTCATGATTTATGTCATTTTTAGGATGCTATGAATGTCAACAAAATTGCCTTTTAGCTTTTAAAATTTATATTCAACGATTTCCTGATAGAAGACAACCAAAGACTTTTCGTAAATTAAAGGAAAGATTTGAAAGAACAGGCAGTGTTGCAAATGTTATTCTTAATAATATTAACTTACATGGCACCCTAAAAATGACAAAAATCATGAAGCAAAATGAAAACCAGAATTATCTCACAAATCGTAGGTTTTAGGTATAAGACTTTGTTTAGCAAAAAGATAGCAAATTTAATTCTACATCGGCTGATGATTATAGGTATGGGGTGTTCCATAAGAGAAACTTGAAATATTTCACTTCTAAATTCAGCAGAAAGAACTGCCTGTCGCAAACAAACTGCGTAGGCCTCAGGTTTGTTTAATATAGTGTAACTTAGCTTAAAGTATGTGTAACTACACGCTGATAACTGATAATGAAGACTCTTCAATTACGCAAGTTAAAAACAATTTAGTAAGGGTCTGCATTTAAGATGTTTCTTCGTTGACGGCCTTTATCTCGGTAAATAGTAGGTTTAGGTATAGAAATATGTTAATAAAATATTTTCCAAATTAATAGATCTATCAAAATTCGTAATAATATGTAGGATATTCAATTTGAAATATTAAAGGTACTTGCTGACACTTGTTAAATGAGCACCCTGTGTAATTGCAAATAAATTTGACGTATAGAGTTTTTTTATTAGAGTATGATAGCGTTTGAAATTTTTTTCTGTATTAAACGGTTTAGACACCACGAAAGAAAACCACACTCGGTGGACACGTGGTATAATAGTGGCTAGTAATTTATTTTAAAGTAATTTTGTCCAATGAAGTGCTACTTTTTGCTACTTTTTGAGATTCACTCAAAATGTTCCCTTTATTTGGCTCTCGAAATTAGTAAATATAAAATGGTCAAAAAGTACTGGGACAAAGAGCAAAAGTGGATTCCTGACATCAAAATATTACGATTTAGCTAAAATCACTTAGTCTAAAAATTGATAGCAAAATTTAAATTAAATTTTCTTCAATAAGTTTTTGGCATCTTGCCTTAAAATGGACATATGGGGTGTCTCTAGTAGAGAAATAGTAATATGATCTTAATTTTAATGTGGCAGATAGAGGGCGCTGCGTACGGTATCATTCTTGCTTTTAAAATGCTCTAATTTTTTTATATCTCAAAAACGGTTAACTTCAGCGCTATTGAATAGGTATACCTTATTGGTTTAGAAAAGATAAGGCAATAACAATATTTTGTTAAAAGATCCATAAGTCTACTTATACAAAAATTAGAGCATTTTAAAAGCAATTATCCCACTTTAAAATTAAGTCTGTATTATTATTTCTTGTACCAAAAAAAAAAAAAAACATTGTCAATTTTTAACTGTTGCTCTGTGTCCCATTACTTTTGGACCACCTTGCATTTCTTAAGTAGTGTGTCCATGGATTGAGTTGACAAGAGGAAATTTATATTTTACCAAATTCTGCTTGCCTAAAATCTCTGGAAATATCATTTACTTTTTTAGATTTTCTTAAAAAGCATTAGAATTAATACAAAAATGTCTGCCATTGTAATCATATTTCCAATCATTGGCAGAATCATGTGAATAATCTAATTTTAGTGAGCTAATTAAAATTCTAAGATTTTAAAATTTTCCAAAAAATTTCCTCCCATTTATAAACAACTCGAAAGGCTTAGTTTTGAGTCTTAAGAGTGTGCACAGGTAAATTTTATGTTTACAAGCTAAATTAATAGCATACTGATTACATTACATCACATCACCAATCCCATAACATTTAATTAAATTTCAATGCATTTTTGATTGCAACAAACATGCATGATAATCTAATTTCAATAACTGAAAGTAGTTTATTTTAACGTGATTCTTACAAACCGTTTTGAAATAACTTTTTAAGAATCAAAGAATTTATTAATCTTAAGATCCATTTGTTATCTTGTAATATCTTTCCTACATCCGTGCCTATGTAGGTAGGTACTATACTTATATCTTATTTTTTAGACCAAGATTCAAGCATGACCAGTGTAAGCCTTACAAATTATGATTTGTTTAAAGCTTTAATGCAAAAGGAATTATCTAGCGGATGTCAAAAAGACAAAATTAATTTTCTTTCCGATTTTGCATGTGAAAACTTAAAATTTGATAATAATATCGATAGTGTTAGTGCGCATATTCAGTGTTCGTTTCAAAGAATTTGTAATACAATTTTCATCGGACAAGAACCTGCTTGAATTATAATTTGTATCTTTTAGGTGCAACTATACCACTACAAAGCCTACTCAATCATACAGTTACGAGATTATGTCAGACACAAAATTTTCAAACTCCTAACACCGTAACTGAAGATTCGCAAATTGAATTAATTTGCCAATGGGGTTGCGACAGCAGCAGCGGATATAATGAGTTCATGATAAAGAATTCAATACGAGAAAATAAAAAAGCTTGTAGTGATTCAGTTTTTATGTTTTCCTTGGTTCCACTCCTTTTGTTGGTGAAACGTGAGGAAGGTGACCAGACATTATGGGAAAATCCTAAAGCATCCTCAACCCGTTATTGTCGCCCTAGTAAGTTCAAGTAGGTACAACGATAAACAAAATAATTCTTTAATAAAGTCCTTTAATTTTTATTTAATTATGTAATTACCTATCAACATTAATGCCCAGTTACACCAACTTTTTAAGAAGAACTTAAATTTAAGTGATGCCTAGACTATGACAGTATTTATAGATTTAACAAAATGTTAGTCACAATCTAACTGATACTTAAGTTGAAGTTTAAACGTCAATAAGACTTTATACTGATCATACGTAAATGTCACAATCTAAACATAACTTAAATTTAAGCTAAATTATTGTTAATTAAGTTAGCAATTACTGAATTTAATAGAGTAGCATATATGTAGATTTTACGGAAAAATTTAGATTGAAGTTTAACATTTTGCAAATACATATTTCGATGTGTTAATGTGATTTTAAACACAATCTATAGCAACTCGTATTACTGAAATTTTTTTCTCAATAATAATTTATTCTGTAATTGGATTTTCTTATTTTTTTCTTTAAAATTTGCTATATAAAAAATAGAATTATATATAAATGGCGATCAAACTTAATTATCGATTAACGAAAAATAATTCATTCGTGATTTCATTTTCCGCTAAAATAGAATTTTATCATCTTATATAAAAAATTGTTATTTTTTTATTATAATGTCAGTTTATATTCTAAATATTTTGTGCTTATAGATATTTGAAAGAAAATGAAGAAAATACAAAAATAGAAGTGTCAGGTATTGAAAATCAAATTAATTATCTAAAGCCTGCGGTAGTTTACGTAAATCAAAAAGTTCTTAAAATAAAGTTTGTTTTAACAATGACTATGCTAGATACAAAAGTAATAAATGCACTAGCGAATTGTTCTTCATAAAGATGCTCCCTCTGTGGATGTCTGCCAACAGAAATGAACGACTTAAAAAACGTCAGAGAGCGCTTGGTAAATATAGCTAATTTGAAATATGGTCTTTCAACATTACATGCTTGGATAAAATTCCTAGAATGTATACTCCATATTTCATATTTGATCAATGAGAAAAAACTTCACGTAGAGGATTCACGGAGATACAAATTCAGGAACTAACTGCTAGAAAAACGGAAGTTTAAAATAAAATTTGGGAAGAAATTGGCGTTAGGGTTGACAAGGTAGTTCAGGGCAAAGGAATATCAAACACTGGAAATGTTGCTAGATTTTTTTCCAATCCCTTAACAGCGTCAGAAGCCACTGGTGTTTCAGTTGCTCTTCTTACTCGCTTCAAAAATATTTTAATAGTTTTATCTAGTGGTTATATTATAAATCTCAAAAATTTTAAAGTATACTGTGATGAGACTGCGGATTTATACGTTGACTTGTACAGTTGGTACAGAATGCCTCCCACAATTCACAAAATTCTTATACATGGATCCACAGTAATTAAAGAAGTCTTGCTTCCAATTGGACTTCTTTTGGAAGAGGCTCAAGAAGCCACAAACAAAGATTTCAAAAGATTCCGAGGAAATCACACCAGAAAAAGTTCACCCATAAACGTTACAACCGATATATTGCATCACTTACTAATTTCGTCTGATCCATTAATATCGAGTTACCGAAAAGAACGAAAACTTCCAAAGCAACAAACTTCTGAGGAAGCTTTACCACTGATGGAAATTGAGAATAATCGAGAAGATGGAGAAGAGGAAGCCGAAGAGGAAGAAGCAGAAGAAGAAATGGAAGAATGCAGTGAAGAGGAAGATTAAAAATAAAAATAAAATTGTTATTGAAATAAAATACTATATTGTTTGATTATGTTTAAGTTAAGCTTTCCATGTTACTGATTTTAAATAGAAAAATCTAGGGTTTTTGACAAGGTACCTAACATAATTGCTTTAAAGTCAGGCAAAAATTCTTATAGAAGTAATTGCAGGGTGAGCCAATAATGCATATTCGAAAGAATACTAATAATAATAAGAACAATTGGCTTAACATTAAAAATTATAATTAATGTAGAAATGTTGCAAATCGTAGATCGATCTCTTCATCATAGAATATAATTTTGTAAAGAATGTCACGGTGAACATTTTCAACATATGCTAAATTAATTGTTTTTAATGTTAAATTAATTGTTTTTAAAGTTAAATTAATTGTTTTTAATGTTAAATGAATTGTTATTGTTATTGTAACTATTATTATTATTATTATTGTTACTATTATTATTGAATAGTTTAAATCGCGACATCCTGCGATCGCTTTTTGACCTAACATTGCATTGAACAAAAAATAAAACATATTCATTGATTCATCAGCAAATCAAAACAGAAGAACCGGACAGAAAGGATAAATAACGTCAATATTGACAGAAAGAAAAATTATTAATTTTTGTCTCACGACTTCTTCAGTTTAGGCAAATACATTTGGCGTTTTATGAAAGCTTATTAAAACAGTGTTTCACGAGAGTCTAGATATACTGGGTGCTCCATTTGAAAATTTTGAGAAAAATTATCTTTTGAAAAACTCAACATTCTGTACACATAATAACTGATAGACCGAAGCTGTTTTGAAATTTCTGTAGAAAAGATATTGTACTGAGTAGCTACAAAAATTCAAGAATGTAAATAAATAACAAAGATATAAGCACTCATATTATGGCAATTTTTTACTCTTAAATATCAATATCTTACAAACTCTTAAGTAAAACTTCCGAAGTTTTTGCTTATTACCTATTCGTTATGCGTACTTTCGAAATATGTAAAAATATACTGGGTGTTCCATTTAAAAAAAATATAACTTTGATATGGCTCTTTACTGAACACTCCGTATACTCAAAAATAATTTTATAAAGTAGAGCTGACTGAGTTACATCTTAGCTCGTTTGATTTTTTTTCTATCTTATATACTGTAGACGGTAGAGGAGACCGCGGCAATCGGTGGACACTCTGTATATTATGATCCTAACAAATAATTGCTTTAGAAAATTTGTTTATAAATGCATAGTTTTGTTATTTTCACCATTTTGGAAACAGATATAAAAAAATAATTTTGACGCAGTAGAATATCATTCTGGACCACTGTGCGGCATGGAGTTTGTTGCGAGTCACTGGCCGCCGTTAGTGACGTCTGTTAGAGTTTTCCTGTTTACTGCGTGGGTAGCTGCACGGTGGGGTGCATTTGTGGGCATTGTGGCCGAATTTGTAGTGGTATCAACACTTCCCTGTGCTTTGTTTGTCTGCTGAACGTTGGCTGCCTGTTGATTGTTGTCTAGGTGTGGGTTGCTGCCTAGATTTAGACCTGCCCTGGGTGTTCGTGGTTACGTTATTTAGTTGTTGCTGTAGCTCCTGTATTAGTGACTGCATTTTGTCTTCCACTCTTTTGATTGCAGTTTGGAAGTCGGTTTGGTTGGTCAGCAATGACGAGGTTGGCTGCTTAACTACTGACACAGACGAGTGCGTTTTATGGTGTGCACTTGCCTCTTCAATAGCATCTGCCAGTCTCGCGATGTTTTCTAGTCCGGAGTCACTTTGTGTGGTGAGAATAGCTTGGGTTGAGGATGGTAGTCGTCCCAGCCAGATTGACTGCAGAAGTGTCTCTGGGATGGTTGTGCCTGCGAGGTTCTGTAGGTGCCTCAGAAATTGGGAGGCTTTGCGGTCTCCTAGATCTTCGTGTTCCAGTAAGCGACGAATTTTCTGCTCTTGGCTACAACTGAGGCGGCGAACAAGCTCACTTTTTATTTTTTCGTATTTGTTGTTTGCTAGTGGGTTTGTGAGTATGTCACGTACTTCTGCAAATATTTTGGAGTCCAGGTTGGCAGCAACATAACTAAACTTAGTTTCATCGCTGGTGATGCCACTCAGTGAGAAATTATGCTCCAGCTGGATGAACCACACCTCTGGGTCGTTTGGCCAGAAAGATGGAACCTTCATTGATATTTTCTCTATCCTTGGTACTGTGTTTACAGCTGCTGTGGCTGCAGTAACCGTGTTTTGTTCGTTTTGTGACATGTTGGCTATCGTCGAGGGTCACCAATTTGGGGGTTATTGTCGTATTCTTTAGCCAAACTATTGATTGTCACAAACACAAAGGTGTTAATGTGATGGAATTTTTCATTTTCTCGGAGTCAAATAATTCCACCTTAATTTTAACTACTTCCAAAAGGTAAACGTTTGTCCGAAAAAGTGAAAAATACATTAATTTTTAGTTAGATCTAACAGAAAAACAGATATTAATTGCAAATTATGGAGGAGATGAATTTAACTCCGTTAAATTTTTCTCTGTGTAGTGTATCAGACAGTAGAGAATTGCGAAACACTCTGCTATCATGCACAGATTTAGGGTAGCCGATGAATACATCCCTTATTTTGCGTTTATTATCGCAAACTGCTACAGGATGAGAAAACTTAGGAAATTTGGAATAATTCCTTTTAGACAACACTAGCAACTGCGAAGAACTATAAACAAAAAAATGTATTGATCATGTAATTTAAGGAAAACATTGAAGTCTTTGAAATATTTTTATCATTTGGTAAAAATAATGCGACAGGTTTTCTTCCGAAAACTTGTCAGACAATATACACGAGAGCCCACAGCAAGTATCTGAAGAATTTATTCTCTATCTCTTGTGGTATTACTACTGATAATATTCTGCTTCGTAACGCATAAGTTTTTGTGTTTATTTGTGTTCATTATTCTTAAACAGGGATGGGCAAAAGTCTGGAACCAAGCTAATATCGTCTGTACCGTTAGTTCAATATTTGTGAAAATTTGCATTAATATACAAGACTTCCTGACGGATCTGATTAGCAAATACTCGTTCAACTGAGACTTCCGGTTTAACCGGAAATGATATCAACTTTTGTTTTTTAAATGGAATACTCTGTATATTTTTTAAGGTTTCGAAAGAGCTCTCTCTCATGAATCCAATGATATAAAGATTTAATTCCTGCGATGTTAAACTACCACAAAAGGAATTTTTTAAATTTTTCTGTAAATATTTTTTCATCATGTGAACCTTGAAACAAAACTACAAAATAGAAACTAAAATTGAAAAATATGGTCAGAGTCAATGTTAATTAACTCAACATGACACAATTAACAGAAAAAGTGTGAGTAAAAATACTCATTGATGATTGGTTTTAGTGACCGCATAAGAACACAGCACAAAGTTTACAATCTGTTTAATAACTTGCATCCAGATCGCAGCCCTATATCTTGAAGTGTTGTAAGTAAGACTCAGAGAAGATATAATTTAACAGGAAGTGTTAGAAATTTAAGTAAAAGCGGACGATCGAATACTGCAACAACGAATAACACTGTTGCTGAGGATATTGCTCTCGAATTGGAAGAATTACCTCAAACATCAACCACAGTTATAGCGTTAAATCATGATGTAAGTCGCAGATCGGTTTCGAGAGTATCTTCTCAGAGTCTTGCTTACAACTCTTCGAGATATAGGGTTGCGATCTGGATGCAAGTTATTAAACAGATTGCAAACTTCTTGCTGTGTTCTTATGTGGTCACCAATACCAATCATCATCATCAGTATTTGTATTCGCTCTTTTTCTATTAATTGAGCCATATTGAGTTAACTAACATTGACTCTGTCAATATTATTCAATTTTAGTTTCTATTTTCCAATTATGTTTCATGGCTCACATGATAAAAAAATACCTAGAGAAAAATTTTAAAAATTGCCTATTGTGGTAGTTTAACATTGCAGGAATTAATTTTTTATATCATTGAATTCCTGAGTTCTTTCGAAACCTTAAAAAATATATAGGGTGTTCTATTTAAAAAACAAAAGTTGATATCATTTCCGGTTAAACCGGAAGTCTCAGTCGAACGAGTATTTGCTAATCAGATCCGCCAGGAAGTCTTGTATATTAATGCAAATTTTCACAAAAATTGAACTAACGGTACAGACGATATTAGCATGGTTCCAGACTTTTGCCCATCCTTGTATACATATTCTGTCACTTGTTTCGAATGAAATTGGAATCTAAATATGACAGGAATCGGAATGTTTTTAAATTAAAAAAATTAACCTCCATTGTACTTGCTTTATTGTTGGGGAGTGGTAATGGCTGGTAATTATGTACTGTCGTACAGTAAAGTTGATTTTGTCATAACATATTGTGTACGACACATTGCAGTAAATATGATTTTACGCATGACGTATACATATATACTTCACATGAATTGATCTGTCAAATTCACTGATTTAGATTCAATTTCAGTTACAAAATAAGGGGTTAATAAATCACTTTAATTCATGAAGTACACTCATTCACTCACATTGGCTTGCCAGTTCATTTTCTCTCTTCACAAAATATGTATAACATAATTTGAACTGTGACACCTGTATTGAATAATATTTATTTCTGTTACAATATGGTTCAGGATCTTCAGTTGGAGTGTCAATTTTGATATGGGTTCCATCAATACATCCTATTACATCAGGAGAGCCCTTACTTCTAAAGTCTTCACTTATTGCAAGTCTTCTAAAGTCTTAACTTATTGCAAGTCTTTCCTCTAATGTCGGCCATGTGATCACGACACTGGAGATGTTTGACAAAAACAAAGACACTTTCTCTATTATAACATGCAACGTGCTAATTGCTATGTTAAATCGATCTCGAAAAGCTGCAGCTTCATGGTTTGTATACCACAAAATAATTAATATGCACTTTTCTGCAGATATTCTTACGTGTCCAGTATCGTGGGAAGGATACAGTGCAGAGTCTTCGTATGCTGTGCAAGAGTAGCAACTAGGTTCCTTGACACTCTAAAACATTTTCACTGTTATTTTCTACACCATTTATAATATTATTATTACCTAAAATGTTCCATAAATTCAGCATCTGTATATATTTTTACAGTATTCTGCACATGGTCCTCAATTTTTGTGTTTGAATGATTTATTTCTGCTACTCCAACAATCGTTTCTTCATCGTCAGATGCTGAGCTGGACGAAGAACTTGAACTTATATTCATTATATTAAACATTTTGCTTCTAAACAAAACTTTCACCTCTACATGTAACATTAAATTTGATTCGTAATTAATTTAAAACTTGGTTAAGAAACTCATGCAAATCACCAACGTTGCGACATTAAATTCAAAATGCGCAGGCGCCCCAGAATAGTTCTGACTTGTCCGCACTTCAGAGCAAGTACTGTTTCGAACGGTCCCAGAACAGATCTGAACTGTCCTAAGAAAAACGAAAACACCGGTTCCGTGACTGTTCTGAAAAAACTCGAACGCCTTTTTGGTTATGCGCATGCTCTTGACGGTTCTAGGACTGTTTTTGTGCGAACCCGAACAAACCTGTTATAACAACCGAATGAATGTAGCTGTATTTGAAATCCAACATTACCAGAAGAAAAGTCACTGCTTGAAAATTTGGCGTTCGTCTACTAAACGAAAAAACAACGTATTTCCTCCACTTCACAAGCATACTTTGAGAATAAATTAAAAATAACAGCGTTATACGTTTTTGTTGTACATTGGAGGTTAAGTTTAAAGATGATTTACAGGAATTTGGTTAGTGGTTGGCTATTCTGCATCGTAAATTGAGTTTATAACTACAGACTGTTTACACGTTTTTAAAAGGTTTTCTAAAGTAGGTTTTATAATGTCACGCCTGTTTTTGAACGTCCGTAGCTTTAGTAAAACGGTTTAGTAAAACGGGTGTTAGGTCTCATTTACAACGGTTGTAGAAACGTTAGTGTGTGTTTATAGTGGAGCGACGAGCCGAGAGTAGAGCCAAGCGGCGAGCAGAGCGGCGCGTTTAATAAAGAAGCGAGTGTTTATAGTAGAGCGGCGAGCAGAGAATAGAGCCAAGCGGCAAGCAGAGCAGCACGTTTTAAGAAAAGCGATTATTTCTAGTAGGGGTTCATAGTCGACATTAAGATGCCGAAGGAAAGGATGCAACGGTTTCTGTTAGAAAATTCCTCTCTTAGGATACTGTATTTAAGTGATTGTTTTCCTAACAGTTGTGGAAAAACAAATGAAATTTATCAGAAACGCAGAGAGGATGGGTGAATTTCATCATTTATACAACGATTTGCGGCCTGAAAAAATTTTCAGTGTACATTTTAATGTTTTATTTTCGATGCAAATCTTCGGACACTAGCGGCGAGCCGAGCGTAGAAATCAAACTGTTTTGATTTCTTTGCTTGGCTCTCCGCTAGGGTCGAACAGCCTCGCTAGTATAAACGCTCTCATTTATGTACGGCGTTTGTTTTCGTCGCTCTGCTCGCCGCTTGGCTCTACTCTCGGCTCGCCGCTCCACTATAAACACACACTTAGTTGTAATAAAACCTACTTTAGACCTTCGTGTAAACGTACTCATGGATATTAAAAATTCCACGAACTTAACGAACAGTCTTCGCAAAACTTGCACCAAATTTGTATTGTGTTTTCATAATGACAAAACATTTGTTACGATTTTAAGGGTGCTATTAATTTTTATTTCACTCGCTTGGTTTCGGCTTTCGCGCACTCGTTCACAATTACTAACTAACTACTTTTAGTACTACTTTAATACTCTTCACTAACTCATGTCTACCTGCGGGTCGATCTTTTATACATCCCTATCTTTACGTCACAATTGGTTCCTTTGCTCTGATGGCCGGGGTTCGATCCAAAGTACAAAGTTCTAAAAGGCGTCAGCATCAATTGATCCTTGCCAAATTTGTTTTTCTTAACGCATTCTAATTGCCTTGATCTTAATTGACACATGTAAACAACACGCCCGCATTCCGCATAGCTTGCATTTATACGTAGTGGAATGCAAGTATGTGTATCGCCACATTGCTCTACTTAACTTCAATGGATGCTGATTCCGCATAATTTTGAAATGCACATGATTGCAATAATTACGAAATGAATTTAACTTTACTTATTTTCCCAGATAATGACATCGTGACAATAGAACCCTGGGAAATGAAGGTGTCGGAAACGTTACCGTTTTCATCAGTTGCCTGCCAAACAAGGTATTTTTGAAAAATTTGGCTTTGGACTTCACTCTATCGGCATATTTTACATCCGTTCTCTTGCGAACGTGGAAACATTACTTGCCAGGACATACACTTTCCGACAACCTTTTTTCGCACGTATTTCTTGGTCTTTGATATATTTTGGTGCCGATATTTTTGAAAAGGCCTTCATTCGCAGATCCTTTAGCTTAATCCTAGACACTGTTGACTTATCTAGATTAAGTTTTATGGCTGCATTTCTCACAGACATCCCCGGTGACTTGGTCAAGACTACCTGTACATGTTTTATACTCTTTTTTTGCAAAACTTTCGTATTCTAACCATTTCATTGTTCTTAATGCAAAACTACTGACAAACACAGTTTAGCTGACAAGTACCAACACAACTGAGGCTGGGTCTCTCAGTTCTAGTTTAACTTGAAACTCCTGTTTATTCCCATGGTAGCAATTATAAAAACAATTGTTCCTATGGAAATAAACAGGAGTTTAAAGTTAAACTAGGACTGAGAAACCCATCCCGAATGTCAAGGATTTTGTTTGATTCAAAGCCACCTAAGATTACTTTAAGTACAATTTATTAGACATATAAGGGACATTTAAGACCGCCAATAATTCTTCATATTTGAAATAACCATTTCTTATAATCATGGCGCGTTCAACTACAGCTAAATTGAAATCATCTTGTAGTAAGTGAACTTCAAAGGTCATGTTACACATGTTACATGCCAGCTGAATTCTAGGATTCAAACTCTTCCTTATTTCTTTCAGGAAAGTCAAATTGTTTATGGAACGTCCAAACTGTGAAGCATGAATGTTAATGGTTTGCAACTGTATCAATACGTAAAGAGAATCTACAATTCGGTAACTGTCAATTTTACTGGGATATTTCTTTCTCTGGAAATTCTGAAAGAATTATTCTAGAAATGCAGGTGTACTTTGAGAATTCTAATAATAACACGACGAAACGAGGGACACCATAAAAGTTAATCCCAAATCTATTGCGAAACATATTACTGTGATATTACCTGAAATACCACAGGTTCCCGGGATATATATACATATATGGATCAAGAAGGAAGAATAATAAATAAATTATCCATTTATCCACAAAAATCTATTAAAATTTTATTCACATTTTATATACGTCAAAAACAAACTGTCTGAAATAATAAAAATCATTATTATCACAAACTTCAGAGAGTAAAATATTTAAAACTTACCAAATAAAGATCAAAGTAAATTCTTTTAAAGAATAAATCAAGATGGGGAAGTCTAGATTCATATCGAGGACGAAGAAGTGTTGGGTGCAAGAATTTGAAAAGGAGATGATCTGGAAAGAATTTTGTCAATGTTTAGAAAAATTTAAAGCTAAATTAAAACATCCACTTACTGCAAGACATTGGCCAATTCAAATGACAGGCAACAAAAGGAAAAGACGACTAGTGTATCTTGAAGATGGAAGACGTGTTCGAGGCAAAATGACGAAAGCAGAGGACGTCGAGGTAGACTACGGAGAACTTTTGAAAAAGCACCTGAAAATATAAAATTTTAGTACGGGTCTATCAAAATTAGTCATGGGTTATTTCCTGGATATATATGCAGGTGTCCACCGAGTGCCGCGGTCTTCTCTGCCGCCTATAGTATATAAGAGAGAAAAAAAATTCAAACGAGCTAAGATGTAATTCAGTCAGCTCTATTTCATAAAATTATTTTTGTCCATACTGAGTGTTCAGTAACTGAAAGCCGTACCAAAGATATTTTTTTTAAATGGAACACCCAGTATATTTTTACATATTTCGAAAGTACGCATAACGAATAGGTAATAACCAAAAATTTCGGAAGTTTTACTTAAGAGTTTGTAAGATATTGACGTTTAAGTGTAAAAAATTGCTATAATATGAGTGCTTATATCTTTGTTATTTATTTCATTTCGTCATGAATTTTTGTAGTTACTCAATACAATATCTTTTCTACAGAAATATATCTAGTATATCTAGACTCTCGTCAAACACTGTTTTAATAAGCTTTCATAAAACGCTAAATGTATTTGTTTAAACAGAGAAGTCGTGAGACAAAAATTAATAATTTTTCTTTCTTTCAATATTGACGTTATTTAGTCTTTCCGACCGGTTCTTCTGTTTTGATATGCTGATAAATCAATGAATATGTTTTATTTTTTATTCAAAGTACATAATTGAATATGTTCCTGTTAAACTAATTCGCATTTTTCTTTATTTTGAAAATATTTACATAATGTTATTTTAATAACATTTTTACTGTATTTAATGTTTCCTGGCGTTTCGAATCTTCCTTTCAATCTTTGAAAAACTCCATAATCCGGGTGTCTTCTCATAGGATAATGCTGCGAATATAATCTTGATGCCAAAAGACAGTATTGGTTGCCTTTTCCTAGTAGGTATGTCATGTCACGTAACTCTTCATTATTAAAATGCATTTTGTTATCATAAAAGAATACAAAACTGTAAAAGTAGTGTTATCTACTAATCTGAATAATTGTTCTGTCAATTCAAAATTTATAGCTACTGTTTTCCTCTTTTCTAGCAAACAGCAACGTGATTCTAAATTTTATTTTTTTAAATTATTATTTTAACGTTATTTAGATATTTTCAAAGTAAAGAAAAATAGGAATTATTGTAACAGGAACATATTCAATCACTTTGAATAAAAAATAAAACATATTCATTGATTTATCAGCAAATCAAAACAGAAGAACCGATCGGAAAGACTAAATAACGTTATAATGTTTGTCCTGCTTAAAGGCAATATCAAAAATTTACCATCTGATTCTAATTTATATTAGACGATAACTGAACTCGGTGTCGCAATTAGCCCTGTGGTCAGGGTATCTGCCGCGAAAGCAGAAGGTCTTGAGTTCGATTCTCGGTTGCGGCGGAAAAATTTATGTCAGTGCTTCTTTCAATTTAATTATATATTATTCACTAACAATCTCTTCATTCATTTAATTAAAAGTTAAGATGTTACCATATATATAGTGAATAATATTTATACGAGTTGTAATTAAAGCTTTTGAAAATAGAAAATTCATTCACTCTCTGACCTTTGAACAAACAGTACATATAATTATTTCATCAAATCTTTCAAAAAACTAATTTAACTTCAATTATTTCCTTACGTTATAAATTCATATACTTTCACAGTTCAATAGTTTCACATTTATCGTTCGTTATAATTTGAGTTGATAAAAGTTTTTTTGACATTGATTAATTTAATTTCTGACATTTACTTTTTTACATTAAAAAATAAAATAAAACTTTCAAACCTTTAGATCATCTTTTCCATTCTTACTACTTGAGGACACAGCATTGACGACAGGAGAATGTCACACTAAGTAGTATACCAAATTAAAATTATTCAAAAAGGGTGGAAGAAAGATAAACATGTGACAATTTAGATTTTGACACTAATAACACGTAAAAATAAATTCTATTCAACCTTCACTATTCCACTACTCGCGCGAAATTTTGTAACATTAGTACTCGCGCCGGTCTACAAGACCGGAACCCCAAAAATTGCATTGTAATTTATAAATGTGTATATTATTAAGAAATGATAATATTTACAGTTTTTGGTAAGGTTTGTAAAATTATTTTTCCCATTTTTCCAATGTTCATCTTCGTCATCAATGTCATCATATAGACTCATTGCTACTCTCCATCATATAATTTCTGCAGTTTTGTAATTTCACGTTTACATTCGTCCATTATGAAGTCTTGGTAAAATAAATGAGATAATTTGGCACAATTACAATGTCAAAAAAGCATTTTACTAATCGTTTTTTTACAAAAGTTCCCATCGAAAAGCGATTGCAAAAATAACGAGAGTGCTCGCACCCTTACCTATAATGTTTCAAATTAAGCGCCAATTGAACTAACCGTCGAAAGGACTATTCCTTGGATGAATATGGAAAGGTACTTAGAGAAGGCGCTCGTTGGAACATGACATTCGAAAAATATTTATAAATTTGAAATGGAACGGTCTATGAGATAGGGGTGCGAGTACTGGAAGGTTAAGGAATACTTTTGTAGATGATTCGCGACAATCGTAGACTAGGTATTTAAACCTGTTGAGTGAAATTTATAGTTAAATTTAAATTAATTTAACGAATATATTCAAAAACGATTCACGACAATCGTAATTGAGACATCTAAATGGGATAAATTTAAATAAACAAACAAGAGCCTGAAATTCCTAATTAAAAGATATATTGTAGACGATTCGTGACAATCGTAGACGATTTATTAAACCTATTAGAAATTACAAACAAATTCACAACAAAATACTTAAGAAAAGACTTTCTTAATTAAAAGAACCATAACGCTGAATCAAGCTCGAGAATTCAATATTTACTACAACAGAAAAAGAAATTTTATACGGACAACTACATCACTACAATATGTACAACATTTTCCTAGACACTTACCCAGAAACCACAAAAGTGAATTAGAAGTACAGAAGATTTTGGCATTACCTGCCCTAAGTAAAGAAAGAAAAGAATTACTTTACTCTCTAAGAAAGAAAAGTAATTATCTAACCAGCAATGAGAAAACCAAACCAGTTAGAAAAGATGCAGAAGATACTAATTATCTACCATGTACATATTGCATGGGCTTTTTTGTTCTGCCAGGAATTTATGGCGACATCGTAACCAGTGCACTGAAAATCCACCTAAAGGAGTTTCTGCAAGGAATGCCCAAGCTGATGCTCAAAATTTTTTAATACGCTAGCTGAGAGTGGATCCTCAATTAAAAACAGATGTTTTCCCTTGCATGATCAAATTTCTCTTGTAGCTAAGAAAGATCCACTATTATGTGGGTTTATTTCAAGATACTTGAAAATTCACCGAGAAAAACACTTTACTCTTGTCGCTTCAAGGAAAATGCGAGAATTAGCTAGATTTCTTATTGAAGCAAGAAAAATAAAACCCTGTATTAAAGACCTTCTTGGAGCTCTCAAAGCAGAATATTATGATGTTTTAGTATCTGCTACTAAAACTGCTTCAAAATACGACCCTGAAAGTCAATTATATCAAGCTCCTACGTTTGCTTTGAATATCGGTACAACTTTGAAACAATGTTGCGACATAGCACTCGTGCTTGTTTTAAAAAAATTAGAAATGATCCTAACGATACAATCGGTAAATATTGAAGCTGAATTAAAAACTTTAATCCAGTTGATACAAGGGAACTGGAAATTTGATGTGTCTAGTCAAGCCGCAAATGATTTAAATATATAAAAATGGAATAAAGTTAGTATAGTGCCTCTTGCTAGCGACCTAAAATTATTGAAGAATTGTTTTACTTGTTTGTCTTATACATACCTGTTACTATCACAAAATCTTTTAAGCGGACACTAAATCGCGCACTATAACACTTTACGTTTCACCGTCGTGAAACGTAAAGTGTTGTAGTGCGCGATTTAGTGTCCGCTTAAAAGATTTTGTGATACAAATTTCATCGGACAAGAACCAACTGTAAATACCTGTTACTGTTTGGGTGGGTTATTCGGTAATCAAATCAAACTTGAAGTACACTTTAGACGGAGCACATGCACGAGAGCGTCCCACGCGTTCTCCCCGACCTGCTATCACTACTGCCCGTGGCGTCCTCTCGTAACACCTTTTCCTTTTTATTTTACTCTTTCATAATAATGCAACAATAAACAATTATACAGCTTTAAAGGAATAAACTGAGCATACGGGGATTTTTCTTTCCTTATGTGATGCTAACTATAATCTACGGAACTATTCCACAAATCTCTTAGGCCTTTTCTTTACCCTAATAGATCGGCGCGGTGCTGCTGGGTCTGCTGAAGTACTCGGTCACAAGGTCTTGTGTTAGAGCTTACGCTGTCAGCGATAGGTTCTTTTAACCGATTTTCCATACTATTTTCTGAACTTTCTATTTGTTAATATGTGCAATTTAACAATCAAAAGGAAAACACATCTTTCCTATTTGATTCAGTAACCATACATACTACTACATAACGACATAAAAAAGAAGATAGTTTTATCGAATGTAAATAAGTCTGTCAATACAAGTTTGTAATCTTTGCACTTCTTCAAAAGTTAAATTAAAACTTTCTTCTGAAGTAATTTGATAGCTTTACTGCAAACTGCATAAGTGAACAGGTTATAGGCCCAGATTGGAATAAAGTGCAAGATTAAGAAAACTGGTTTTGTGAGCCTCGTGATTAATTTAAAATGACAGCGGAATTAGAAAAATACCATGTTCCACTGTTTGACGGGACAAATTTTAACAATTGGAAATTTCGAATCGAGACATTACTTGATGAAATGGATTTGTTGAATTTTGTGAAGAAGCCATTTATGGAAATGGTGGAAATAGTCGACACAGATACAGCTCAGCAAAAGGCTAAAAAGGAAGAAAAACTGAACAATTTTCGAAAACTTGACCGTAAGTGCATGTCTCAAATTATTCAGAGAATATCCGATAGCCATTTGGAATATGCCAAGGACAAAGAAACTGCGTACCATCTTTGGACTTCTCTTATGGCTACATTCGAACGAAAAGGTATGGCAAATCAATTATTAATACGCAAAACACTATTGACAATGAAATTTGACATTAAAAATGACACCTTAGATGAGCATTTTTTGAAGTTTGATAAATTAATTCGAGAATTACGAGCATCTGGAGCTAATTTGGAGGAAATCGATGTCGTCTGCCATATGCTGTTGACAATGCCAACAGAATTTGAAGTAGTTGTTACGGCTCTTGAGACTTTGTCAGTAGATCACCTAACACTTAGTTTTGTTAAAAATAGGCTGTTGGATGAAGAAATCAAACGTAGGAATTTGAAAGAACTAAATCAGGTTAATTCACAATCCTCCTCTGTATTTACTTCGCAAACATCTTATAAGAACTCGGGATTCAAAAAAGGTGAAAATAAAAGTAAATTTCCATTCAAATGTTACAGATGCGGAAAAACGGGACACATGCGTTCACAATGTAAAGTTAAATTGAACAAAAATAAAATTGGAGGAAATAATGCAGCTAATGTAGCACCGGCAACAGAAGCAGCTGCTGAAAATATTTGTTTTTCAGCTTCTATCATAGATAGCACGAATACAGATATAATCTGGTTTTTAGATTCTGGAGCAACTGAGCATTTGGTCAATAAGAACGTTGAACTGGAAAATACAAAAATTTTACAAAATACGTTAAAAATAAAAGTTGCAAAATCTGGTGTATACCTGGAAGCTAAAATAATGGGTGAAATAAACGTTACAAGTGTTGTTAATGGACGAACCACGTTCATTAGAATAAAAGATGTTCTATTGGTACCGGAATTACAGTATAATTTATTATCCGTCAGGAAGTTAGAAATGAATGGTCTTCGAGTGATTTTTGAAGAAGGAAAAGGAGTGATTCAAGATGGAAATAAAGTCGTTGCCATAGCACAAAGAAGTAACGCTCAACTTTATGCTTTGAAGTTTTCTCAAGGAAAGGCATTACTTAGTTCAACAAGCACAACAGACAATACGGAATTATGGCATTATAGATTGGGGCATTTACACTACGACGGAATTGAAAGCCTCAAACCACAGGTTGATGGAATGAATTCAGGTACTGCTAAACAAAGGCCAGAAGTATGTACTAACTGCATTGAAGGTAAGCAGACACAATTACCACATAAAATATCACAAATACGTTCGAAAAGACCTCTTGAGCTAATTCACAGCGATTTAATTGGTCCGATTAGTCCCACCTCCTATGATAATAAAAAATACGTGTTAACCTTCATAGATGATTTTACGCATTTTACTTCTACTTATACCTTGGAAAATAAAACTGAAGTTTTACGATATTTTAAACTTTTTTCTCAAACTGCCACTGCTCAATTTAATTTAAAAATATCAAGATTTCGATGTGATAATGGGCGGGAATATATTTCTAAAGAAATAAGGAAACATTTTGAGAATGAAGGAATAAGATTTGAATTTACAATTAGATACACACCGCAGCAAAATGGGGTAGCTGAGCGTATGAATCGGTCTATTCTAGAAAGAGCTCGTTGTATGATTCTAGGCTGCAAGTTGGGCAAGAGTTTCTGGTCGGAAGCTGTCGTAACAGCTACATACTTGATAAATAGAAGTCCAACTTCAGCATTGAATGGAAAGCTGCCTGCTGCTTTGTGGTATGATCAAAAACCTAATCTGCAAAAACTTCGTGTTTTTGGCTGTGTATCGTATTTGTTAATTCCCAAGGAACTCAGAAAAAGTAAATTTAATTCAAAGTCTAAAATTTGTTACCTTGTAGGATATTGTCCCAACGGATACAGACTTTGGTGCCCAGAAGAAAAGAAGATTCTTTTTGGAAAAGACGTGATATTTCTGGAGGAAAAATTTAGTAAGGAAGAATTACATACAGAGACACAGCAGAAAGGAACAGTAACAAGAGAAGATAATTTTAAATCAAGAGGAATTCACGAAGAAAGAGAATTTTCAACGGAAGACGAGAAAGAAGAATTAAGTTCTCGACGTAGTTGCAGAAATCGGAGAAGGCCAGGATATCTAGAAGATTATGCTGTATTGGCCCTGAATGCTGAAACATTTGTAGAGGACGTACCGGAATTCTTTGAAGACATAGAATTGAGAAGTGATAAAATTGAGTGGAGAAAGGCAGTAAAGGAAGAATTAAAATCTCTTGAAGAAAATAAAACTTGGACTCTAACTACATTACCACCTGGAAAGAAACTTATAAATAATAAATGGGTTTTTAAATTAAAACGAGATGAAGCGGGGAATGTAGAAAAATACAAAGCAAGACTAGTGATAAAAGGTTGTAGTCAACGGAAAGGATATGATTTTGAAGAAACATATGCGCCTGTCGTACGTCTCACAACACTTAGAACATTACTGTCGATAGCTGCTAAAGAAAATCTGCAATTACAACAGATGGATGTGAAAAATGCCTTTCTTCATGGAACTCTGAAAGAAGAAATTTACATGACAGTGCCTAAAGGAATTGAAAGTAAAGGACAGGTGTGTAGATGAAATAAAACGCTATACGGACTAAAGCAAGCACCAAGAACTTGGAATGAAGTATTTGACACTTATACGAAGGAAATTGGACTGCTTCAATCGAATATTGATAAATGTTTATACATCTATAAAACTCTAAGCACGAAACTTTACCTTTTGTTGTATGTCGATGACATATTGATAATAGGAAATGATAGAGATAAAATCGACGAAGTTAAAACAAGACTAAAGAAAAGATTTCCAATGAAAGATCTAGGAGAACCAAAATCATTTTTGGGAATTAACATTCAGAGGAAACAATATGCGATATTTCTCAGTCAACCTGTTTATCTACAAAACTTGCTCAAAAGGTTTAATATGGAAGATTGTAAATCAAGTTGTACACCTATGGAAACTAAACCTGAAACCGGAGAGACACCAATAGGTGAAAATTTTGATCAACCGTATCGAGAGTTGGTGGGTTGTCTTATGTACGCCATGGTGAGGACCAGACCTGATATTAGCGCAGCTGTTAATTATTACAGTAGATTTCAAAATAACTGGACGCAAGCTCAATGGAAAGGTTTGAAGAGAATCCTAAGATATATCGCGGGAACGTTGAATCTAGGACTTATTTATCGACAAAAGCAGGAAGACAGTTTGATTGGCTACGCCGACGCAAACTGGGGAAGTGAAGAAGATAGAAAATCGACGTCTGGATATTTACTGAAGGTCTTCGGAAATACAGTTTGTTTTGGTCTACGAAACGACAAACGAGTGTTGCTTTATCTTCTACCGAAGCGGAGTACATCGCTTTGGCAGTGTCCGCTACTAAACTATTGTGGATGAAAAATCTACTCAGCTAACTTGGAAACTATACCCGTTTACCAGTAAAGATTTTTGAAGACAATCAAGCTGGTATTCACGTACTTCAGCGTTGGGAACACAAGCGTCTCAAACACATTGAGATAAAATACAATTTTATTCGAGATCTCTACGTTAAGAAGATCTTAGATGTCCAATATATCAAGACTGAGGACCAAAGAGCAGACATCCTAACAAAAGGTTTACCAAGATATCAATTTGAAAAACTACGTCTGCAGTTGGAACTTCAGAGAAATCCTTTTTGAATAATTATTGTTTTTCATATACTTTAATGTTATGTATGGTTATTAAATTGAGGAGGGGTGTTAATATGTGCAATTTAACAAACAAAAGGAAAACACATCTTTCCTATTTCATTCAGTAACCATATGTACTACTACATAACGATATAAAAAAAAGAAGATAGTTTATCGAATGTAAATAAGTCTGTCAATATAAGTTTATAATCTTTGCACTTCTTCAAAAGTTAAATTAAAACTTTCTTCTGAAGTAATTTGGTAGCTTTACTGCAAACTGCATAAGTGAACAGTATTAAGTGAACAGTATCTTAGTTATTCTGATACCATCATCCATAAACGGCTGTATTTGCTCCAGTAGTTGATGTGCTAAATGTCTAGGGAATCTAAACATTCTTCTAAATTCGTTTTCTGGAATTAAAAACGGATTGCTTGTATCCCTCAGTTGCCTCATAATGCTGTTATTCTGCAACCTAAATGGTATTTAAAAATACTGTGTAAGATTTATTGCATTCTTACATTCACCTTCTTTCCCATTCGTTCATTAATTCTTCCATTTCACCGTTTTTTTCGGGTTTACGATAGCTCCCACAGTTCACGTTAGCAAAAGACAATTTTTAACGAAAATTCCGTTCATTAACGGTTCGTATAAAATTACAGAATTCCAAAAATCTTTGGACAACGATTGTCGTTAGGATACTCGTAACTACACGAAATTTTCGTTTAATTAAGAACGTTCATAAATTACAGAATAACAAAAATCGTTCTCGTACGATTTTCGTATTTTAAAGATATCGTTAGAAGTTACAGAATACGGGTGTTAATGGCGCTAGCATTGAAGAGTGTTACTACGCGTACCCTGTACGAGGCTAGAATTCGTGATCGCAACGCTCTTGTTACGAAGGTGGGTCTTTGTGAGCGTTTGAAAACATAACCTTATTTTTGTTGATGTTTGTGTTATAGATGCTTTCATTTTCCATCAGAAGACGTTTCACTGTCTGAAATGTCTTCTCTTTGTCGCCGAATCAACATCACTGCAAGAGATCTTTCTCTTGTAACGTATATTTTTAATGAACAAGTTTTATAAGATTATGTCAAACGTCAATGCTTAATTTACGTATCCGCAGGCGTTCCATTTGCACTGGTACGTTCACATCGAATTTTAAATGGAACGATGTTACGAGTTACCGCGAGTGTGATCAGCGTGAGCATTATCTGACTTACCCTAAATCGGTCTCAATTTGTTGCAAAAGCCGCAATGTACTATCGGGGGCCTTAAAATTTCGTACGATTTTTTATCAAGTAGCCAGAATTTCTCTAAATTGTAGTTTTGTAGAACAGGCTCTTTCCTCAATTTTGATACTAAAGACATTTAACCAAAAGTCAGATTGTTTGGTTATATTTTAAGAACAGTAAGATAATAAAGTATTAGAACTGAAATAACAGAATAAAAGTAGCGACCAACCATCTTCTAATTTTGCGATTGCAATACCTTTCTCTCCTTCAGAAAGCACGTGATTTGCATGGTGTTGCTACAACTTTAGCATTACATTTGAAATCTGACGTTTAAAATGATTATTTTTGACAAGCCGTCAAAGAAAGCCATATTTATTAAACGTCAGATTTCAAATGTAATGCTAAAGTTGTAACTTCAGAATACCAAATCACGTGTTTTCTGAAGGAGAGAAAGGTTTTGTAATCGCAAAATTAGAAGATGGTTGGTCGATACTTTTATTCTGCTGTTCTTAAAATATAACCAAACAATCTGACTTTTGGTTAAATGTCTGTGTGGCAAAATTGAGGAAAGAGTCTGTTCTTCAAAACTATAATTTACAGAAATTCTGGCTACTTGATAAAAAATCGTGAGAAATCTTAAGGCTCCAATAGTACATTGTCGTGTTAAGTGAGACCTTTTATATCATACGAATGAAAATGGTCCACTCTTTGATAAATTTGTCTGATTGGGCCATTTACTAAAAAATCTAATTCTACTGACTCATCGTCTATTATATTCAACGCGTTGACAATTTTACTTTCTTTATAGGTAATAAATAAGACGGTATAGTATCCTTCAGGCACTTTAACGTTTATTAACGGATAACCATGTAACCTGCATCTTTTAAAAAATTTCCGCGGTGCTGCTACACACACAATTTTATATCGTTAAGCTGAACTCTTTTTACCGCTTAAGAATTGCAGCAATAAGTAACACTTAAAACGCTGGTGCAATGACATAGTCACTTTTAGTAACACTTAGGGCCATTTTCATAATAGAACTAAAGGAGACTTTAATTTAAAGTCACTTTAAGAATAGGAAAACTAATGTATTTTTAGAGGTTAAAGTAACTTTAAATTTAAAGTTATATTATGAAAAAGGCCCTAAAATTTTAAGCGACTTTGGTGCAAACGGGCATACGATTAAAAGTTGAATTTTCACCAGCACTACAAAACTAAAAGTTGTAACACTGAACCTCGCGAGCACTTTCGACTGAACATCGAGCGAAGCAGATTAAAAATTGATTTTGACGAGTTAGCTTTTGTTTGAGTATTACTGAGAAAGTTAAATGAAAAGAGTAATAGATAATTTGCTGCATTAGGTCTTTCAAAATTCTATGCCACATCTTGATATCTTCCAAATGAGTGCACATGCTTTAGATGCAACGCAGATCTCCGGGCAAACTTTATAATAAGCTATAAGCAACAGGTAATCCCCGACGCGCCAGAGCGTCCATGGCATGCATTTGTATCAACCATGGACGCGCTAGATATTTAGATCAGATATTTACTTCTAACGTAAGTGAAGAATAATTTCAAAAATTTCCGTTTTGTTTTATTTTTTTACGGCCAGATTTTTTCGTGCATAGTCCTTACTTGTGTGTGTAATTGAAACGGTAAGTTGCCCCAAAAAATAACATTCTCATGATCGTCAAATTTTATATTTTTAACTGTTAGACCATCAAAATGCGAAAATCGGTGGAAGGTGTTAGAGCGAAACCACAAGTTTGTGGACAATAATAATAAAATAAGTCTATTTTTCAATTATTTGCTATGAAATTTGCCATTTTATGAAATTTCCAAAATTGCGAAAAGTTAAAAACGTTTGCATAAAAATAAATCCTACATTATAAACATAGAAAGTTTAAATTAATTAAAGATTATATGTAAAAATTCATTGTTGTGATTAGCACTAAAGATAATTTTGTTACAGGAAGAGGAAGGTGAACATTTGAGCTTGAGGAAGAATTTAATGGGATTTATGGAAAGAAATGTAGCATCAAACTCGCAATTCTTCTTTCTTCTAGTGAAGAAATTCATCCAAACACGGATTTTTACAGATACTTAAGGTACACTCACCAGTAATGGAAGAGCAAACCCCAACAGAAGACATCGTTGCGAATAATATCGAGAATGTGCCAAGTGCATCGAGCCTACAAAAAAGGAAATGTTTTGTGAGGACTTCATCGTCTACGTACAGGAAAACAAATGAAATTTTATTAGAACTAAAAAAAAACGATTTAAAAAAACTATTATGATAAGAAATCAAAGAGAGATGAAGAAAAATTGGTCGTGCACAAACAGGGATGGACTTGAACAAAGAATGCATCGTAATGACCTTTTAGAGCAATTTATCAAGACAGTACAATCGTAAACTTGTATCTAAGCGAAAATCAGGTTGTTATTAATATAATATATTTTATTTTATACTACTAATTAAATATAAAATATTACTGTTATGTTTTATTCTTACCAAAAATGTGGTGAAACGATTAACATACGTTAATATACAATATGTACATAGTTTTCTAATTTATTGGTTGTTTCTGTAAGCATGATCTGCAACATTCTCTTCAAATTGATGAAGAGGTTTATTTCCACTAAGTTCGTTATTCTTTCCGTGGCTACCAATTCTTCACTATAATCTTCAAATACGTTTGTGCTTATTAACTGTCAAATTATATAAAATACAACTAGCTCTAATTAAGCGAATACAGCAAGCTCTAATAAAGTGACAAATTAAAGACTGGTTTCTGAGCTTTAAATGAAACAACTGTTAAAATTTTTGTCTTAACAATCCAAAAGTATATTCTATTAATGTGCGACATTGGTTTAACTTGCGATTTTTTTTCTGTTACACTCAGATTTCCATTACCTTTGTAAGTAAGGAATCAGTATATTTCGCAAACAAGGGTAAGCACTATCTGCTAAAATTATTTTATATTGACATTTTGTATTTAACAATTCACATAGCGGAGAATTGTTGAAATCTCTAGCATCATGGACCTAACCAGGGAAGTCAATGAAAATGTCTCTTATTCATCGTTTAGATTCACAAACTGCTCGAAACTGCTTACTTGTATCGAATAAATTTTTTTTCTATTTAAGACACTTTCGGAATCAGTTACATGTTTGTTAATCCTCACATAAGTTCCATCCTTATTGCCCAAAACATCTGGAAATTGTAGTTGGCGAAAATCTTCAAAAATTTATTTTTTTTCCATTTCTGTTGGCCATCATATGTACTCATTCGACTTGCAGCTTAGAGAATGGGTAACATTTTCTATTATATTATTTAGAGTGCTTCTGACCTATTATACAAGCCTAAAAATTACAACCATATACATGAATATAATGGCAAGGCTCAAAAAATATTTCATTTTGCGTTCCATATTTTAAATAGGGAACGCAAATTTGATCACGAATATTTCTCACATTATTTCAACGTTATCACGGATATCAGAGAGTTTCCGCATTCACTCATTTATAAAGAAGTGAATGCGCAAGTTTTGTACTTATATTTACCACTCCCGTTAAAGCGTTATAGTTTGCACGGTATGATCTCTTTGACCAAGTACCGTCGGCTATTACAGTTATCAAAGGAATTCCATTTCTATCTACTTCTTCGTTTTCCTTAGCTAACTGAGCTTCTTCTCTTCCTGCTTCTTGTATGGAAAGCTAAGCGTTATCTGTAATGTTTTTAAAAAGTTCTGTTTGACATTTCCCAAACAAATCCTCGGACATCGCTGATATATCTAAGAACCAATAACCTCTGATAACTGTCCCCAGGCACCACCACTAGAAACAAATGTAGAAACTGCTGCCTTATGTACATCTAATTTTTCTGTGCTTGTTCCATCGGTATCTAAATGCAGAATAACTTTGCATATGTCACATTCTATTATAAATATAGATCGCAATCCAAGTCTTGTCGCTCTAATAATTTTCTTACTTACAAAAGAACAACCGAAAAGGTCTGAATGTTTATGATTCATGAATGTCTTGAATCAATGAGCAATATCAATAACTCTTCGCCCAGTAGGAAAGAAATCGGCAGCATTTTCAGTTAATTGCCTGCATAGTGTTAAATATTACTTTACGCATATTGTATAAATTATTGTACTTTGAACTTACGGTTGTTTCAGTGCTTCTTCATCAAGTTCGTTTGTATTCCGTCTAAAGCAATATTGAAGTAAGTGCATATTACAAATTCTTATTAAAGATAAATACGATATACAGGGTGTTAATAAAAAAACTGTACACCGTTTGGCAGGTGATAGTAGAGGTCAAAACAAGAAAAAAGTTCTAATAAACCCATATCCAATTCTCAATACAGGGTGTCCATGCCACGTGTTCACTCTTTTAGAATTTTTATTTTTTCATAAAATTCGGGAGCGATAAATTAAATAAAAAGCTGAATTTTCCGACATACCACTGGCCACCGCAGGACTTCCGGTTTCGCCGGAAGTGATATCAACTTTCTTATTTTAAATGGAACGCCTTATATATTTTTACATATTTAGAATCTACAGATCATTGTGAGTCCGAATATGTATCATTTGGTAGTTTTGGTTTCCATGATAACGAAAAAAAATTTTTTTTTGTTTTTCAGTATGCAAAGCTATGTATGGTGTATTTTCGTTCTAATGCGGCCAAGTAATTCGAGAAAGCAACTTCTTTGGTTGCACTTTGGTTTATTAACTAAATTATTTTTTTAACGGAACTTCTTGCGTTTTTTAGCGCAGTTTAATAAAACATTTTTTTAATACGCTGATACCAAATAGAGGGTTATTTTTTTAACTCTTTATCAACTCTTGCAATGAAATTTGGGATGGCATGTGGCAGCTTAACTGAAAAAATAAGCCATTGCCGGTATACAAGTGTTAATATAAAAACTTTACACATTTTAGCACGTGATAGCAGAGAACAAAACAAAAAAAACTGTAATAAACCCAGGTTCAATATTCAATGGCATTTGAAGTATGGTTTAATTAAAAAAGAATCGAACAATCAATAACGAATTTAACACACTAAAATTATCACAGAAGATGTTCGAACTGTCGTCCTTGCTGTTGTAAACAAAGTTGCAGTCGCCGTCGAGAGACTCGCGCACTTGATTGAAAGCAACTTGATTTTTCAGTTGCTGACAAGCGTTTACAGCTCCCTGCCAAAGTTCACCTTCTGTATTAATTTCTCTGGCATAAACAGTGTCTTTTAAATAAGTTCCGATAAAAAAAAATTATTTACGACCTAATGAAAATTTCACATGCTGTAAAAATGTTAATAAACCAAAGTGCAACCAAAGAAGTTGCTTTCTCGAATTACTTGGTCGCATTAGAACGAAAATACACCATACATAGCTTTGCATACCGAAAAACAAAAAAAAAATTTTTTCGTTGTCATGGAAACCAAAATTACCAAGTGATACACATTCGGACTCACAATGATCTGTAGATTCCAAATATGTAAAAATATACAGACCGTTCCATTTAAAATAAGAAAGTTGATATCACTTCCGGCGAAACCGGAAGTCCTATGGTGGCCAGTGGTATGTCGGAAAATTCAGCTTTTTATTTAATTTATCGCTCCCGAATTTTATGTAAAAAATAAAAATTCTAGAAGAGTGAACACATGGCGCGGACACCCTGTATTGAGAATTGGATATGGGTTTATTAGAATTTTTTTCTTGTTTTGACCTCTACTATCACCTGCCAAGCGGTGTACAGTTTTTTTATTAACACCCTGTATAAATTTAAATAAATATTTTTATAAAAATACAGCTTTTGTTAGTACTCACTCAGTATTTGTGTGGAGTTCTGTTTCAGATGCATTTGCATTTAATAAATTGCACCCTGTATTCTCTAAGTTTTTTCTAGTAAACTGATACCCGAAATATATTTCAATTATTAATTAATTAATACACTCTGCGACCGCCAAATTGTCGGCATCAAATCGAAAAAATTTTATTCTTGTTCTTTTAAAAAAAAAACTTTTTATGGCAATAATCTGTGCTTGTTTGAAAACCTGTTTAGCCCTTGTCAGGTATACAGAATGATTTTTGCTTAACCAGAGGATAGCGTTTCTCGAAATTACCAAAACCATAAAATTGTTACTTTTCGGATATTAATCAAGATTTCAAGAGATTTTTTTATCGTGTTAGTTTTAGTGCTTTTAGTTCAGTGAACAACCTCAATGCCAGAAAATAACATTTTTTCTTTAACTTGGGCAAAAATTGAATTTTCAAATTTTTGATATTTTTTTAAAATTTTACCTACATACTAAAACTTCATTTCAAAATTAATTTCATTTCAAAAGCTTATCTTGCAACTGGAGGAAGTGTTCTTTGCTTTTGCTTTAAACAACCCAAAAGGATCACAATCAAGTCATAGCAACCTACGTTAATAAAATTTACATGTAACAAATTTAAGCCTTGTATCTAGTAAATACGTAGAAATCGGAGACATGTTCTTATGAGAAAAATTGTTTGAAATTCCATTCCCTTAACCGTTTTGATGCTTCTTAAGACTAATATTTTTCACTGCACACACTTGCTACACTTTTCACTGAAATTTTCTTGCTGTAAATTATTACAAATTATTGTTCCTTATTGTTAATATCTATGAATACGACAACTGCACTTTTCTACTTGCACGACTTTAAAAATACTAAAAAGCTCGAGATAAACTCGAATATTAAATCGAACAGAAAACTCAAATACAAAAATGAATCATGTAAACTAGCCTTAAGATTAACATTATATACCCCATGCTAATCGCTTGCATACGCGATTTATGAAATCCTTTTCATTTTTTTGATAAAATGGGATAACGAATTTTATCTCTATTTCCTCTTGCCATTTTATACAGTGAGAATCTTGTAACGCTGCACATAGACGAAAATTACGTGATCAGATAATACTTTTCTGAGGCCCGATTTATTCACCTCCAAGTAAATTTATCTGGTCATTTATTCCCACAATTGTGATCACAATTGTTACTATGGGAATAAATGACCAGATAAATTTACTTGGAGGTGAATAAATCGGGCCTAAGTCATATAAAACTGCACATAGGGGTTTTAACATTACGTTGTTATGGTTACTACTCAATTTTCAATGCTGAACCATTTAAAAACTGCACATAGAAAGTATTAAGGAAGGTTTATTTCATTGCATTCATTCATGCATTTCATTCATTCATTCTCTCAACGAAGCTCCATTTGAGAATAATTGTACATTTCTACCTTTTCGGTAGTTGTTTACATTATTTTACAATAAATCAAAAGAACAATTTAATTCAATTTGACAATCCAAAATTAGTAGTGTCATTACTAACAACGCACGGTAACCATGGTGAATGAAATAAATTTGGTAAATAATAATGTAATAAAGCTTCAATTGATAATTACTATGTGCAGTCTTATAAGGTTCTTAGTGTATAGTAAACACATTAAAATCTGTTAGGGGTTGGTCTTTCTCGTAACCACCAATCAGATATTTTGCTGGATACTTGAGTTTCAGAGGACATCTATGTTTCGATTTGAGAATCAAGATAAATAAAAATCATAGCTTGCGAATAATACGTTTGTAGATAATATTTTATAGTTTTTCTTCTAGGAAAAAATGTTGAATTCATGTCAATTTTGCTACTGTAGAGTTCCTTGTGGGTGGGAGAAAACACAGGTAAATGAGACACAGTTCTAGTAGTAGTTCTGTAGAATATTATATTAACACGCAATACGGTCACAGGTAGGAAGTTCAGAAAATCATACAATAACACTAAAAACTACACAGAGCCGAGGGTTAGAATGAGTCCGAAAAGGATATTCGCGGGATAGGCAGTAAGTGTACCCGCGAGTACTTTATTGCTGAGCGGCGGGTTGCGTTCGTCGTTTGGTCGGGCCGGGTGGTCACCGCGGGGTAGGTTCTCTTTCTCTATCTCACTGAATGTTCCCGTCAGGCCGCTTGGTCCGCAGTGCAGAGCGCTCGGGCAGGGGAGGCTGTTCAGGGGAGAGAGTCCGATCACCAGACTGACGTTTTGGCGCTGCATAGCGCCCTTTATTCCAATTAGTCGGGGATGGTGGGTGGTTGAGTAGTCGCGGCGCGTGGGGTGACTTGCTAGTGGCGCTATCGGACAGGGTGGTGTGGGGCGCCCTGGTACTAGACTGCATGTTACATACTCCCCCTCAGGACTGGGCAGACGTCCTGTATCGTGAGTTGTATTCCAGGGGAGGTGGTGACCTGGCTGGTTGGCCTAAGGGTCCGGCAGTTGGTGAAATTTTTCGGGGTCATCTTCTCTTCCGTATGGGACGTACTGGATCTTGAGGTAGCATAGAGTTTCCATTCACTGGGGTGAGCTCGGAAACGTTATAGACGCCCACTGGGATGGTCGGGTCTTCTGGGGTGGCGACTTCAAATCAACTGGGGCCCTTCTGGGCCAGGATGAGGTAAGGGCCGTCACGCTTCGGGTGGAATTTGGTGGTAAGACACTGGCGAGCGTTGCTTAGGGCGTGCGTTTTCACCCATATTTGTTCTCCTGGGGCATGAGCCGGAGCGGGCCGATGGCGTTCATCGGTGTATGCCTTCTGTCGGTCCTGTTCCCTCTCCTGAATCTCTCGGGCTCTACGAAGGTGGTCGGCGAGTTGGAGCAGACGGGGTGTTACCCCTGGCACAAACTTGTCCTGTGAGACTATGCTCCGGAGGTCCTGGGTTACTTCGAAGGGGGTGCGTAGTTCCCGTCCGAAAGTTAAATAGGCGGCGGTATAACCCACGGTCTGGCAGATGGCAGTGTTGAGGGCGAACCTAATGGCAGGTAGAGATTTGGGCCACCTAGTGTAGGAATTCTGTAGTTGGATGGAGAGCTGCGTTTTCAGGTCGCGATTCTTCCTTTCCACTGGATTTGTTTTAGGGTGGTAAACCGGCGTGAAGATTTGTTCAATTCCTAGGCAGAAGGTTACTTTCTTTAGGATTTTGCTGATGAACTGCGTCCAATTGTCGTTTAGGAGACGGCGCGGCGGGGTATTCCGTATCGGAGGAACACCTCGTTCACCAAGGTCCAGGCACAGTTCTCCGTGGTAGCGTGTTCCAAAGGGAATAGCTCGACCCATCGGGAGGCGGTATCTTCCACTACTAGAATCCACTTCTCGCGGTGGGCTCCTTCCGATAGGGGTCCAAATAGATCCAAGGCTACCACTTCGAAGTGGCCTTGGATCACCGGTGTCTGGATTAGGCCGGCGGGTTTCTGATTCGTGGCCTTATAATGTTGGCATGCAACGCATTTGGAAACATATTGTTGTATATGCCCACGCATACCGGGCCAAAAAAATTGTTGAGCTATCTATCGATAAGTTCTCTCGCCCCCATAATGACCGGCGGTAGGGGCATCGTGGAACTCGCTCAATATCTTTTCTCTTTCTGCAATCGGGATTACCCGTTGTGCGTCATCTTGTTCGTCATTATGGGCATAACGGTAGAGAACACCTAGGTTGAGGGTATACCCTCGGAATGACCAGGGACCGGATTCTTCAGGGGTACCTGTCTCTAGAGCGGTGATTATTTTTGCTACATCAGGGTCTGCCAGTTGTCGTTCTCGGATCATGGCTGGTCCGTCTTGCGGCAGGTCCACGTGAATAGCGCAGATACTGCAATCCCTTTGTTCCTTGGGGTGACATCGGGACCTGGATAGAATGTCCGCCAGTACATTGGCTCTTCCGGGGGTGTATTGGATCTGGAGATTATAGCGTTGGAGCTGGAGAGCCCACCGGGCTAAGCGTCCGCTTGGGGACTTTAGATTCATTAACCAATTTAGCGGTTGGTGGCCCGTAATTACCACGACGGAGGTTTCTTCGATGTATCCTCGGAACTTGCTCATAGCCCATACGGCCAAGGCTTCCCGTTCAGTGGTGGAATAATTACGTTCGCCCGTTGTCAGGAGCCGGCTGGCGTATTCTATTGGATGCTCCTCTATTCCCTCCCCCTGGAGTAAAGCTGCGCTCGCATCGGTTCTAAGGATGTAGGGTTTGGAGTAATCTGCCTGGGCCAGTATTGGGGCCTGAGTAAGGCTTTCTTTTAGTTGCCCAAAGGCGTGTTATTGGGCTTCCGTCCAGATCCATGGAATTCCTTTACGGGTGAGTCGGCTCAAAGGTTCGGCCGTCTTGGCGAAATTTTGGATAATGGATTAGAATATTACTTCTATATTAACACGCAATACGGTCACAGGTAGGAAGTTCAGAAAATCATACAATAATACTAACAACTACACAGAGCCGAGGGTTAGAGTGAGTCCGAAAAGGACATTCGCGGGATAGGCAGTAAGTGTACCCGCGAGTACTTTTTTACGGAGCGCCGGATCGCGTTCGTCGTTTGGCCGGGCCAGCTGGTCACCGCGGGGTAGGTTCTCTTTCTCTCTCTGTCTCACTGAATGTTCCCATCAGGCCGCTTGGTCCGCAGTGCAGAGCGCTTGGGCAGGGAAGGCTGTTCAAGGGAGAGAGTCCGATCACCAGACTAACGTTTTGGGGCTGCATAGCGCCCTTTATTCCAATTAGTCGGGGATGGTGGGTGGTTGAGTAGCCGCGGCGCGTGGGGTGACTTGCTAGTGGCGCTATCGGACAGGGTGGTGTGGGCCGCCCTGGTACTAGACTACATGTTACACTACAAATATACGTTTTAAAATTAAAATTATTAGTTTTTAAACTATTATATTAGCTGCAGCCCCGTGTAGTATATGATATTTACTATACGTAGAAAAAAATCTGAATTAATACAATGAATATTAATTCTATTATATTGATTCTTTTTTGAGTATGTTTTAGGCGTTCATCGGTAAGGAAGTCGAGAGCCTTAAGGATGTTGAAGGCATACGCTGACCTTCTTATCCCTTAGCTTCATTTAAAAATTGTACTTGTTGTTTTAGAAGAGCTATGTTGTCTTGTATTATGTTGATGACTACATCTTTTTGTTTTAATAATTCATTTAAATATTTGACTTCAGTCTTATCCGTGGGGACTGATTTATCCACGGTGTTTTTTTATATCACTTCCTTTATCAGGTGTGTCACAACATATTATTGATTTATCGTCTATAATTTTTACATTTTTTAAGAGTTCAGCACAGCTGTTATGCGACACTGAACCGCATTTAACAAATTTTATCCCTATTTGGGCTGTAGTTTTGCATCTTCTACAGGATTTGCCAGGAGTACTTTGCTTCACGTTCACTTCGTCCACTATGACGGACAACATTTCTCTTCTATTACAGTTTTAAACGAAAAAAAAAACTCTTAAAAGAAAATGACAAATTACGTAGTACACACTCTAGGATATTAAATAGTTATGAAGTTGAAAGGTATTCAGTAACTAATGGTAGTAATAGCGTTTCTTCAGGAAATTTTTCATTATTTTTAAGCCTTTTGATGGAGAATGCAACAAAACGTGCTGGTTCCGCTGGGACAAAATTCAAATATTCTATGGCAAACAGAAAGGTTAAAAAGAATTTCAACCAACAAGTAAGGAGTTGCGGTTTATTTGTGGACAACAAAGAATGTTACTTGACCGCTAGTCCTGACCGATTAGTAGGAGAAGAAGGCATTATTTATTTATTTATCTACGACCACTACTGTAAATGACGGATTACGTACAACACATAAACGAAGTAAGCCGGTGTTTACAAACATCGTGCGTAAAGTAAGAAAAACGCACAACGCACCGCAATATATTGTAATATACACGTTTTAATTATAAAGTAAATTTGAATTTCTGTATGTAAATAAAAGCCCATTTTCTTGTAAGTACCTTCAAAGTTTAATCATTAATTTAGATGCTTTCCCCGGTCCACTGTCTGATCTTGCCGCGGCACAGCACTTTCATGTGTCATAAAAAATTCAGAGAGTTTGTTTCTTACTTCAAAGACATTTCTTTTTGCATTATGTGAATGTGTCCTTGGAATTTTTGCAAACACTTGGCTATCAAAAACTTCTTGACGCCATCTACCAGACTGCACCTCTCCTCCCACATTTCTATCAATATAATTTTGTGGGCAATATAACGAATTTTTTGTTTTATCTATACGTAGATAGGTTGTGTAAGCAAATAGCAGCCAATACATATTTTTCGACATTTTGAACCTTAGCTATAATGGGACCCTGAAACACTCTCCACCTTGAAACTAAAATACCAAAGGCATTTTCAATTACTCTTCGAGCTCTTAGTTGTAGTTGAAAATCTGTTGAAAATCATAGGACAATTTGCATTTTGTTGTACTGATATCAAATTGACAAATTGAAACGCTGTAAAAAAATTATTTTTTACTGCTGAGTTTTGAATAAAATATATTGTATATTGCATTGTATTAATTTCATTATAGCACTGAATGGCCCTTACTTCAATGCAACCATTACTTCCCCCGACGTTTCTCCTATTTTATCAATTTTTGATTCAATTTGTCGGTCGCCTTCGCTTTATTAATTAAAATGGCTTTCTTTATCACAAATTTCTTCTTTTCCTTCAATTTTCACTCAGCTTACTTGCTAATCGTCTTTTGTTTTTTGTTTTATTATAAAATTATTGGCCAATATCCTTAGGCCGCGACATCCTATATATTATAAGTTTAGAACTCAATTAATCTTTTGGAAAAACTATAGTTTTCCATTATGTTGGCAACATAGGTAGGTAACATTCAAAAGTTACCGGTAACACTGGAAATTTACCGTAAGGTAACGCGGTAAAATTACCGATTCACAATACTACTGACAAGTGTCCGTGTCATCACTGATGATTCATCAGTGTGTCATGCACTTACTGATCATATCATGTGACGTCACTTAAAGCGCGCGAAAATGGCCGCCGTTTAAATTAAGAGTAAATTATATGGATGAATAAAAATGTTAAATTTGCGTAATAAATAGTATCTTATAATACAAGAGCATAAGGAAGCCTTTAAAGCACGAGCGACGGATTTAAAAGCGCGACGCAAGCGGAGTTCTATAAGGTCTAGAATTTCTTTTGTTATCGTAGGGTTCATAACAGCCATGTTAGAGAGAAAAAACATTAACCCTACGATAACAAAAGAAATTCTAGTCCTTATAGAACTCGTTACTAAGCAAAACTATTTCACTTACGACAAAAAATTTTATAAACAAACTGAAGGTTTAGCTATGGGATCCCCCCTCAGCCCCCTACTTGCTGAAATATTTATGGAATTTATTACTAAACAAATCTTAACGTCAGACTTAGGCAAAAAACACATACAATTTTGGTACCGATACGTCGACGATATTCTAGCAGGTTTCATAGGTACAAATCGGAATTTACAATTATTTCTGTCTCACATAAATTCAATTCACCCCAAAATCAATTTCACACTTGAAACCGAACAAGACAGTCAAATTAACTTCCTAGACCTAACAATTACCAGAAAAATAAATTCCCTAAATTTTAAGATTTATAGAAAACCCACATATACGGACTGTACTATTCCCATGGACTCTCTACACCCACATCAGCACAAAATGGTAGCCTTCAATTCAATGATTCACCGAGCTATTAACTTACCTTTATCAGAGGCCGAACTCAAAAACGAAATGGAAATCATTACACAAATAGCTCACAACAATGGATACAACAAAAAACAATAGACAATATACTAAAGAGCAAACAAACAAAACATACCCTCAATCTAATCTACCCTCACGTTCCTGACAATAAACAAACAAATCAATACATAACCTTAACATACAGCGGAAAAATTAGCGAAAACATTGGGAAAATTCTTAATAAAAATAACAACTGTTTAAATTTAAATTAGATTTCTCAGTATTACACCATTACCGCTCTAGCGCTAGTATCTAAGTTGAAGTTTTGTAAAAATTCTTTAGTTTCATAATGACATTGTATGTCGAAACTGCAGTTACAATTCTTGTGTTAAATATAGTGATATATACTAAAATAGTGTTTAATTTAATTTACTTGTATAGCATTTAATCCATCAATTTCAGTGAGTTCTGCTTCAAAAACGAGATTATCTATTTTATTCTGTAAAATAGTTCTCCCTCCGTGTCACCCCTTTAAATTTAGCAGCCAACAGCTGCCCATACAACGCTGGTGCATCTTGCAATATCTGTGTTTGCGATCTGGTGGTAAGAGTTGTGAAAGCCTCCTTTGCTTGTTTTAAATGCTTAGTTACATGTGCTTCGATTGGATTGGATTTTCTTTTATTTGTTGGGGTGTTTTGAAGCAATGCAAAATTTGCATATCCATGCTTTGGATTCTTGTTACTGTCTTGTCTTGTTTCGCGGACTAAATTAGGCTCTTCATTCTGTCCTACTTCTTCTTGATGATTCAGTACATGCTGTTCATTATGAGAAGACTCATCCTATACTGATTCCTCAATGTGGATTTCTTATGAAAAATATTTGTAGATGAAAATAACAAAACGAGCTTAACGATTCTTTAAAATTAAAGAAAAGGACTACATTTCCAGATAAATTCAAATTTGTATCTTGTCCCCCACATAATAATTTCAAAGCTCGAAATATACGTTTTTCAAAATTTTTTTAATTTCAAGTTAATTTTTTTCTAAGAGAAAGCCGATATAACCAGCTTTTCATGGGTTTTTGTTTTGTATGTTAGGTGGAGACGGTGCACAAAAAGCTCAGGTTATTAAGTTTAATAAGGCAGATACAAGAGTCAACAGAAAATCTTAAAGTATAGCAGAAAAAAGTTTATTTTCAGTACGCTGTCATTCTTTAAAGAAACGTAATGCTCTAATATTTGTACTTTTTGATGAAACTACATTCTTTTAGCTTTCAAAAGCGACTATAAAAGTTTAGATATCTCTAATAGAACGATTTTGAGAGCCAATCGTAGTAGAGTATAAATGTCACACCTTTTCAGTGTTTTGTTCATCACGGATCGAAACTAAAGCACTCAAAAAATTAAACGACGGTGAATTTCCTTCTTTGACGTCTAAAAGAAGATTCTTACCTAATTTCATCGAAATCCAAAATAGTGCGGCTTTACCCATTTGAAGCATCCAATTTTAACAATTTTTCAAAAAGTGTTTGTGATGTTAAATATGTCTGACTCTATAAATTAATTTAAAGCAAGTGTTAACCTCCAACAGTTTAATTTTGTTGTTATATGTAATAATTCATAAACCTAATAGTAACTGCCAATATTTAACAATTTAAAGTGATTTCCATAAATAAAGAATAAGAGTTACTTCAACCAAATGCAATGAAGAAAGTAAAATGAATTATACAATGTACCTGCACTTAATGGACCCTTGAGAGGAAGAAATGGTGGTTATATTTTAGAAACAGTAAATTATTTACTGTATTGCACAACGATACCTTTCAATGTCATTATGGAAAACGTCCAGAAGAATGCTAATTTTAGGTTTCGCAATAATCTGCATTGTCTGTATGGGGAATATTTAATAAATTTGTTAAAAGTGGTTAATAATAATAATACGCCTGAACGATCCAGTGGTAAGAGGACCGGCTTTGCAATCGCATGGTCGTCGGTTCGAACCGCAATCGGGATTTTTCTCGGGGATGGTCGGTATCGACTTCAGGCACCCTTCAGTGTTGGGGATAGAATTCGACACTGCTTCCCCTTAAACGGCAAGAAGGTTGAAAGTAACAAAGCCATGGAGCACTTTACACACACTCAAATACACTCCCGCTCCTGAGGTCCTGACAAGTCTTTGACTTAGGACCCCGTTGGGCAACCACCACAGATAAAAAAATAATAATAATAATATCTTTATCGTCTTTGTAGAGCTACAGAGGTTGTCTGAGGTATTTGTTAACATAATTTATTCAGATGTCGTCGTAATAATGGTCCTTGTATATGTGATGTGTACTTCTTTGCAAGATTATAAAATCTAATTCTAGAATAAATATTAATAATGGTTTTTACTAGAATATAACAATGATTTTCAATCAATGGTGTGTCTTCAAAATGTTCCACCAGAGTTGGAAATAAATTTTGAATTTCACCATATAATTGTTGAGAAACAGCGGTGGTGAAAAAATTGAAGAAGTCTGCTTTTTGTGGTAAACTATAGTTTGTAAATGAAGTTAATCTTCTAATTTCAAATTCTGTTTTCATACAAATTGTCACAACCCCAGAAGATGGGACATGTAGTGAACCTAAAAGTTATGTACTATTAAAACCGCAATAATTTTTTTTCTGTAATTAAAATACCTCTGTTTTTCAGAAAAATTAAGTCATAGCGTGCCTTATTTCCTAGGACTTCTTCGGATGTAATACCACATTCTACACTGCTGCTGCACGTTATGCTTTTATGAAGAATTTTTACAACAAAGCCACTAATGTACATATGTAATAACATTTGCTGATATGTCAGTGATATCCAGAAAATGTGGCAAAATGTCATAATCATAGTCATGTAAAACATTTGTAAAAGGATTATTTCTGCGATATGCTGCTATATCAAAATGTTGTACATTTTTTCGGGTGGAAGTGCTTGGTATAATTAATACCGTAGTGGTGTCTAACACGTTACAGTTGCCACCCTTTCCTGATATACTTGAAAATAACAGGAGTTTTCTAAATGTTCTTACAAACTGTAATGCAGTAGGGTTGTTATTCCACCCATTTCTGCCTCTAGAAAAATAAATACATTTTACATTTATACAGTGAGAATTTTTTAGCGTAGAACATATGCATTCTTGCTACAATATTGAAGGTGAGTTTTTTTAAAATCGAACATAGGCTTAATATGTATGTGGGCTTCGTTACTATGGAAACCATTCGTACTTGTTTATCTAGCACTGAAGCTCTTTTTCCGAAATAGATAAAAATAATCATTAATCAGTTTTCTGGAAGTTTGAGAACATATCCTAAACGGTCATAAAAATTGTTAATGGCCTTAAACTGATCCTGCTCAATACCAGTTGTAGATTTGTGTCCTTTCATTCGTTGAATATATGTCAAATTGCATTGTCAAATGTGTGAAAGAAAAATAATGACAATTGATGTTAACCATATCCATGGTTACCACGTACTTTTCGGACTATATTCGATTTTAAAAAATTCAATAGCACTTATGTATGTTCTACGTTAAAAAATCCTCACTGTACAAACAATTTCTAATTGCTTACCGAATTGAAAAAAAAAATATTTCTATATGGTCTTTATATGTTAACAAATACCTCAGAGAACAACTTTTAACAAAATTATCAAATATTCCACAAACAGACAATGCAGATATTGTGAAACCCAAAATTGGTGTTTTTCTTGGCGTTTTCCATAATGGCATTCCAGTTACGTCTGCGCAATACAGTAAATAATTTGCTGTTTCTAAAAGAAAACTGCGCCAATTTTCTTCATTTTCGCTTCTGAAGGGTCCTTTCAACCCTTCGGCTCAAGGACTTCTTGAACTAAGGATGTCAAAGAGCTGGTCTATTTTTCTAATGAAAATTAGAGTTGCTTCACTTTCTTGAAATTCAGGTATATGTAATTTTTTATCCAAAAATTCCAAAGCATCAGCTACAGTACGAGTTAACGTTTGTGCAGCTAAATTGACCTGTTATAAATACAAAGCATAAATAAACTACTAGAAAAGTAAAAATGTTACTCACTTTCATATCATTCCCCGATACCATTCCATATGGCACTTTCTCAACTTATTGGCAATGCTTAACATTTCTTTTTCTTGTAAACCATGAAGAGCTTTGATAATAATCCTACCTTGAGGATCTTTTATTTGCATTAAAGTTGCCAACATGTTTCTCAATAGTTTCACCATATGGCACGCACCCAACATACAAAAAATTTGTTTTCCATCAGATGGATGTGCAAACCTAGTTTTTAATCTGTGTACATTTTCAAATTCACATCCTAATTCTTTAAACATGGTGAAGTGTGCAGATGGTCCATCACAAGTTACTGAGGTAATTATTACCCCAACTTCATGTAAACGTATAAGGCTTTCTTTAATAATATTTGCTTTTTCTTTACCATTCAAACTTTTTATAAAAAAATAAGAAATTGGTAATTTCCAATGAGACTGATGGGCTACTACCATCAGAACTAGAACTTCTGTTGCTGGCTGAATTTCATCATTTTCACATCGAATGCCAATATCAATATATCCCCACATCCTTTTCCCATCAAAATCGATTTGCTTCTTTATAGCAATCTCATCCAGCATTAACGAGCATATTACTCGATGATTTAATTTTGATGCTTCCATTAGTTTAGTTTTTAAAGCATCAAATGCTGCATCTATAAATCCTAGTGAACAATCAACATTACTGCACCATTTCCTTATGGTTGACTCATTTGGCAATACTAAAGCACAGTGTTGTCTTATTTATTCATATGCACTACTAAAATAAAATTGTAAAACTGAGGCAAAGTCTCTTAATGGTGGGAGTGACACTTTCATTTTTTAAGTTTTTTAACCCAGATTTGCCTAATGTACTATATTGGTACGACCGCTTACAGGTTCAATCCTGTCAAGGTATGACGCAAACTCAACCACACTGTACAATAAAATCTTCAATATTGATGCACCATTAGTGTGGAACCTATAGCGTTCAATTTTGTTCCAGATAAATATTGGTTTTGTGTATGTGAATAGTCCATTTTTTTTAAATGGCTGAATATGGTATTCGCTTTGAAAGGTAAGTCAATTTTATATAAAATTAATAATTCTATAAATATCGTAACAGGTAAAATATGATTTAAAACTATCAGATTTTTGATATATACTTGAAAACAAACATTATTTACCAAGCTTGTTGCATTTTGGGGTTGGTTTTTGGGGGTGTACTAAACATAGTACATCAGTAACATTTTTATTTTATTTTAACAGTTTTATTGCAGAGACGCAGAAGTGAAGACGTGCAGAGTTCAGTAATTCAGATATTATAATATTTTCGCGGATGTAAACTAAAACATAATAGTGCCATCAAACATACAGTCAGTTAAGTGTCCTCGTGCGCTCTTCTTCTTATTCTTTTTTTTTCCCGATTTTACCTGCTGGTCTTCTACGATTTCTTGCCTTGAAAATTAAACGAACAATGGCAGCAACGCGCTCTGGTTTAATAAGAAACAAATTACAAGAAAAAAAATCACAAACTGTTAACAAAAAGTCCCCGGATATCGCTAAAAATAATAGCTACATAAGTTTTACATACCAAGACAAAGAAGTAAGTGGTAAAGAAATATGTGAATCAAGTGAAATAATTACTAAACTTAGGAATAAACTCGCTGAGAGTGACAACGCAAAAGTAGCGTTGCAAGAAGAAAATGACGCATTAAAAAAACAAATTAATAAATTACTCAGTGAAATAGATAGCTATAAACTAATTACTGAAAATCAAACGAAAATAATAGAGAAATTAAATCCACGTAATTTAATCCGCACTTCAATAGCAACTCAAACGATTGCTCAGCATATAACTCACAGCAAGTTCCAAACAACAATTCATAGTGAGACTCCAACAGCGGCAGTTTGCCAGAAACAATCTTCTTCAGCAAATGTGAAAGCAAGCTTAAATGTTACACCAGCAGCGGACACCGGCAATGTTTCGGAAATCAAACCATCCGGCAAAGTACTGCTGTTAAGTGATAGCCATGGCAGAAACATAAGCTGTCTACTGAAAGAAACCCTAAGTGATGTTTCTGTGATAGGAATAGTGAAGCCCAGTGCTCGACTACGTAACGTAACAACCAATGTAGAACAATTGACAAAGGGTTACAGCAAAACTGATTATTTGTATGTGATTGCTGGAACCAATGACATTTCAGATTGTTATGATAGTCAGCACATTACAAAGTTACTGCAAGGATTCAAATACATAATGGATTGCACCACTCATACAAATGTTATACTGTCAACAATTCCCTTCAGGTGTCACAACAAGCCACTTAACAATATCATAGAGCACGTGAACTACAAAATATATAATATGGCGAGGAACTATAGTCACGTCAACGTTTTTTGCATAAACAATGTCATTGGCATCGAAGATTACATGAGGGATGGAATCCACTTGAAACTTCGCGCAAAAAGGCATATAAGTCAACTCTTGTCGAATTATCCGCTCGGCACTATAGTGGACCTAGATGACTCTGAAGAATCGGTGACAGTCATGCCTGCTCAACCCACAGAGGTGACAGAAAATTATGTTAACCATCATAATTTAATACAAATTGAACGTACTCCTGCAAATTTTCAGATGAAAACGATATTACAAAACATGTATTAACATTTAAAATTTTTCACCTGAATATTCGCAGTCTAAGATCGAAAGTTACTCCTCTTGAGGGTTTGTTACATGAACTATCTTATCCAGAAATCGTTTGCTTGTCGGAGCACTGGTTATCTGATGATGAGATTCTGCAATATTTTCTTACCAATTACACTTTAATAAGTAGCTATTGCAGGTCTGATCGTAAAGGCGGAGGTGTTTGCATTTATGCTAACAAAAACATTAAAGTTTCTTCTCTCAAATGTGATATTACTTGTCTGGTGAAAGATTTCGAGTATACATGTGCCCAGTTTATAAACGGTAACCTGAAATACACGATTATAAGTATATACAGATCCCCCAGCGGAAACTTAGACATCTTCATTAACGAACTATTTTCAGTACTTCAATGTAATGCTAAAAATAAGACAATCTTAATCGTATGTGGCGATTTTAACATTAACTTATGGAAGTTTCTAAAGCATCAGCGGATGTATTAAATGTTTTAAATCGTTTGGTCTTATGCCTTTGTAAATCAGCCCACTAGAATAACAAATACAACATCCACATTAATCGATATAACATATTTGTAAGCGAATGTGATACTATTTATGATTGTCATATTGCGGACTCAACTTTATCGGATCATTATTATCAAATGCTATCAGTGAAAAACGTTGATCCATCTCATCATAGTCCAAAATTTATCTATAGAAGAAAATTTGTCGCACAAAATATTACGTGTATGCACCTAGCTTTAGAAAAGGAAGAGTGGAGTAATGTTTTCAGTGCAAACAATGCGAGTGTGGCGTTTGATTGCTTTTATACATCTTTTCTAGAACATTTCAATAATTCCTTTCCATTGGTCAAATGTCGATTACAAGCCAATAGTAAAACCAATTTGCCTTGGCACAATGATTCACTACATAAACTTTCCTGTAACTTACGAGATCTTCATGCTCTTTGTACAAAATATAATGATCCACACTTACAAAACATATACAAAACCCAGAAAGAGTGTTATAACGTAGCAATAAAAGAAAGCAAGAAACAATACTATGACAATAAGATATCATCATCATCTAATAAATCAAAAACAACTTGGAATATTGTAAGGCAAATAGTAAATTTAACAAATCCCAAAACATCTGATTACAAAATAATCTCGACTTCTGGAAACTTGGTTACCGATCCTAAAGAAATAACTCAACTGTTTTGTGACTATTTCAGTAACATAGTTTCAAACACAAATTATCAACATAATCAATATACAGCTAAATTCAGATTTGATCGAAATATGTTTATGATTCCAACTGATGAAGAAGAAGTTCAGTCTATAATTAAAGTAATCTCCAACAAAAATTCTGCCGGGATAGATGATGTACCATGCTCATTGCTTAAAAAAGTGTGTAAGTTTATCACACCCCCGTTAGTAAACATAATAAATAAATGTTTATTACAAGGCATATTTCCAGATCTACTAAAGTGTGCTAAAGTTATTCCCATTTTCAAAAAGGGTGAGCGATCTGACATAAATAACTATCGACCTATTTCGCTCTTACCCGCTATCAGTAAAATTTTTGAAAAGATCTTGAACAAAAAAATTGGTCTCCTACCTGACAAAATTTGAAATATTACATAAAAATCAATTTGGATTTATTAGCAACACATCTACAAAAGATGCCATTTATAATACATTAACATATATTTATGAGAATCTAGATAAGAAACATAATGTTGCTGGTATATTTTTCGATCTGTCCAAAGTATCTGACATGCTGGATCACGACATTCTGTTATCCAAAATGGAAGCCTATGGTATACGAGGCACAGCCTTAAGCTTATTCCACTCATATCTTACCAACCGCAGCCAAGTTATTTCATTAACGTCAGAACATAGTGGTACAATAAAGACCCATCAGTCCTCAAAACTATCTATTCACCGAGGAGTTCCACAGGGATCCATCCTAGGCCCAACATTGTTTTTGATTTATGTCAATGATTTACCTGTATCAGTAACTTCAGGTCATATCTCTCAATATGCGGATGACACTAATGTAATAATTGCCGATAGATCAACTGCTGAAATTTCCAATACCAGTACTGAAGTTGTACATAACATGAATAAATGGTGTACGGACAACAATCTTCTACTCAATCTGAAAAAAACGAATTTGATAATATTCAAAAATCATGTACCTGATTATAGCATCCTTGTTAAACACGACAGCAAATCTTTGCCACTTACAAGTAATGTCGAATTTTTGGGTCTTCAGGTTGACTCAAGGCTCAACTGGGAACTACATTGTTGTAAATTGAGCAAGAAATTATGTTCTGCATTTTATGCCTTAAATAATCTAAAATCTCATGTAGGAACAATCTCACTAAAAACTTTTTACTTTGCCTATGTCGAGTCGAGGCTACGGTACGGTTTAATGTTCTGGGGTTCATGCAGTCACTTCACGAACTTATTTGTGCTGCAAAAAAGAATTGTTAGAGTCATGTGCGGAGCTCCGTTGAATACTCCTTGCAGACCATTATTCAAACAATTAGGGATTCTACCATTAGCTAGCCTATATATTTTAGAACTAGCTGTTTCATAAAACAACATGAGCACTTGTATACTGAAATGCTGATATGTATATGAATATGAACACTAGACACTGTAATGATTTCTGCATTCCAGCCACAAATCAACACTATATCAACGTGGCGCACATTACAGAGCCATAAAAGTATTTAATGCACTGCCTCCTGATATTAAAAACGCTAGTTTAAAGCAATTCAAAACCTTAGTTAAAATCTATTTGCTCTCCAAGATCTTTTATCACATAAATGAATTCATTACCATATATAAATTGCGTAATCTCAATCGTAACCTCTGCTTCGCCGACTAACTTCTGCATTCCCAGTCGATAATGTACATTTCTGTATTTGCTGCATAGGTGCATACCTATCTTCTTTATCCTTGTTTTAAACGTAATCTTTTGTTTTATAACTGGTTTTATGTTCATCTGCAGTCACATCTTTATCAATTTTCTTATATTACCGACAATGTAATGCTTATTACGTATTTTTTTTTTATTATATTTGTTCTAGTTATATTTGTTTTATGTATTTAAATAATCTACTGAACTTGTATTTGACTATGTCCATATCTATCGATAAGTGACAGTAAATAAATATTATTATTATTATTATTATTATTTATGTTCATCTTATGTTTCAGAGGATTTTCACTTAACGAGGCACTTGCTATGTTGGAGGATGACAATCTTGCTGAAAATGTAAGAGAAATAGGCTTATTTCCTCCGAGAAATGCAGCAGGGGAATTAACAGATGAAGAATCTGGTGCTGAGAATGATTTTACATTGGATAATTTACCATGTAACAGAAGATATCCTTTGAGTTTAATTAACAGATTTATATTTTAAAATCTTTATAAGAAAAACATTACGACAAAAATTATTAGAAATATTAACAGTTCAAAATTTATTGAATTCTATAACTACTATCTTATTTTTATTTGCCGCTGATCATCACCATGATTGACGATAGCCACATACTCCCTCCCCAGTGACAACGTCTAGAAATCATCTGGGAAAATTGACTCGTCTACCCGACTTTGTTGTCTTTTGTTGTTGTGAAGAGTGTTGATCCTCAGGTGGACCTGTAGGGAATCTTGTATGGACATTGGTGTCTTCTGAGGCTATTGAATCTGCTAGAATAAAAGCTGGTTTAAGACGATCAATACTAATCGTTTTTTTACCCCTTCCGGTTAAAACATCGAAAAATTTTTCATTTTTTGAGATAACTAGATATGGTCCATCATATTGTAGTGATATAGGCTTTACCTTGGTGAAGCCAATTTATTATGTATCGAATCATTTTAATTTCTTATTTAATTACTTCTTTCTTTTTCCTTTTAATTTATCTTTCAATAGGATTCTTCTTATTATTTGTGAGGCTTTATGTAGATCGTGAGTTCTTACAGTTAAGAAAGTCTTTTTATATTTTAAAATTTTGAAAAAGTGTATGTATTGTAATTTCTAAGTCTTTTTATAAATCGATTACGATTGTTGCTAATAGTATCCAATCTACTGTTAATTAGAAATTTCAAGAATTTGTATATATTAAAATTTACTCTGTTTAGATGACCCAACTACGATTGTCGCGAATCGTAATATGATACATCCCTTGAATAAATTTCAATATGGCTTTAAATTTTCATCAATTGGTTTAAATACCTCGCTTACGATTGTCGCGAATCGTAAACGATAATATTCGTTAATTGACGTAGATTTAACTGTTATGTTTTGACAGTTCTCTAAAATTTTCTGACAATAGTGATAGAAATTTATACTTTGGGTCTGGTAAAGAATATGTCCATAAACGCTCAAAATTTTCTTTGACATAAGTAGTTAATTTACCTTGCACTGAATGTATTTCTGCAATAAAATTTGCGGATTATCCATAAATTTCGGAATTATCGCCTTTTAAAAGTTACGGTTTCTAGGTTATGTTTGAATGTTTTATGTAGGTATTTTCGATGTTATTAAGTTGGTTAGTTGGTATCTTTGTTCGTGACAATCAAATAAGCGCAGCACCCCTCGACCTCCTCCTCTCCTTTCTAAAATCCGTTATAAATTTGTAGTCGTTGAAGGAGGTGGTACAATGGTTATAGTGGATATAGATATAGTTGGTTTGCTATCTTTTAAATGCACAAATTACAAATTAAACATTTATAAGTATGCAGTAGTGTCCAGTTAGAAAGAAGCCTAAATATTTTTCAGAATATATTTATAAATTAGTGTAACAAAATTTTGTAAAAATTTAGTTATGTGTTTCTGTTTACACGTGGTGCCTGATAGAGTTCTCCATTTAGTGTTAATAATCTTTTTCTAATAACGTCATAATAATAATATCTATCACGCCTTTCTCTATGTATAGCTTCTGTCTCTCCTTCGAAGTTCCAGTATTTATATAGATCGATAATTTTTCTTATCTTTGCTGGGGTTGCATTTGTATTAATTTTCAATGCTCTTTCTAATATCGATGGAGAAATTCCATTACCAAAACTAAATGCTGCTATGTATACTCTATCTCTGTAGCTTAGTGGACCACAGTAAAATTTTTCTCTTAAAATTCGTTGCATGTTTAATGAAGAGATGTTTATGAATTCGCAAACAGAATTCCAAGCTTCTACAGTATCTCTTGAAGGCATTTTTCAAAAACAGTGCATGAGAAAAATAGGTTAGTATGACTAAAATGTTTTTTTTTTGTTTTCTAGGCTAACTAGATAGCCTAGGGTAACTGTGCCTGTTAGCCGACCACTACTAGTTTGTTGGTCATCCACTTACATAAACACTATTTTAAAATAGTCAATCAATAAGTTTTGGATTGCATAAGTGGTTGAAATGGGAGCAGATTTAAATAAAATCTAAAGTTTATTAATTGGCTATTTTAAAATTGTTTATGTAACTGGACAGCCAACTGGCAGTAGTTGGATGGTGGTCGAGAACAGGCGAAGTTACCTTAATACACTTTGTTCTTAGCAACAAATCGAGAATTGAGCAAAAAAGTAATGCTTATAAGAAGCACTAACGGGTAAATCTTTTTTATAATCAATCATGTCTTTAAATTTGTGCACATTTGTATCCATAAACAATCATTTCAATTACAAAAGAAAAGCTTCGTAATAAAATTGCATGTAGTATGTGGGTGATTTTTTAAATCTACTGTTAAAGGGAACGAAGTGTGTAAAGACATTTTGAGACATGAGAAACTTTTTTTTAAATTTATTTTAACTTATTTTAAGGGAAGGGAAATTTTTATGTGTAAATACATTTTAAGGGAAGGGAAACTTTTGTATGAAAATAAATTTGAAGAAAATAAAAATCTAAAATGCATTTTAAGGGAAGGGAAACCTTTGTACGAAAATAAATTTGAAGAAAAGAAAAATTAAAATGCATTTTAAGGGAAGGGAAACCTTTGTGCAGAAATGTACTTTAAGGGTAGGCAAAATATGTAAATACATTTTAAGGGAACAGATACCTATATATACAAATGTAATTTAAGGGTAGGCAAATTTTTGTGTGTAAATACATTTTAAGGGAAGGGAAACTTTTGTACGAAAATAAATTTGAAGAAAATAAAAATCTAAAATGCATTTTAAGGGAAGGGAAACCTTTGTGCACAAATGTACTTTAAGGGTAGGCAAATTTTTGTGTGTAAATACATTTTAAGGGAAGGAAAGCTTTTGTACATAAAAAGAAATTAAGAAAAAGAAAAGCTAAAATATATTTTAAAAGAAGGGAAATCTGTGTGTACAAATCTTTAAATACATTTTAAATAAAGGGAAATCTTTGTACAAAAATAAATTTTAAGAAAAGGGAAACCTAAAATACATTTTAAGGGAAGGGAGAATTTAATACGAAAATAAATTTTAAGAAAGGGAAAACCTAAAACACATTTTAAGGGAAAGAAAACCTTTGTGCAAATATGTTGTAAGGCAAGGCAAATTTTTGTGAGTAATTAAGTAATAAGGTTGGTTTAAAAATTTTTGTGTGTAAATACAATTTAAGGAAAGGGAAACCTTTGTATGAAAATAAATTTAAAGAAATAGAAAACCTAAAATACATTCTAAGGGAAGGGAAATCCTTGTGTGCAAATGCATTTTAAGGGAAGGGAAAATTTAGTATGAAAATAAATTTTAAGAAAGGGAAAACCTAAAACACCTTTTAAGGGAAAGGAAATTTTTGTGCAAATATATTTTAAGGGAAGGCAAATTTTTGTGAATAATTAAGTAATAAGGTTGGTTCACAAACTTTTGTGTGTAAATACAATTTAAGGGAAGGGAAACCTTTATGTGAGAATAAATTTCAAGAAATAGAAGACCTAAAATACATTCTAATGGAAGGGAAATCTTTGTGTACAAATACATTCTAAGGGAAGGGAAAATTTAGTATGAAAATACATTTTAAGCAAGGGAAAACCTTAAAACACATTTTAAGGGAAAGGAAACCTTTGTGTAAATATATTTTAAGGGAAGGCAAATTTTTGTGAGTAATTACATTTTGTTTGCAAGTACATTTTAAAAGCAGGGAAACTTTTGTGTGGAAATATATATTTTAAAAGATGGGAAACCTTTGGATATAAATACAATTCAAGGGTAGGAAATTTTTTTGTGTTTTCCTATATGTATTTAAGAAGTAACTTTCATACGCTAGTTAAACAAAAGTACAAGTTAAAGAAATCTAAATATTTTAATTAAAGGCCAAAAACTTTATAAACTAACCAAAACAACATTCTAAAAACTCAATTTATTAAAAAAGGTGTTTTTCAGATATGTGTCTGGTTATTGCTTGCATGATAAGAAAGCTGTCTTGTTGATTACAGTAGAGACGACGCCACATGAAAACATCAACGTGTTCACTTATATATGGTGAATTCATAACACCAAGTCTCCTAAACAAGCCTTTTAATGAAGACCAGTATCCTTCGATAGAGTTGGTGCAAGTTCCAGTATCAGGATCAATGAAATTCCTGGAGTGATTCACACCTCCTAATCGTGACAAGTTCGAATAACCACGCCAGCAATCACTCCAGATTTCGCTTCCTGGACGGACATACTTTAATATAATTTCTTCGAGAGTGTCAGAATTGCGATTAGGTATGAATTGGACTAGTCCTTGCTTTGTAGTGGTGTCTTTTTTAGTTTTCCAAGCAATTGTAAGAGATCGGTGTGGGATAGTGGGCTTGGAAAAGAATGATGATTAGATTTGACGTTGTCATTGTTTAATGAATGAATATTAACTTGTACTTTTTCATAGTTAATAAATCTACTAAGAACGGTTACTAAAGTGTTAATACGCTACATAATTGGTGACAGCGGTGGGATTATCCGATTTTTGAATTCATAAAGAGAAGAGAGTGTTATTTTCCTGATAAGAAGTATGACATTTACCGCGGCGGACCGAACGGCTTTGAAGACAGCCATGCAGCGATTTATGTTTGAGAAGTTCGACAAATCGAAGGAATCATGGGATGATTACATATTTGGTTTTGAACAAATGTGTCGTGCCAAGGCAATAGTGGGAGATAATGAAGAATATAAGGAAGCTCAGAAAACATTACTTTTGGCGAGTATCGGATCCGATGCTTTAAAAATTGTCAGAAATCACTTCCGACCAGACGATGTTAATACAAAAACCTATCAAAGTGTAAAGGATGCGTTACGTAATTACTTCAAACCAAGGCAGACAGTATTTTCTGCAAGGATAGAATTTATGAAACGGAATCGTCTGAATGAAGAATCGGTTGTACAGTATGCGAATATGTTACGCGAGATGGCTGATGCTGCAGCTTACCCCGGTGAAGTATTTGATTTTCTACTCCGTGATCGTTTTACTGCTGGAATTCGTCACGAGAGAATCGATATCGAAGTGCGTCAAAAATGACCTGACGGAAGAGAAAACAATAAGGAAATTACGTTCGCTCAAGTCATTTCGATGGCAGAAACAATAGAACGTGCAGAAGTTGAGTGTAGGAATCTTGTTGATGATGTTAACGTTAAGAAAGTGAATCGTCAGTCTACTTCGAAAAAGAAGAGTCAGACACCAAGTCGCAGTTGTCGAGGGTGTGGTTACGAAAGGCACCGTGGAAATACTTGTCCAGCTTTAGATAAGGTTTGCAATCAATGTAAGGAAGTAGGACACTTCGCTAGAGTATGCCCATCGACACCAAAAAAGAGTTTTTATCAACGAAATGATCGTCAAAATCGACAGTTGAGATATGTTGGCGAACAGTTGGAACAAAGTGCATTTGATAATACCGAAAGTGACGGCGAATCATCATGTAAAACAATTCGGAGAATTGAAACATCTGCGAAGAAAGCCATCGTTCATGTGAAAATAAATGGTCAAGAATTGAAAATGGATTTTGACACTGGTGCGTTGCAGTCTACATTTGGTGTAGAAACATGGAAGAAACTTGGTTCACCAAAACTGAAACCGACCGAAGCATTAACTTTGTATGGTGGTGGTCCAGTTGAAACACTGGGGGAGAAAAATGTTAAGGTGCAAGCATTTGGTCTACAACGAATTCTGAAAATGGTTGTTGCTAATGTCAAAGATGTTCCATTGTTTGGCTACGATTGGGCTCGGGCATTTAAAATACGAATTAATGGTGTCGAGATGAAGCGGATTAAAACGGAGTCCGAAAATAGCGAGGAAAAGAATGTAAATCAAAAATTACAAATATCATCGGAAATTAACATTAACATTCAAATGTTGATGAAGGAGTACAATCAATTGTTCTCAAGTGATGGAGGAGTTATTCGTGGCTACAAGGCAGTTATACGCCTGCGTGAAGGTGTTAAACCGAAACGATTCAAAGCCCGGCCACTTCCGTTAGCATTAAAAAAACGAGTTGAAGATGAATTAGTTCGGCTTGTTAGAGCTGATGTATTGGAAAAAATTGATCCACCTGAAACCGTAATAGAATACGCATCACCAACTGTTAACGTCGAGAAGAAAAATGGACAAGTGCGCATTTGTGGAGATTTCAAAGTAACTATTAATCCAGATATGTTAGTTAATCCTCATCCAATGCCGACCTTCGAAGAAATTACAGCAAAATTGAACGGTGGAAAACGGTTTTCTGTCATTGATTTAAAGGACGCTTACCTACAATTAGAAGTGGCGGAAGAATCGCGCAAGTATCTAGTAATCGCTACACATTTAGGATATTACCGCTATAAACGTTGTCCTTTTGGAATATCATCTGCACCATCCATTTTTCAATATACGATGGATCAAATTTTATATGGGCTTCCAGGAACAGCTTGCTATTTAGATGACATTATTGTGACTGGTCAATCTGATAAAGAACACATTCAGAATTTACGTAGAGTTTTAGATAGACTTCAACGATCGGGACTGAAAACACATCCGGATAAATGTAAATTACTCCAAAAATCTGTTATATATTTGGGTCATCAAATTGACGAAATTGGAGTACATCCAACGGGGGAGAAAGTATTGGCAATTAAAGCATTACCATCGCCAACAAATCAATCGCAGCTTCGTGCATTTATGGGATCGATTAATTATTACGCCCGATTTATTTCTAATTTACAACCAACTTGCGCACCTCTTTATCGGTTATTACAAAAAGGAACAAAGTGGAGTTGGACCACAGAAGACCAGAAGATATTTGAAAAATTAAAGTCTTTGATTAAGAAAGAAGCGACATTAACTCATTACGACGAAAAGTTACCCTTAATTGTAGCTTGTGATGCATGCGAATATGGACTCAGTGCAACGTTATTGCATCAGTACGAAGATGGTAGCGAAAGACCGATTGCTTTTGCGTCCCGAACTCTGAATAAATCGGAAAAGAAATATTCGTCGATTGATAGAGAAGCATTGGCACTCGTATTTGGAGTTACTAGATTTCATCAATACACTTACGGCCGTCGATTTACGTTAGTAATAGATCATAAACCTCTACAACATATTTTTAGAGAAGACAAAGAATTACCGAAAACTGCAGTGAATCGTTTATGTCGTTGGGCTATTTTGCTAAGCAGTTATTCTTACAACATTCAATATCGACCAGCAAAAGAAAATTCAGTTGCAGACTCCCTGAGTCGCTTACCACTACCAGAAATAAACAAGTCGCCTGAGGAAGCAGAAATTGCCAGTGAAATTCATTTTCTTCAGCGTCAGAAAATTGAAGATTTACCAGTCAGTTTTTTAGAATTGAAACGTGCCACTACTTCAGATTCTCTTTTGTCACAGGTAATAAATTTTATGACCATTGGTTGGACTAATAAATCACGATTGGCACCAGAATTGATACCCTTCCACGATATAAGAGATGAATTGTCGTTGAGTCATGGCATCATAATTTGGCATGGACGTGTTATTATTCCAAAAAAATTGTCAACGTCGAGTTTTAAAAACATTGCATACAGGTCAGGTCACCTGGGAATTGGGGCAACAAAGGCATTAGCACGCTATTATGTTTGGTGGCCAAAACTAGATTCGGAAATTGAATTGTTTATTAAAAACTGCAATCGATGTCAACAAACCCGGAACTGGCCTGCTGAGGTACCACTATATTTTTGGAATGTACCCAGTGGTCCTTGGGAAAGGGTGCACATTGATTTCGCAGGACCAGTTGAAGGGAAAATGATCTTTGTGTTAATTGACGCATATTCAAAATGGACTGAAGTTAAAGCAATGAATGGATCACCGTCTATGAAAGTGATTGATTGCTTGGATGACTGGTTCTCTCGTTTTGGCCTACCAAAACAGATTGTAAGTGACAACGGTCCACAATTTACTTCAGAAGATTTTAGTGAGTTTTGTAAAGTTCGTGGCATTAGACAAATTCGTACTACTCCATATCATCCAAAAACAAATGGATTAGTAGAGCTTCATTGAGACGTTGAAACATCGGCTGTCAGGATCAGAAGAAGGAGGTTCTTTAAATCAAAGATTGCGCGTAGTTTTGATGGCCTATAGAATAACTCCGCAAAAGACAACAGGAGAAACACCTGCGGAATTATTTTTAAATCGTCGGCTACAAACTGTTTTAGATAATTTAAAACCAGATATACGTCGACACATGGAGTTACAATTATCAAGTCAAAAAATAAATCATGATGTAAAAGCGAAGATTCGTAATTTCGAGAAGGAATCGCCAGTTTGGGGTACGAAATGAACGCGGACCAGGTTGTGTAGAAGGAACAATAGAACGTCAAACTGCTCCTCATTCATTCGAAGTGAATGTAGAAGGAATTACGAAACGGAAACACAGTGACCAATTTCGAGATAGAATTGAAACATTACCGAAATTAACAGAAATTGTTACCGAACCACCGAGTCAAGAAATTAATTCTTCCGAGCAACCTCCTTCTCGAGAATCAGTTGTTCCATTTTTACGCAGATCTGAACGTATACGACTAAAAGAAGAAAAAAATAAAATGAAACCAACTTAATACATATAATAAGTGGCTTAGGGGAGATATGTGGGATAGTGGGCTTGGAAAAGAATGATGATTAGATTTGACGTTGTCATTGTTTAATGAATGAATATTAACTTGTACTTTTTCATAGTTAATAAATCTACTAAGAACGGTTACTAAAGTGTTAATACGCTACAATCGGCAAAGTCGTAAATCAGTGAGCTAAATATGTAAAAGTAAATTTGATACGACCTCGCCAAAGCAACGACGGAAACACGTTCACATAAAAATCATGTAAACAAACGCTTTGCTCCGCCGATATGAGTCAGAGCTGACCTTTTAAAGCCGCGCCGACTTCACAGAACTCCAACTGCATATAGCGTCGCAAGCAGTCATCGAGTGATTCAATTCAAAGAAACCAGATTAAATATAACAATCCAGGGATCGAATGTCCCGTTCGAGTCGTATAAATATAAGCAGAGTTATACGATAGACATCACATAATCAACAGTCGTGTGATCGTGTACATCGCTCCCAGAGTCCGAAGGCGAAATTAACATTCATAGAATGTTATAGTGTGTGAACAAACCAAGAAAAATCCGTTCGTCTCGCCATGGTTAAGTAAGATAAATGTTGAGTCAATTTCCAATTTTTATGTTATTAAAACTAACGATCGCTGTAACTGATTTACGAAATGCTATCTCTTTCGCAATTAAATTCATTTTGAATTTGTTTTGTATTGTGTTACACAATGTTCTGAAATAATCTGTAATGTTGCATTTGTCTAAAAAGGTGTCCCTTAATAATTTAGTTACATTAATTTTGTACCTTGTTTAAATTGTTTCAAACGTTAATTAATAATAATACATGAGCGAGTTATTGTTTCCTGTTTACAATCTCGTTTCAAGCTAAACTCTTTAATTCGATTTGTAAGTGTTTTTACTCATTCTGAATATACACCCTTATATAAAATTTTCTCTCTTTTTTTAACTGTCATTTTAAAAGAAATAACGTAATTTTTCGTCAATCCCGAAAAATATATGTAGTGGCGGGCAAGGGCTGAAATCCGCATTCCGTATAAAGAGGGCGCTAATAGCAATATCTGGCTCAAAAGCTCAAACCAGATACCTACAAACAAGGAAATTGCTACTTAGGTCCTTTACGGTCTGACTATAGTTTCAGTAAAAGAGTGAGGAGAAGAAGTGAAAATTGTTGATTATGGTTAAATTAATTTTGGGAATTAAGACCTAGTTCGGGCTTAATAATAGAACTTCTCGCTTACTCTCGTCATAGTGTTTCGACGAAGCCTTGTACTAAAAATTGATAAAGTTGAAAGTAGAGGATAATTCATCCCCTTCTTCTATTATCATTATTTTTAACCACCCGTCCCTCACACAATCTTGGTTTAAACGCCGGCGCCGAGTATACCGGGTGTTTCGTAATTGCACGGCACTGGTTTAGGAATGTCATGTATAGCTCGAAATAAACAAAAAAGTTCATATAAACATTTGTCTCAAACTAATTTATTATCGAGATATTGAAGGTTAAAGATAAATAGGGTGACTGTCTAGGTAATGGATGGTGCCTTAAGTCACTATGGTACCACAGTGACTTAAGGCTGAATGCTGCATTCAACAAAACGGACGCCACTTTTAACAATTACTCTGAATGTTTTATTGTTAAATCTTCCATATTTATACCTCAGTATCTGAGTAATAAATTAGTTTGAGACAAATGTTTATATGAACTTTTTTGTCTGTTTCGGGCTAGAGATGACATCCCTAAACTAGTGCCGTGCAATTACGAAACACCCTGTATAATTTTGGTTTGCCGAGACGTTCCCACATACCTAATACGGAATTTATGGTTATTTTCCAACAGGAGAAACATTTAATTGAACGTGTTACATCCTTTTGCTGACTATTAAACGCTTTTAAAGAAGTGAAAAATTCATCCATTTCTTTTAAAAATGATATTTGGTATTCTTCTCCTGATAGAGGCTTTCCTGCACTAGAAGTAGATGCATTTAATAAAATCTACAAGTTTATCTACTTTTGTAATGAATGTTACAGTACTTGAAGCAGCAGCTGGAAGAGCACCAAAAGCGATGTAAGTAGGGGAGAAGGGTGTACCTTAGGACACCGTGTACCTTGGGACGTTTCTTTAAAAGCCAATTGTGTTGTAGTTTTCTGTTGATAACGTGTACAATATCGTTTTTTTAATGGTAAATGTCACTACATGAAAGACCGAGTTAGTTCCTTTTACAGACGACGAATGACAATTTAAAATTGTTTTAACCGGTGTCAAATAAAATTATACCAAGTGATATCCTCCGATTTGTCAAGCCAAGTAAGTATTGCATTTGAAGTTTATCTGGCTTGTTGTACTCGTTACATAATTTTACACATTTTAATGTATTTGACAATGTTTAATAATCAGTACATTTGAAATTATTACATAATATTTTAATAATTAACTGTCTGTGTACCTTGAGACGCCAAAACATGTGTAACTTAGGACATGTCCCAAATAAGTGTGGGCACGTTTGTTCTGCTCAGGTTAGAAGGAAAAAATCGATAAAGTTTTTCGTCGCAAAAGTGGTTAAAGTAATATCGAATGATTCATTATTCGTAACATATTTTAAAAAAACAGGGACAAACAAATTTATAATTCAGGACGAAACTGTTTACGAAATTTCTAAGTCAGATGTAGTTATGAAATTGCCTAAACCTCAAATAACGGGAGGAACTGAACGAAGAAATAGACAGCTATATTTTTCTATAGATTTTTCAAGTTATACTGTAGAATAACCTGATGTCCCAAGGAACACCAGTACCCAGTCCCAAGGTACACTGTGTATGTTTTTTTTTTTTATGTTAGTCGTTTTCAAATTTCTATAGGTGAAGATGTTTAATTTTATGACATATTCGTTTATTATAGTTTACTTTAGTTGTTAAAATAAAAAGTGTCGTTTTTAAATATATTTTGTTTTAAATACAGCATTATTGAATTTTGTGTCCCAAGGTACACTCTTCTCCCCTATTCATTCCAGCTGCAACAGTTTGGCTCATTAACTGCATCGCAAATTTAGCTTTCATACGTTCAAAGTTATTTGGATGTATGTGACTGTCTGTTAATTTGGGAGCAATACGAAGTGGCAATTGTTTGTCTGTCTCGTAAAACGTTTGTACATATCTAAAATCTGTAATACTATAAATGAAAATGGTATTTAAGAAAATTATTTCGTAATGCTTTGACCAAATGGCAAAGATCAAAAATATAAAAAATTTTATCATTATCAACTTCTAAATATGGTTTCTCAGGCGTAATTGCACAGTGTCTTACAAATTTATAAAAATTTGAACCAATGTCAGTTGTAATACCTTTTACCACATAACCATTATGTCGTAATGCTAATATTACTTTTATAAGTAGCACTCGATGCTCGTCATCTGTGCATGAAGAGGCCACTAATACATAAGCAACTTGTTGTATTCCACGAGCCATCATGCACAATGCAAACTTTGCAACTTCAGGAGTCTTTCTATTGGTATGATGAAATCCAATAATTTCGTCTTTACGAATATTGTAAAATAAATTGTTCTTTAATGCCATTTCATCTAGGCACAGAATACATTCTCTGTCTCTTTCATCAAACGTTTACAGTATGGCACTAATTATTTCGGCAGTTGAAGAATTCCAACCTGGTTCTATATGCCACTTTGAAGTAATATTCTGAAGAGATCGAATACTTGGTAAATGTAATAGTGGTTGCAAGTAAATATATACTTTTGGACTCAAAAAATATATATTCAAAGCTAATTGTTTAAACTGATTGGTATATCTGTTACCTTGAGATTTTTTTCCTGTAATATTTACTTGAAGCTTAATAACTTCCTCCAAAGTTTCAGGTAAATATTTATTGCATAGAGATTTGAAAAGTTCAAGTTCGTTTATGTACGATGTTTCCTGAGGTATTAAAGCGTTGAAAAATCGGATGCAGTAGGAGATGTTAGCTGTACCATTTCTTCCGTGGCTTGTTTAGTTATAATATCGGATACTGTTTAATAATAACAATTATTAGTAAACACAATATTGTTATTAATAAGTACAAGAGGCAAATGTAAGCATTAAGTAAATTACTTACAAATTTTTACTCCTGATGAAGTTGATGTGGATGCTTTTTCATGGTTTTGTATTTTATGGCTGTGCTGATCTACACGTTCATTTACTTTTCTTTTTTTGGTAAAACTGCTCACACTTCTTTGTGGAACCAATGGTTCATACAGAATGTCTTGTTTTATACTTTGTGCAGACTCATTCTTTTCTTCTTCCAATTCTAAAAATCACAATATGTATGTGGAATTTGAATAAGTGGTCCATGATAAAAAAAAGACAGACGTTTTTTGATTATTCTTTGAAAAGCTGTCTAAAGTTGTAAAGTTGTGTAAAGTTTTCCTAAATAAATAAATAAATAATTCCCGATTAAATTCAACAGTCTAATTCCTACATTTTTGAGAGCTCGTCCGGGATTGGATTAGCAAGATTGGTGAGTTTTGATTCCGAAGAAATTGTGAAGTATTTATTTTTGGAAAATGTCAGAAGATCAACATTGGTACTATTAAGTTGCTAGGAAAAGGAAGTTGACAAGTGCAAGTCGGTCGTCAAAAGAAGTCGTGAGAAATTATTGACAACGAAGTCGTTTTGGTGCGTAATAAGTTGAAGAATAAATCGCTTGAAGTTGTTAAATTGAAGACGTTACTGCGTTGAAGATTTTTCTTTAAGAAGTTCTAAAAGTTACCAGAGACGTAAAATTTGAACGAGTTGAAACGAGCGATTGTAATTTCTAAAGATATTTGTGTTTGAAAAGGAGTAGAATGTATGACAACGATGGTAATAGTGATGAAGTTGTCGAGGTCGATGTCAGCGATCAAATCAGAATGAAAGAAAATCAAAAAGGAGGTGAGAGTGATATTTGCGAAAAGCTAGTACATAATAAAACAGGTACAAAGAAAAAACCTATTCAACCAATTGATCAGGACATTGATTCAATGAAAATAGGTGAATTACGAGAAGAATTAAGGAAGTTACAGTTACCAGTAGATGGAAAGAAAAAGGTTCTATTGGAAAGGTTAAAATCTTATTATGATACAAAAGGAGAAAGTAGTGAAGAATCTGATAGAGAAAACAGTGAGGATGAAGATCAACAAAATTATGAAGAGAAAAAAAAATGCAGCAATAGAAGAGAAAAAGACCAAGAGGTTAATTATAGACAGACAAAATTTTATGGATTATTTCGATGAGATAAACCATCAAAACCCTAATCAGTTTAGATTTACAATAAAAGATGTGGAAGATAGCATTGCTCATTTTTCTGGAGATGATAAATTCTCAATAGAAAAGTGGATTAATGATTTCGAAGACTTGGCGAATATATTACACTGGGACGATTTGCAGATGTTTATTTATGGGAAAAGAATGCTAAAAGGGTCAGCTAAGAAGTTTGTGTCACATGAGAAAAGTATTACTTCATGGAAAATTTTAAAACTACGATTAAAATGTGAATTCAAGTCTCATTTGAATACTGCTATAATTCATGCTCAGTAAAACGAAAACAGTTGCCAAATGAAACTGCCAGACAATATAATTATGCGATACAAGAAATTGCAAGTCAAGGTGAAATTGAAGAAGAAGCATTAGTACAATATGTCATACAAGGTATACAGGACGAAAAGATAAACAAAATTGTATTATATGGTGCAACTTCTTTACGAGAATTAAAGAAGAAGTTTGAGCCGTATGATCGAATGAAAGAAGCCTCAAATAAGAAGAAAACATATCACTTAAAGGTATCAAAGACAATGAAGAAAAAAAAACATTGTTTTTCGTGCGGTTCAACGGAGCACGATGTTCAAAACTGTATTTTAAAAGACAAAGGACCGAAGTGCTTCAAATGCAGCAAATTCCGACATCAGTAATTAATAAAAATGCAGTCACATACGTCTCCGGCATGTACAAGAAATTTATGAAGATGTAACGAAGTGACCACTCCGTTACTATTTTTGTACATATTTAGGTTAAGTTTTGTATATATTAATTAGCCTGTATTTTTAGGATGTGCTTGCGCAGTTTAATTTAGGTGGGAACTCCAAGAGAGTGGGGCGCCCCACCACGCGCAAGTCTTTATAAGCGCGCTCGGCGCACGTTTTATTCAGTCCTCCGCCGGCCCTTGAGCCGACGGTCGTGGCTCCGCCGCGCTATCAAGCCACCGGACGTGGCTTGAAGTTAGTGACTTGCCGGGTATTCCGAGCCACCGGACGTGGCTAGAATGCAGTTTTTCTCGTGGAGTCATTCATCCGTCGATGTTTTGACTCAAACGCGTTTAACCATCTGTGCTACGTTCGTGTTATTTCCAACCGCTCCTCCTGTTTTATCCTGACCTTTCTCTTACCGAGTGTGGGCGTCTCACACATCCTGATCCTAGAATGGGAGTCTCACTCTCTCTTATCCAGTGCGGGTGTCTCGCACATCCTAGAGTGGGTGTCTCACTCTTCCTTTATCCAGTGCAGGTGTCTCGCACATCCTGACCCTGAGTGGGCGTCTCATTCACAACCATACCACCGATCCGATCCCTAGAGCCTGTACCCGAACGTATGCTGTCAATTTGCCGTCATTTGGGCGTCCGAAGTAATTGAGCGTCCGTATGCGGATTGAATCCCATGTAAAAAAATTTTTGGGGCATCGTGCGACCTCTGTCTGTCATTTAAAAAATTTCTTTCTAGACACCCGAATGATGATCAAATGAAAGTTAGTGTATATTTTTAGTTCGAGCGTATATCCACCTGTGGCCCTAGTGTCGTTTGCGTATATAGGAGCGTGTATAGTCGACTTTCACGTATAGCACAATGAGGCGTCCAGTAAATCTGTCAACACTGTTGTAATTGAAATGTGCAGCGGACGCTCTCTTGTTGTGCATATCATTTATGCAAGCGAATATTTATGACACTTTTAAAAGCGAATGAAATTATAAACGTTGTTTATAATCTTAATGCCCTTCAAGTGTGTTACACAATGCAATACTGATACAACGCAGCAAGAAAATGCAAAATTTTCACATAGAAAATAGAAAAATTTGAATGGCTCCAGCCTGGTTACCTTTCTTGAAGACAGGTAACCTGTGAGCAACTAAAAATCAGATTAGAGTCGGCGCTGCAAAGAAAATGCATGTCTGTGATTAACTGAATTAATTAATCTAAAACATTTATGAACTGTCAAATCAGCCTAACGCCGCGTTAGTAACAGACATACTTTTTCTTTGCACCGCCGACTCTAATCTGATTTTTAGTTGCTCACAGGTTATAATCTAGTAGGCTGTACAGGCTTTTTGTTTATATTTTAAACGGTACCTACACATTGTATTATTAGAAAATGTTAAATACAAAAGTTTTATGGATTCACCTGAACCGCCAGAATTTATTTTTAAAAAGAACAAATGACAGTCGGAAACCTAACAAATGAGTTTCAACTTCGTTGCAAAATACTACGTAATTTTTTTATTAGAGATCCTGCCACTTTCATATTTTGCATGTTGCTTCTAAAGAGCAACAAAAAAGATAATCTGAGTACAAATTCGTTTTACCGGTGTTGGGGGCGGCGCGGTACTACGTAACTTTTTTATTAGAGATCCTGCCACTTACTTACATATTTTGCACGTTGCTTCTAAGAAGCAACTAAAAATACAATCTGAGCACAAATTCGTTTTATCGGTGTTGGAGGCGGTACGATACTACGTAACTTTTTTTTATTAGTGATCCTGAAACTTACATATTTTACATGTTGCTTCTATGGAGCAACAAAAAAGACAATCTGAGCACAAGTTCGTTTTATCGGTATTGACGGCGGCGCGGTACTACGTAACTTTATTACTAGAGATCCCGTCACTTACATATTTTGCATGTTGCTCCTAGGGAGCAACTAGAAAGACAGTCTGCACATTGCTTCTAAGGAGCAACTAAAAAAACAATCTGAGCACAAATTCGTTTTATCGGTGTTGGGGGCGGCGCGGTACTACGTAACATTTTTATTAGCGATCCTACCACTTCCATATTTTGCATATTGCTTCTAAGGAGCAACTAAAAAAACAATCTGGGCACAAATTCGTTTTATTTGCGTTTGGGGCGGCGCGGTACTACGTAACATTTTTATTAGTGCTCCTACCACTTCCATATTTTGCATGTTGCTTCTGAGGAGCAACTAAAAAAACAATCTGATCACAAATTCGTTTTATCGGCGTTGGGGGCGGCGCGGTACTACGTAACTTTTTTATTAGAGATCCTGCCACTTACTTACATATTTTGCACGTTGCTTCTAAGAAGCAACTAAAAATACAATCTGAGCACAAATTCGTTTTATCGGTGTTGGAGGCGGTACGATACTACGTAACTTTTTTTTATTAGTACTACGTAACTTTATTATATACACATATATATATATATATATATATATATATATATATATATAATTATTATAGTGAAGGGAAGTATGCGCCGTACTTGTTAGGTAATCCAAAAAAAATTAATTTCGAAAGCGGGGATAAACGGCTTCAACAGGGCAGTTATATGAAATCAATAAGACTCCTTGTTCATTAGTCAATATTTCGCAATAATTTATTGCTTCTTCAGGACAATTATAATACAATTTAAATGAACATGAGGCAATAATAATAAATTTAAATTACTTACTGAGAGAGTACAGGTAACTAGCGTGAGAATTAATAGTAGGGTAGGCGCACCACTTATAGCCAGTACACCGGTTATAGCCACTTACCTTTTTATTTACTCCTAGTTAAGCTCTATTGAACCGTATTCAGCCATACTGATTTCAAATTTTCGCGCCAAACATGTCGGTAACATAATCCTTACTGCTCATGCGTCTATTGTACACAAGAACAAAGACAGACATTTCAACTTCAACGATTGTCGTCAAACACCTGTTTTCTTACAACTTTCGTTAAGAGACATTTGGTGAGTACAATGCTTTTTATTTAGTGTTATCTTGAATTGTGTCGACAGTGTATTTTTTTTCCGAGTCAGGAATGTCTTAAATTAGTTTAAAATCATCGAGATAATGTTGTTTTCTCACTCGTTATAGTTAAATTATAGGTGGCTATAAATGGATCACTAAACTTGCAGTTTTCAATTTATAGCCATACAACGGCTATAAATGGGGTTTTTAACTATACCGTTTTTAGCCACTATTTCCGAATGAGGCACCATGGCACCAAAGAAACCAGGCAACGGAAGAGAGCACCAAAAACACAGAAAAAGGAACAAAGGTCCAATTCATCAATATACACAGGAACAGCTCTCAAGAGCTCTACATGAAATAAAAGTAAATGGAATGCCTAAATCAAAAGCTAGCAAACAGTTCGGAATTCCTAGAACCACTTTGAGAGACAAAGTATCTGCAAAAACATCGGAAAACATTGAACGTGTTGGAAGGAAATGTACCTTAGGAAAGGAAATTGAAGATAAATTAGTGGAATGGATCGTCACAAATGCAGCCAATGGATTTCCTGTAAATAAAGAGGGTATGATGTATTCTGTTCAGAAAATTGTTGAGAGGAGCCATATCGAAACTCCATTTACAAACAACAAACCAGGAAGGAAATGGTTTAACTCATTCCTTAGGCGTAATCCCATAGTGAGACAAAAGCACGCTGAATATATCAATAAAGCACGTGCTTCTATTTCCGAGGAAAAAATCAGGACTTGGTTTTCCGAAGTACGCACATTATTGAAAGATGATATTGAAGTGTTGAATCATCCGCAACGAATATGGAATATGGACGAAACAGCTGTATTTTTGTCACCAAAGGGTGGCCTTGTCCTAGCGGAAAAGGGAAAACCTACATACGACATAACATCTAGTTCAGAGAAAGATAATGTAACAACATTGATAACGGTTAATGCTTTAGGCGAATTGGCTCCCTCTCTGACGATATTCAAGTATGATCGTCTACCAAGGGCCGTCATTGATGCTGCCCCGCCACATTGGGGTATTGGTAAAAGTGACTCTGGATGGATGCAAAGCGAGAATTTTTATGAATACTTTGCAAATGTTTTTCATCCGTTCCTTGTAAAAAGTAATATTCAGAGACCAGTGGTTATTTTTCTAGATGGGCACGGATCTCATTTATCACTTGCATTGAGTGCTTTCTGCAGAGAAAATCAAATTATCCTTGTTTGTCTTCCCGCGAATGCAACGCATATAATGCAACCACTTGATGTTGCTTTCTTCCATCCTTTAAAACAGAAATGGAAAACTTTCACAAGAAAGTGGACGTACGATCACGACGGATTTACCATAACTAAAAAAGACGTCCCAGGAGCTCTAAATACGATTATTCAGGAGGAAAAGTTTCAAGACTCCATTATATCCGGATTTAGAACCACCGGTTTGTACCCTTTGACGAAGATGGCGTGAATTATAGCAAATGTGTCAATAGAAAATCAGTAGAACATACCAGTAGTAAAATAGAGGATCGATCAGAAATGTCACAAAATGAAACAGCCCTTCTGCAATTAATAGAAAATCGTGTAAAGGAAACTACAGTTTTGGACTTATTTCAAAGAACCTACGAAAGTAAAAGTTCATGGGAAGGAGATATGAGCTATTTAGAATTATATAAATTATGGAAAAGTGTTAAAGACTCTGTTCACATTACAAAACAAACTGCAGTGTCAGATAATACGAGTATATTCACAGCTACGAATCTAGATCAGTTTGTAGATACAGAAGTTATAAATATTACTTTCGATGAAGATGGAATTAGTTTCCCGTTCCTAGAATGGAATGATACCATGGAATATCAAGAAAATGATCATTTGAAAGATTGCATGTCTGAAAGGGATGATTCTAATATTGAATGCTTCGATGGAAATAAAATTACTGTTACTGCACAAGTTCATCAAGTAGAGGAGAGATCTGCAATAAACGATGCCAAAGAAAACCGGAACACTCGTGGGGACAACGAGATATCTATTGTGCTAAAGGAACAGGAAGAAAAAACTGAGTTGGAAATTTTGAAGACAAATAAATTTGGGTCAAAGCTTTGTGTGCAAAACGAAGAAAATGATCTCGATGCGATCAGTGTTGTATCAAATGAAACACACATGGGGTCAAAAAATAAAATAAATATTTTGCAAAACATAGTTTTACAAGCAGGAAAGATGAATGAAAACAATGAAATGAATGAAGGAAAGACAACAATACCGTTTTATGACTCTGGTGAAAATGTTAATGCAGTATTGCAAGACGTTCTGCTCTATCCCAATCCGAAACCCAACAAAAAAAGACGGAAAGTGGATAATTTGCCTTCTGTTTTAACTTCTGATCAGTGGGTACACATTGCAGAAGCTAAGGAAAAGGAGCATCAAAGAAAAGAAGAGGTTAAAAAAGAAAAGCAGAGAATTCGAGAAGAAAATAGAGCGAAGAAGTTGGAAAAGCAAACAAAAAGGAGGACCAAAGAAGTTGTCATGAAAACCAAAGAGGCACCAATGAGTACGAATAACCCCGAAAAAAATATTAGGACTGATATAAAAATTGGTTCCTTCGTCATTGTCCGGTACGACGATTTATTGTATCCGGCTGAGGTGGTACAGATTGCCAAAGAGAGTGCAAAGTGTAGAGCAATGGAGAAAAGTGGTGCGCATTGGAAATGGCCCCAAAAGCCGGATGTTATTTGGTACGGCATAAAGGACATATTGGAAGTGATATCAGCTCCAACATTAATTAACTCACGCGGAGTGTTTTTGTGGACATGATTGAATAGGCGGGCACGATGTTGGAATCCACAAGTTACCTACCTATATTTTTATACTTATGCACTTACTTAAAAAAATTTTTGGAATTTTATAATTAAAAACATAAAACAGATACCTAGTTCGTTTTTCAAGTTCAAAATTCCCACTACCTAGGTACCTGAGACTAAATTTATATAAAAAGCCGCATAGATAATATAAAGGTTCGCAGTGGCTGTAATCGGGACAAAACCGTGGCTATACATAGAGCTTAACTGGCTATAATTGGAAAAATAGACTTCTTTCGCCTTTTAATCAATTCCTGCTTTACGGGAATATATGTCGTCTCTTTTTAGCATTCACTAGCGTTTACAAACAGAGCACGCATCTCACTCTAGTAGTATACATGAAGAAATGTGAATAGAAAATATTTTACATTACAGTGTATTACAGTTATTCTGTTAAAGTGACTATAAATGGTGCGCTTACCCTAGATGTGTTGACATTAACAAAACATTTTGTAGTTAAAAGTTAATTAAAATTAAATGTAAAATTATTAAAACAGACGATGCAAAAAGAACACGTTAAAACTGTGCACGAGGTGGAGATATATTTGTTGTTGTTGAATGACAAGATCATGCTGTCAATGCGCATGGTTGGGCGGGAAATTCAAAATGTTAGCATAAATATTGCTTACTTGATTAGTGTCAGATTTGAAATTGACCGTAATATCACTGTGTGTCTGAATGTCCCACATCTCTAAAAAAATTCTGTGTCTGTAATTAGTATGTTTGTCAAGAATTTGGATATCATTAAAATTGAATTGATGACCGGTGTCCGTCGTGTGGGTTGCAAGGGCACAAGATCTTTTTTTAATTTTACAGTCACTCTTATGTTGTATAACTCTATTTTTTAGCCATTGACCGGTTTGGCCAATGTAACATTGATTACAGTTGTCGCAATTAATTCTGTATACAACATTCGAGTTAAGTAACTTAGGTGTTGGGTCTTTTAAGTTGGTAAAAATGTTTCTAATATTTTTAGGGTTATAATAAGCAAACTTGATATTTGAATTGTGAAGAATTGAAGTTATTCTAGGTGTGACAGATTTGATAAATTGTATTTTTTTGAATTTGGTTATGGTGGTATTTGTGTTATCGGTCGTATCAGTGACGCCAGGGTTAGGTGAATTAAAAATTATATTTTTAACTAAATGTTTGGGAAAACCATTGTTCGTGAAAAAATCTACTAATTTGTTAAAATTACTTGTTTTAAGGGAGTCATGGCATATTTTATCTACTCTATTTTTCATTGCTTTAATAGTATTAAGTTTTTGTTTGAGACAGTGATTAGAGAAGAAATTGATGAATCTACCGGAAAATGTAGGTTTGTTGAACCAATCTAAAATTATGACATTGTTAGGGGTTCTGATTAATCTAGTGTCTAAAAACGGAACTGAATTATTGCTTTCTGTTTCAATGGTGAATTGAATATTGGGATTAAAGCTGTTGAAAGTTTGTAGAATTTCATGACTTTTATCAGTTGGAACTGAGCAAATTATGTCATCAACGTATTTGTATATGAAGGGTAAGGTAAACGATAATTTGGGAATGCAGTTATCCAAAACAAAGTCCATGACTATTTGAGCTAAAATGGGACTCAACGGTGAGCCCATCGGTGTACCGTGAATCTGTAAATAAACTTTTTCATTGTAAGTGAAGTAACAATTACTATAAATGAAATCAATAATGTTAAGAAAATCATTCTTGGGGATATTGCATTCATTTTCGATCGACTCCCACTTGTTAGAGATAATGCTTTGGAAGCTGACATAATTCAACCGAGCAACAGTGAATATTCTAGTGCAGTTGTTATGGTTCCAAAGAAAGATGGTTCTTATCGGGTATGTGTAGATTATCGACAATTAAACAAAAGGATAGTACGTGATCGGTTCCCAATGCCTTTAATAGAAGATTGTATTGATGCGTTGTGTAATGAGTATTTTCATCGATTGACTTAAAAAATAGATTCTTTCATGTACCTATGGCAGAAACCAGTCGTAGATATACGTCATTTGTTACGCCAGATGGACAATATGAATTTTTGAAAACTCCATTCGGATTGTGCAACAGTCCAGCAAGTTTTCTTAGATTTATCAATGAAACTTTCAAAAGTCTTATAAAACAAAAAATAGTTTATACTTATATGGATGATGTGATTGTACCAGGAAGAAACGAAGAAGATGCGTTTGAAAAGTTGAAGAAAACATTGCATGACGTTGCAGTAGAGCATGGATTAGAAATTAATTGGAAAAAATGTTGCTTTCTACAGAAAAAATAGAATTCTTAGGCGACATCATTGAAAATGGGTGTGTATCTCCATCTACCAGAAAGATAAAAGCTATAAGAGCTTTTCCTGTTCCACAAACAAGAAAACATGTAGAGAGTTTTCTCGGCCTGACAGGATTTTTTAGGAAATTTGTGAAGAATTATGCTTTGATAGCTCGTCCTTTGTAAGAAGTAATAAAACGAAATACAACTTTTTATTTTGGTGCTGAAGAAGAACATGCTTTTAATGAACTGAAAAAAGCTTTGATAAATGAACCTGTTCTCAGAATCTATAATCCAGATGCAATCACTGAATTACATACTGACGCCAGTAAAGAAGGATACGGCGCTGTTTTGCTCCAGAAGTTTACTGGTGAGAAGAATTTTCATCCAGTTTATTTAATGAATCATAAAATGCAGAAAAAAAGAAGCATTCATACGAACTCGAAGTTTTAGCAGTTATCAATGCCCTGAAGAAATTTCGAGTGTACTTGTTAGGCATAAAATTCACTGTGCAGCTCTTGAGAAAACTCTGAATAAGAAAGACCTACCACCCAAAGGTGGTCGTTGGGCACTTGCAATGGAAGAATTTGAATACGAGAAGGAGCATCGTTCCGGCAAGAGAATGAAACACGTTGATGCACTTAGTCGTTTTCCAGTGATGGCGATAAACTTATTGTGATGATAAGAAAGAAACAAGATGAAGAAGAGAAATTAAAAATCATCAAACAAGTGATTCTTCAAACAGGATCATATGAAGATTATATTTTAGAAAATGAGCAAGCAAAAAGCAGATAGGAGATCGAACCGTAATCGTGTTACCAACTCTTGTACAAAATGATATTATACGGAGGATTCCTGAAAACGCACATTTTAGTGTACAAAAGATGGCTGAACGTATTAAAAAAGAATTTTACATCCCAAATTTGAAACAAAAGTTGGAAGAATTTATTAGTTGTTGCGTGCCTTGTATTTTAGCTGAAAAGAAACGAGGTAAGAAAGAATAATTTTTGAGACCCATACCAAAAGGTGACATACCTTTACACACGTATCATGTTGACCATTTAGGGCCGCTAGCAACGACAAGTAAGCTTTACAAATATTTATTTGTAGTAGTAGATGCATTCACGAAAATTGTATGGATTTATCCAACGAAAACTACAAATACTAAGGAGGTAATTGATCGTTTGAATTTACAAAAGAAAATTTTTGGTAATACCAGTCGTATAATAATGGATAGAGGAAACGCTTTTACATCAGAAAGTTATGAAGAGTTTTGTAATCAAGAAGGTATAGAACATATCAAGATTACGACAGGACTTCTACGAGCGAATGGACAGGTTGAGAGAATCAATGGAATTGTTATACCAGTATTGACAAAATTAACGATGTCAGATCCTAGTAAATGGTACAAATACGTTGATCAAATACAACGTAGTTTAAATAGTAGTTATCAACGAAGTATTGATACCACACCTTTTGAAGCTCTAGTGGGTGTAAAAATACGTCAACCAGAAGATATTGAATTGTCATCTATAATAGAGACGGAAGCTTTGAACATTTTCAAACAAAGTCGATATGATTTAAGAGACCGAGCTAAACAATGTATATTAAAGGTGCTAAAAGAAAATACAGACCAATATAACAAGAAATGTAAAGAAGCTACGCAGTATAAAGAAGGAGAAATTGTTGCAATTAAAAGGACACAATTCGGGTCAGGACTTAAATTATGTCCGAAATATTTGGGACCATATCAGATTTTTAAAAGGAAAGGGAATGACAGATATGATCTTGTTAAAATAGGCAATAATGAGGGACTCAAGATGACGTCAACATCATCGGATCACATGAAGAAGTATATGTCTTTCTATCGCTGGAAATACTATACCAACATTTGGTATAAATTAAACCACACCAAAGAAATATTATTTTTTGTAGATCTGTGTTATTTTTATATAAATATCTTGACAATGGATAAGCACTGTCACCTATTAAATATGTATCTGCTGGCAACAAACTGGCTGAGTTTATTGCAATTCTTTGTATGCTATGGAAATCACGAAAGAAGAATGTTGCATCATGAGTTACCGAAGTTATAACCGACAAATATTTCAGTATTATTTCCTTTTCACCGGTGAATAAGAAAAGGATAGAGTTATACTTTACATGTCTTCTAATTCAAAGACCTACTCATTGCGAAATAAAGACCTACTCATTGCGAAATAAAACAAGTGACACCTGTAACAGAAAAGACAGATATAAGGAAGAAACGTTCTTATAAATTTCAGAAAGCTCATTTGAGCTTGATTTGACTCACCTAGTCGTGATTTGACAATTCTCATGTCATAAACTATACCGGGTGGAAAGTTTCAAACCCGAACATACGAAACTTGCATTGAAAAGTACGTTTATGGAGACTGCTGCTCGCCGTTTAAACATACAAGAATGGTAATGGGCTTAAAAGAGAGCGAAAATTATGACCAATATTACCTTGCCAAAATTATTGCTAAATGTTAATAATTTCGTGAAAATTAAATTTTCAAATTTCATCTGAAAAATTTAGTTTCCTTAGTACGTCAGTACTACAGTACTACAATAATTTTTTACTCAAAATGTATGATGAATTGAAACACATTGAAACTTTATTAAACGTTCTTAATACAGTACATTTTACAGCAAGTATTCAAATAAGCCACCGTTTTGCAATAAACAATATCCTAAGTGATAGAGAAAGCTTTTCATGTCTTGAATTTCACTGAAAATAAATTTCTCTATCCGAAGCCCAACACCACTGTAAAAGATTTCTAAAATAAAAGTCCTTCCTTTTGTGTAATTATTTATGATACATTTTGAGTGACGGAGAAATTATTTTCAATCAATAGAAAATAATTAAATCTTTCAAACATGACAACTGGAAACTAGATTTTTCAGATGAAATTTAAAAATTTTATTTTCACGAAATTATTAACATTTAGCAATAATTTTAGCATGGTAATGGTCATAATTTTCTCTTTCCTTTAAGACCATTATTATTTTTGTATCTCTAAATGGCGAGCAGCATCTCCATAAACGTACTTTTCAATGCAAGTTTCCTATGTCCGGGTTTGAAACTTTCCACCCGATGTGTGTTTATGTTCGTGTAATCCAATTTTCTATTTAACCCGGCGTTGATACGGTGGCGAAAAATTACGTGATAGGTACACTGGGGTATGTGATACCCCATTTTTAAAAATACTCAAAATAATTTTAGAACTGAAATTATAACTGTTTGGTCTTTTTTCCACAACAACTAATTGTTCACAGTAAGTATGAACTAATAATGAATAAATCTTTATTTGCAAAATAAAATAAAATTTTTTGAAAATGGAACATTTTCATATACAAAACACATACAAAAACAAAAAAGTTAAATAAAAACCCAAATGACTTTTTTTGGTAATTTAGTGATTTTATCTTGAATCTTAAATATTAAATCACAAAATAAATGTCATGTGAAGAATGAATTGTACTATTTCAAGGGTCATCAGAGGTCTGACATTCATCACAAATATGGCTGCAGTGATCCATACAGATATAACGGTTGCAAGAATGACAAATGTAGAATGATTTCCTATCAGCTTTTCTAGAACACAAACAGCATCTTCTTGAAAACTTCTGTCTTTTTATACCTGGTTCACCACATAGTCCTTGCTTATTAGACTCCCTGCAGTCTCGGAAATATTTCTACGAAGTTCTCGCCGTACGCGCGGATTTTCTTGTCTTCGTTCTCTGTGTTCTTTGACAAGAGATAAACCTAGTTCCTTCAGAAACTTTCTGCGCAGAGTTTTAACTATTTGGCTATTATTACATTTCCATACAATCATGGCATTGATAGGCGCAGTGTTAAGAATTGAATAAAACAAGGTGAGGGGCCATCTCCGACTGTTTCTAGAGACATTGTACGTACCAGACAACTCATCTACAACATCAACTCCAACTTTGGTAAAGTTGTAGAAGGTAATAACTTCCGGCTTCTGAAGTTCATTTGTTTCTGGATCTATTTTGTCATCATGGTGTAAAGTGGAGAATAGAAGAACATTTTTTCCTTTTTTGGGAATATATGAAACAAGCATAAGTCGGACTGGAATGCAAACATGGAACTTCTTTCTTTTCTGTCTCGAACAACGTACAGGCGGCGGTGAGTTTGTATTCTTTCAAAAGTTTCATGAGAAGTGGACAGCTTGCAAACCCATTGTCAAAAGTGATATTTCTATTAGAACCTTTGACTGGGTTTACAAGTCGCAGGACTATATCATCTGGCTTGTTGCTCAGGCAAAAAGGTCCATCTGGCTGTTTGCCAACATAAACCTCTAAATTAAATACCTAGAAAGTTCTTGCGTCTACTAGCGCGAATACTTTGGTTCCATACTTAGCAGGTTTGTTGGGAATATATTGTCTGAATCCACAACAACCACGAAACGCCTCCAATTTTTCATCAATCGTCATGTATTCCGCAGGAGTGTAACATTCTTTGCAGTGGTGTACAAACCTGTCAACTATAGCTCTTATGGGTGCCAGTTTACCATTACGACGTCTCTAGTTTCTAATATCTGCACAATCAAATCGAAGACATGCAAGTAAAAACTAAAATCTTTTCAAAGGCATAGTAGACCTAAAAATATCCACCCCAGTTCCGTCATTTGCCCACAAGTCTTCTAGGTTTTGTCTTGACGAACGAAAGAGTCCAGCAAGGTAAAGAAGTCCCAATACGGCTTTTAATTCAATTGTGTCAGTTTCCCTAACCATATGTTTATCAGTATAATTCTGTGCTTTCTGACTTATCTTTTCATTTGTGTTTTTCACATTATCACTCATCATAATATCTCCTACAAAGAGGCTCCAACATTCCAACGGTGTTTTTGCTTCTCTTGCTATTCTCGTGGGACCAGGTAGATGTGTCACTATATTCACGCTCCTAGTTCTTACTGCTTGATTTCCGGATGACTGCACCCATTTCGTTTTTTTTTATCTTTACCCCACATATACCGCCGCCGGCCAATATTTGTTGTTGCAGGTTGTTTATTAGCTAAAGACATTTGTCGTTGTGAGTCTGGTCATAGTCTACAAGTAGATCACCGCCTACAGGTTGATCATTGTCGGCAAGCTCAGGTTCATCTTGCTCATTTCCAATTTCGTCAGTGGGTTCAATCTCCTACTCAGTATCTGAGTTGGACGAACGTTCACTCACGTGGTCAGACAACTCTCCATCTGATTCAGATCCTAATGGTTCTTCATCAGCAGCATCGAGTATTGTGTCAAACTCTGCCCACAAATCAGCCAAACGCTTTTGTTCTTTTTCATGACATGCTAGAGAAATTTTTAGTTGGAGTACTATGTGAAAAACATGTATTGTGGAGTGGAATATCAGGAGTTTACTTACTTGGTACTGCGAAAACGCACAGAGTCGTATAATATTTTAAACTGATGTCGCTATTTGGAACGTTCGTGGTACACTGGGGTATGGTCTACCCCAGATCACTTTAGATGTAAACTGAACTCTCAAATGGCTACTGTTGAAGTTATGTTTTACATAACGCCATCTATGAGATTTAGTTTGGAGGTACACGGACACTCAAACTAGAAGCTAAATGTAGAACTGAATTATCCAATCAGCAACCAATATATTAATGACGTACAATGTGACGTAACGTAATGTATCTGTCTTTATAATTGGTTTCGGTCAATGCATTCAATATCGACAAGTGAATAAAATGTTTACATACTATGTAAATAAAATTAAATTTTTGAATTATAATTATTTTTGTTAATCTAAGAACATTATAAAATTAACCCCATTAAAAAAAATAGTTACTTTCTGACGTAGTAGTATTTTTCAGTTGTAAATACTTTGCATGCAATTGGAATACAATTCAAACATTAAAAATTAAAAATAAAGTAAATTTGCTAAACTTTAAATTAAAGTCTCCTTTCCTGCTATTATATGAGAACGGCCCCATGTGTAATGTCATAAGACTAATCTTTGTAAATGTTTTGTAAAAAATAAAAATTTGTTTAATAAATTTTCAATGTACCTACAAGAAACTACGTCAATGACTTTTATGATAGTTAATATTTAATTACAAAATTTCAGTTTAGTATTAACTATTAAGTAACATTTTATTTATTTCTCTTCTTTCTTAACTAATAGCATAATTCTACTTATATCTAAACTATAAGCTGTAATAATGGCCAGAGGATTAATAAACTATTATTATTACATTTCCATGCGTAACATTATTATTTGAATAAACAAAGTAATAAAAACATTTACTTAAAACACCTGGTTGATGTAAATGTTATACACCCATACAAATTTAATTGCATAAAGAAAACAAATAAATAAAATGAATAAAATATGTTTGATTCTATATAACAAGTGGAACTGAACTTGTTAAATATTTGCATATGAAATCGAAAATAACTGAAATAAAATATATTGACAAATAAAACTAGGGCCGAAATAGCTATACAGAATATGCTCGGAGGCCCCATTGCGATCCTGACGACTCGCATCCAACATTTACACGATTTTTGTTCATTAGAAAGCATTCCAGTCACAATTTTAAGAATATTTTAATATTTTTTCCTTAACAAATTTTGAATCTGGAATTTATTTAAGACAAACGTTTGGAGATTCCAAAGCCAACTCTGGCTTGTTTTTAAAAAATCGCGCATCGAATTCGCGGACGTTGCAGGAATGGATTCCGTTCGGCTCCTACGGTCATTCTATTCAAGTTTGTGTCAGAACTCCGAAGCTCTGAAACGGATCCGGAATCGTTTGTTCCAGAGAGAAGGATTCGGTCCGACTCGTTCCACGTTCGGATTCGTTCCGTCGGAACGGGTCCGACCCATGGTACTACGAAGATATGTTCTTGCGCATCGAGTACGTCATCCGGTGACAAAAGCGCCGCGAATTCATCTTAAAATGAGAAAATAAGAAAAAAAATCGCACATTTAATGAGATCGGAGACCTAACTAAAGCAATAAGCTGACGATAAAGTATATAAAAGCAACATAAATGGACATTTATTAATTTTGTTTCTTTCAATTATAGCATACAAAGTTTGATTTTTGTCACTCAGTGACGCTATGCGCAAACGAAACGTAAACTAGTCTGTTTATGTATCATATCTTTAAGGTCTTAATATCATGGGTCCGACTGGACTGACACAACTCTAGATCGAATCACAGTACTCGGAGACGTTCTATTTTCACGTGATTTTGGTACGTGATTTTTAAAGAACGCTAAAGCCTCAAGTACACGGGGCGAGTTTACAAGCTACAAGCCGGCTTTTTCACAAGCAGCTCGTAAACTAGTCCAGTGAACTCGATGCACTCGCTCCGTTAGCCGCTTGTAAAAACGCTCTGGAAAAAGTTGAACTGCCGGCGAATTTACACGCCACTCGCCGGCTTTTGAGCGAGCTAGCTTGTAAACTAGCTACGTGTACTCACTGTAGCTTGTGCACAAGTGGCTACTAGCATTGGTTTCCACACGCCAGCTAGTTGGCTACTGAGCAAGTGGGAGCTGTGGGAGTCGGTGAGTGCGCTAGTAGTTGAGTACAGACAAAATCTCCCACAGCTCCCACTTGCTCAGTAGCCAACTAGCTGGCGTGTGGAAACCAATGCTAGTAGCCACAAGCTACAGTGAGTACACGTGGCTAGTTTACAAGCTAGCTCGCTCAAAAGCCGGCGAGTGGCGTGTAAATTCGCCGGCAGTTCAACTTTTTCCAGAGCGTTTTTACAAGCGGCTAACGGAGCGAGTGCATCGAGTTCACTGGACTAGTTTTCGAGCTGCTTGTGAAAAAGCCGGCTTGTAGCTTGTAAACTCGCCCCGTGTACTTGAGGCTTAACGTGCGGAACGTTCCAACAGCGGAACCGTTTTCCCCATCACTAGTGGAATGTGAGCAATGGTCACATCATGACTATAATGAGTTTTGTAAAACTCTATGAATACCTTATTATTTTCTTCTGTCACTGTAATGCTTGACGTACATATTGTCTCAATTTTACAAGTGCCTTGAGACCTAATGTTTCTTTTTCTCTTATTATCAGCAACTATACGTTTCCTGCCACTGCGGTTGCAATAATAAAAGGAAACTTTCTTAAATGAAGAAATTTGTTTACTGCCACACGCTTTTATCCAACGATAAGGAACTTCTGATTCTAAGTTATCTTTCCACTGTTGAAAATCTAAAAGGTATTTTTATTATTAATACTTTAATGAAAATTCTTAAGCAAAATGTTATAAGTATACATATACTTACCCATAATGTTTTCAAATTGGACGTACTCCACTTCATGATCTTGTTCATAAATCTCCTTCAAATGCTCCCGCAGGTTGTTTCTTGTTTTGCCCTTGTAGGAACAAAATGGTTCAACACATTTTACTGTGTCTCTTCTACCATCATCATTGAAATGAAATTTTCTTTTATGAAATAATAACGAACTTTTACTGTTGTACAATCTTCCACAAACGTCACATAAAAATGTGTTGCTTGTATTTTCCATCATTTTTATATTTTCTATTAATTCTAAACAAAAAGCTTTCAGTTTATCTTAAGTAAATTGTACAATAAAAGTATATAAAATTTTAATTTAATCTAAAATGAGCAATTATTTAAGATAAATCTTGTTCTAAGGACAATAATAAACTATTTTTAAGATCTAGACTTACCATACGCTGGTCTTCCAATACATATTATCAAAGACACACTGACAACCTAACCTGTTGCATTTCCTGCAACAGTACAATTCGGTAGTTAGAAAAACGTTTCATGAATTTTGCGTAAAAGTTGTGACGTCATTAATGTACTGGTTGATGATTGGATAATTCAGTTCTACATTTAGCTTCTCGTGACGCTCAAGGTGATAGGATGCCAGCTTTTCATATAGTTCACAATTCACATCGACTGGGTATGTCCATACCCCACCGTACCAACGCCGGGTTAATATTAACGTATTATTATATTCAGAGGAAAAAGTAAATTTATTTGCTCCAGTTGCATATTGCCGTGTTTATAAGCTGAAAAGATTTTTTCAATTTTTCATAAAGAAATAATTTGTAAATAGTAAAGAAAAATTTAGAGTAATGTATTATTTATGTTTTACAGGATTTGTTTGCATAATTATTATGTTCAAATGTTTTTCAATTATATTAAGTTTGTGTAAATATTTATAGAAATAGGCGATTGTAATAATTAGAAAAATTGATTTAATAATGCATGGCGGACGTTTGTTGGAAACTGTAAGCGGGAGCGCGGAGTTCGGAAATTGAATCAGTGAGGGCGCTGCGTGGGCTATTGTAAATTAGAACAACCGGCACAGATACCATATCCGCCCGTGTACGGTTCAGATGCATTCAAGTTAGGAGCGCATATCAATTCGGATTACTGTAAGTAAATATCGCTGGTTTTGCAAAAAAACATGTGCACAAATAAAAATTTGACTCCCTGAACTTTTTTACGATCAGTATTTGTTTGTACGACTCTTCATGAACATTGACTTAATAAACCGTTGTTTCTATCACTTTCTACGAGTATTCTTCTTTATTCACACACACACATACACGAACACGTACACTGACGCGGTAATTTTGAATGCAAGGGCTCGTGAGTAGTGTTGGGAATAACCGGTTTATTTCAATAACCGACTACTGAGTATTCAAGTGATTTGAAAAACCGGATAATCACTTGAATGAAACCACTCGAATGATGATTGGAGTGTCGGTAATAAGCAGGTACTGGGCTACTCGCATTCGGTGACACAAATCGGTTTTACTTCGTTCGTGATTCTCTTCGGTTAAATAAACTGCATGTATGTACCTACATTTTGCAAGTTTTGTTTACACAAGTACTTACTTGATTTGCTGCTTTTAATAAAAGTATGTAAGATCACTGCTTAACTTTACTTGCATGCTGATTTTTCTTTTTTTTCGTGATCTAATCTGTATTAGACTGAATTAAAAATACCTATACTTAAACCTTTTTTAAGTAAAGTAGAAAATTGAATACCTATTAAAATGAGCTGAAACGTTGAAGCATCCTCCAAATTGAAAAACTTACTAATAATTTGGAAATTATAAATTAAAACATACCTACTGCTTTGTAAAAATATAATTAAAATTATTAAAAAAAATAATGAATGTAATTTTTCTCCTGTTGTAATAATAATAATAATATATTACGTATAAAATTAAACAGATAAATAAGAAATTTTGTTCCTATTTGGTTATTTAATTTTAATAGTTATAATTACCAAAAGTCAAGAAATTTCAAAAACAAAATATTTTATTTCAATATTTAGAAAACAGATTTTGCTGAAGATTCATATTGCAAAGCACAAAATTTACGACTGCCAAGTGATCTCGTTAGTACCCCGAAAATTAAATATTATCCCCGTACATATTAGGTGATATTAGGCAATGGGAATGAGTCGCCAGGCGTGAGTGTTTTTGTAAACAGACAAGAAAATGACCTTTTAATAACCTGAATTATTCGGTTATCGGTTATAATTCAAGTAATGAATAACCAGTTATTTATCACTTGAATCATAACCGGTTATTGGTCACTTGAATCATAAGCGATAACCGAATAATTCAGGTTATTGCAATAACCGGATAATAGGTTATTTTTCACTCAAGTGATCCCAACACTACTCGTGAGTGCCATTTACATTCAAAACTTATTACATAACGAATATACTCCACGAAAAAAAATCCAGCCTACAAGATATACAAATATATCAGGAGAGGAGCAAGAGCCGTCACTGACAATCAACAAATTAAGAAGAGCAATAAACAAATAAGATATAAACGAAAAACAAAAATAAGATTAAAGAATAGAATAATTTGAAAAAGCCCTGAGGGCCAGTTTCATAATCGAATTTAAAGGAGACTTTAAATTTAATGTCACTTTCAGTTGTCAAAACACAGCATTAAATTGGCTTCACCCAACTAGAGGCCAGATAACACAGCAATATGTATTTTTAGTCATAATATCAGTTCAAGATAAAACTTTACGTTCGCAACCTCAAACATTAGTTTTGAATTTGCTGGACTATTTTGAACGCGATTAAGGCCCGGTTTTTCAATCTCAGTTTAACTTTAAATTTTAGTTTATTCTCATTGCTTGTATAGGAAGTTTAAAGTTAAACTGAGACCGAAAAACCGGGCCTAAGGGAGTAAAGGTACTTTAATACCTGTTGCGTGTGCATGCGATGGGCGTGCTTTTTGCTTATGTGATTGTGTGTGTGTGTGGACTGTATTTTGTAGCCCTTCGCTTATTTTTGTTGATGAATAAGCCTGATTTATTCTTTATAAGTCTTTTATTCACTTACTTACAAAACAAACTTAAACATAAGAAAATTACAAATTTTCTAACGGAGCACGTGAACACGTGAAAGCAGAAACTGATATGGCTCTTTTGTTATGCGCGAACACACCGACCTGCGTGAGATTTTATTAATCAACGACAAGATCGCATTCAATCGGGTTGCCTCGTAATGAATCGTGCGCGCTCGAACATTCTCATTTAAGATTAAATAAACTTCTCTGAACATAATGCCGCCCGCGTTGAAAAGACCATTTTCAAAAAAAATAAAAATTTCAAAAAACATAAGAAATCATCAATAAACTACAAATCACCCTATACAAGCACTGAGCACTAATTGTCTGCGGGCAATATGCAAATTCGGTTGGCTGGCCTTTTGACTACACCGCGAGTGGTCTTGATGGTGACTGCTCTAACGATGCCGTCTTCCCCAGGATGTAGTTGCTGAACGCGTCCGATCGGCCAAACCAAAGGAGGTGCGTTGTATTCCTTCACCAAGATTAATTGACCAATTTGTGGTGCGGGGCTGGAGCCTTTTATCCATTTAGTCCTCTGCTGTAGCTGATGTAAGTATTCTGTTGACCAACGGTGCCAAAAATGTTGCCTCAGCCGTTCAATAAGCTGTAATCTTGACAAGCGATTTACATTTAATTCGGTCAAATCAGGTTCTATAGTGGCTCTTAGTGAGTCTCCTATAAGGAAATGGGCTGGAGTGAGAATATTCAGGTCGTTGGCATCTTCGGATAATGGAAGAAGAGGTCGTGAATTTAGGATGGATTCTATGCATGTGACAATGGTATACATTTCTTCGAAAGTTAACAAAGCATTTTTTACAATTCGTTTGAAGTGATACTTAAATGATTTCACTGCGGCCTCCCAAATGCCCCCGAAATGTGGGGCCCTAGGCGGAATGAAATGCCATGTTATGCCTTGAGTTATTAACGCATCTAAAATATTCTTGTTTTCTATAACTGTTTGTCGTAGCTCTTCTAGCTCTCTATTTGCCTTCACGAAATTCGTAGCATTATCTGAATACATATTAGAAATCATTCCTCTTCTGGCTAGAAATCTCTTAAATGCTTTCATGAAAGCCTCTGTGCTCAAATCCGTCACTAACTCTATATGTATTGCCTTTACTGCCATGCAAATGAATATTGCAACATAGCATTTTGAAGTCGAGGATCTTCTATGAGTGCCATTTCTTATAAGAAAAGGTCCGCAGTAGTCTACTCCCGTATTGACAAATGGTCGCGCAGGCTGAACACGTGATGTTGGTAGATCTCCCATGATGTGTTGATAAGGAACAGGTTTTGCTTTGAAGCATGTTACGCAGTTTCTTATGACACGTCGTACAGTGCTGCGTCCGGACAATGGCCAAAACTTATTTCTTAAATTTGCCAATGTGGCTTGTGTTCCTGCATGAAGTTCAGATTGGTGAGTATGTTGAATTAACAATGTAGTGAATGGATGTTTGCTGGGCAGAACTACAGGATGCCTTTTTCCAAAACTGCAAGTTGCGTGACGCAATCTTCCACCTACCCTGATTAAACCTTCCACCTTCCACCTACACCTTCTAATCCTACTGTCAGTTTTCAGATCTTTCTGGGCACTCAGGCAATGCAATTCCTCGGGGAATGATTGGACTTGAACGATCCTGACTATGCATTTAGTAGTAGCTTCCAATTCTGAAGTTGTTATTCGTCCGGTATGAAACTTGTATTGTTCGCCTTTCGTGCGATTTAGTAAATTGTAAATAAACCTTCTACAGTAAGCAACTACTTTTTGCAATTTACTGAATGATGAAAATCGGTCAAGTAATTCCGTAGATGTAACTACAGAAACGCTAGCAATTTGTGATATATTCCGTTTTTCTGGAATATCGATCTCTGATGGATGAATTTCCGATTTAGGCCAGTGTTCACAATTCCTTTGTAACCACAATGGTCCATGCCACCACAATTTGCAGTGTACCAGTTGATTGGGTAATATTCCTCTGGAGAGATGTCGGCCGGGTTGTCCTCGGTATTGTCCTCGGTCCATGCCACCACAATTTGCAGTGTACCAGTTGATTGGGTAATATTCCTCTGGAGAGAATGTCGGCCGGGTTGTCCTCGGTATTGATGTGGTTCCAATCTGATGGTTTTGTGATGTCTTGAATTTCACCGATCCTGTTTGCTACAAAGGTTTTCAGCTGTCGTGCAGTAGTATTTATCCATGCGAGGACGATGGTTGAATCTGTCCAATAAAATTTGCGACTGATATCAACATCTAATACAGGCATTACTTTATGCATTAGCTGTGCTAGTAGCAATGCGGCACATAACTCCAATCTGGGTATTGTAATTGGCTTTAAAGGAGATACTCGAGATTTAGAGCACAATAAGGCACAAGATATCTCTCCGCCTTTGGTAAAACATCGGATATAGACGCAAGCGCCGTAGGCTTTCTCACTCGCGTCACTGAAGCCATGTAATTCTATTATGTCCTTGTGTGGCATAATGTTTCGTTTTATTCTTAAAGAATTCAAGACTGCCAAATCATTTTGATATTGTAACCATTCACTGTGCAAGCTTAACGGTAAAGATTCGTCCCACGAAATCTTTAATTGCCACAATATTTGCATAAATAATTTGGCCTTGACGATGACAGGTCCCAATAATCCTAATGGATCAAATATTTGGGCGATACGAGATAGAATTATGCGTTTGTTGATTTGGTTGTCATTGAATTTCATGATGGTGTACTGCAATGTATCATGTTTGGAATTCTGCAATCCCAGAGTTTTTATATTTTCATCCTTGTCTAAATTTAAGACTGTCGGTTCTGTTGCATCAGGAAGTAATTGATTCAATAATGTTGAGTCATTTGATGCTCATTTTCTGAGACTGAAACCGCCACGCTCCATTAACTTGTTTATTTCCTCAAACAGTATTTTAATATCGGTGCTGTTCTCACAACCTGTTAAGAGGTCGTCCACGTAAAAGTCTCTGCATGCAATTTTTGAACCAATTGGTAGTTCCCTTGTTTCGTCCATTGCAAGCTGTTTTAATGCTCTTGTTGCAAGAAAAGAAGCCGAGGCTGTTCCGTAAGTAACAGTACGTAATTCAAAAATCTGTAACGGCTGCGTTGGCTCAGCTCTCCATAATATTCGTTGTAGAGATGTCTGCGATTCGTCCAGTAAGACCTGCCTATACATTTTTGTGATGTCGGCAGTCAGAACAATATTATGTGTTCGAAATCTAGATGTTATTGAAAACAAATCTTGTTGTACCGCTGGACCGACCATTAACGTGTCGTTAAGAGAATATCCAGAAGTTGATTTCGCCGATGCATCAAAGACTACTCGTAATCTCGTGGTCAAGCTATCTGCCTTTATTACAGCGTGGTGCGGTAAGTAAAACATGTCGTTATTTTTTTGAATGTTTTCAGGTGCTACTTGTTTCATGTGTCCCAACTGTAAGTATTCATTCATGAAATCAGTATATGACACGCGTAGTTCCGGTGATTTTGCAAGTTTTCGTTCCAGTGCGTAAAATCTTTCTGTTGCGCGATCAATGGAATTTCCTAATAATTTTTCAGGATCATTTTTTACAGGTAGTTGGACAATAAACCTACCATCTTCGTCACGTTTATGAGTGTTGCTGAAGTGATTTTCGCAAGCTAATTCTTCTGCGGTAAAATTGTTACGATTATTACAATTTTCTATTTCCCAGAACCTTGCAATAATTGAGTCCAGAGCATTTTCTATCGCCAGATTGCATGCGACGTTGCTCGCTAAATGTTTGACTGAAGAAATCGATCCAGAGATTATCCAGCCTAATCGCGTTTTTTGCATGGTTATTTGCGTGTTTGGTTATTTTACTTGACCTAAACATAGTAAGTGCCAAAATAATTCTGCACCGATTAGCAAATCTATTCTTTTTGGTATATTGAATTCAGAATCCGCTAATTTTAAATTTTGTGGAATGTTCAATTCGCCTTTGTTTACAGTTACGGCGGGAATAATGTTGGTAATATTTTGTAACACAAGACAATTTAAATTTGTTTCAAATGCATTGTGCTGCGATTTTATTTTAATTGTCGTCGCCTTCTGAATTCGCGTTACTGCCTGATTTATTCCAGTGACCGGAATGTTGATTGAAGTTCCTTTTAATTTTAATTTTTGCATTAAAGAAGCGGTTATGAAGTTTGATTGCGAGCCCGAATCGAGCAATGCTCTGCATTGGTGTAACTCGCCGTTAGCATCGTAGATTTTGACGATTGCTGTTGACAATAGTATTTGCGGGTAATTTTGTTGTACAGTGTGAGCAACAACACTTTGCGATTCTTCGGTCTCAGCATTTGAATTACTGTTTTGAGCAGTCTGTCTGTCTTCTGCTGCTTGCTCAGTAACGTGGAGCAAAGTATTGTGCTTTTGTTCACATTTTCTGCATTTACTTGCATTACATGAATTCGCGTTATGTCCCGTTCTTAAGCAATTTAAGCAAAGTTTGATACTCTTCACTTGCTTGATGCGCTGCTCTGCCGAAAGTTTTAGAAATTTTGGGCATTGATATATAAAATGATCGTTTTTGCAAACAACACACATGGGAACATGACTCGATACATGCGCTAATGATTTGTAAGATTTGGTTAGCTTTGTGTTTGTTGTCAAATGCAAAGTGTTCTTTGATATTGCTTCTAACGAAGCGCATTTATGTGAAAGAAATTCTAATAGCTCTTTGCATGTAGGAATTTCGTCGCTTTTTGTTTTAGATTCCCATTCTTTGTTCGAAATCCGATCTAATTTGTTAGTTATTAAGTAAATTAACCAGTCATCCCATTGCTCCACCGGTCGCTTTAACGCTTTTAAAGCTCTGATGTGTTTTTGAACGCCATCTACAATTTGTCGCAATGTGATCGCGTTTTCATGGGTACAGGTTGGCAACTCGTGTATTGCCTTGTAGTTATATTTGCACGGAGAGAATTACGTTGTAAAAGTAAATATAAATATAGTAATTTTTACAAAAATTTATATTACTATATGTGACAGCAAAATCATTTTATTAACTTAAAAACATATTTATATTAACTGTTATATATTTAAATTTATAAAAAGATATTCTAAAATGACTAAAATATAAAATATAATATCGTTTAATATATTTATATTTTAACATTTATATCTACGCACAGATAAGAAGTTACGGGATTCACACGATCACCAACCTTTGCAGCTGCACCAAAAAAAATAAGTACCCGATTTAAGAAAAAACGTATATTAAATTACAAATTTTATTAAAAAAAAATTTGTACAAATCGGTTTTGATTACAGCGGATTCCTCGAGCTTGCTCTGTACAGCTATTTAAGGCCTCATTGGGCCTTCATCAACAGAACCGTAGCTCCAGAACTCCACTATAGAAAACATAAATATATTATGTAATGTTGTGTTGTCTATGAACTCCACTGCAAACCAAACCGATTTCTCCTAAGTTATATGCCATTGCGATGTGAAAGTAATGAACAATTTAAGTAGTGACATCTTTCGATCGCTTTTTGACCTACAAATTTTATGTTGTAAACATTATATCTGCAGGACGAACTCATAAATGTTACAAAATCATATGCTTAATGTAATATAATCGCATTGTCATTTCTTTTAAGAGAAAAATTTACTTGCTTTACTTAAACAATTTTGCTACTTTTAAAACAATTTATTTTATTATTAATGATACTTTTTTTACAACACGGTTTTTAATATACATTTTTCTCAGTGTGTATATGAACTTTTATTAAACATTAAACTACATTTTTATTTAAAAGTGTCAACCAAAACTAAACTTGTTTTCTCCACCTACTGGACTCTTTATAATATATAATAAAGTCATAGTCGCCACAGTTACTCCCCCTAATATTTGGTGATATCCGACCGTACCTTGTACGCATGAAATTGGGCATCTACTTGTGCGAACCAGAGTTTCGGATCTTGCTGCCAAAATGGTGGAAGCTTAATGTGTTTCACCTCATCTACCTCTGCGCTGCTGCTGGACTCATGGTTCTGTTGCATAGCGGCTTGAGATGGTCCTTGCATTTCGGCTAACTGTTGCTGTAGGTGCTGAATAAGAAGCGCTTGTTCTGTTTCTTGCTGTGCGCGTTCACCAGGGGTCACCATTTGTAGTTATATTTGTATATGAACTTTTATTAAACATTAAACTACATTTTTATTTAAAAGTGTCAACCAAAACTAAACTTGTTTTCTCCACCTACTGGACTCTTTATAATATATAATAAAGTCATAGTCGCCACAGCCTGAATGTGCCTTTTAATTATTAATTTTTTGTTATCGTAACGCTCCTTTAAAGTGTTCCACGCAACATCGTAATTGTCCGACGTGATTTGCAATTCTTGGACGCAATTTGCCGCTTCGTCCTTAAGACATGCTTTTAGATAGTGAAATTTTTGCACTTGCTCTATTGTCGCGTTAGAATTGATCAAAGAATTAAATGTTTCGTAAAACGGCATCCAATCTTCTAAATTCCCGTTAAAAGACGGAAGCGTAATTCGCGGTAACCGAACTTGTCCTTGAATGTCCTGCGAATTTTGCGAATTATTTATTTTCGCTGCAAGCTGCGCGTTTTGGTTGACAAATAAAGTTAAGATTTCTTCGCCACGTGATGTTGCGTTAAAAAAGTAATTTTCAAACTCTTGAATCTCCTTTTGATCTTCTTGTTGAGGCTCTAATGTTTCGATTTTTGCTTGAATGTCATAAAATTCCGACCAAAGGTCTTTTGTTTTTGCTCGCCGTGTTTGAACCTGGCTTTTGTTAAAGTTTTCTGCGTTTACTCCGTTAATGTATTTTTCGAAATTTGTGAGCGATGCCAAAATGTGACCGCGTTTACATTTCAGCTCCTTGCACGTGTTTTGTTGCTTGTTCGCCATTTTGCGGAAAATGCAATGATTTATGGAAAAATAGGACTTGGAGACTCACCTTGTTGCGGATTGTTGTCTTCTGCCCGTCCTGCTCGTCTTAAACACCGTGGATGACTTGAACTTTCACTGATTTGCAAAGATGAGTGTCGATGATCATCCGGCTTCTTAGGACCATATGTTGCGTGTGCATGCGAGGGGCGTGGTTTTTGCTTATGTGATTGTGTGTGTGTGTGTGGACTGTATTTTGTAGCCCTTCGCTTATTTTTGTTGATGAATAAGCCTGATTTATTCTTTATAAGTCTTTTATTCACTTACTTACAAAACAAACTTAAACATAAGAAAATTACAAATTTTCTAACGGAGCACGTGAACACGTGAAAGCAGAAACTGATATGGCTCTTTTGTCATGCGCGAACACACCAACCTGCGTGAGATTTTATTAATCAACGACAAGATCGCATTCAATCGGGTTGTCTCGTAATGAATCGTGCGCGCTCGAACATTCTCATTTAAGATTAAATAAACTTCTCTGAACAATACCATTGGAATGTGTACAAGAGGTAAAAGTTTAATTTTTTATTAATACAAATTGTTAATATGAATATGAAATACATTCACAGCGAGTGGCAGAAGCACTACAAATCAGTTTGAAGTAACCTCGTAAGAAATCAAGAACTGATAGTTTATCAGATTCTTCGAAAATGATAATTAGGAACACAGTAAGGCTGTTGAGTGTCTTATTACTGGTTAAAGTTAGCTTAACAGACTTTTCAAAGTCGTGTCATTCCGTGGTGTGGTTTTCGAACTCCATCAGGGCACGAGCGTCTCCCCACAGTAAGATTTTGTCGTGTCTAAGACATCACTATACACTGTGACGTGTTCAATACCAGGCGCAGTCTGGGCTGACCGTTGGTTGACCATCAGATGCGTTCGCGGCAGAAGTTACAGTTTCAGGTATAAAATTCTAATTTACCGAAAAAAGTACGCCTCGGAATGTTTCAGCTCCAAGTGTAAAATCGCGTCAGCAGTTGACAACCAAGGAGTCATTATTTTAATTACTTTTTATTATCATTATTTATTATAAGAATTTGTGTTAAGACAACATGCATTTATGTGATGTATGTGGAAAATCCTATACGCTGAAGACCAGTTTATACAAACATCGAAGAGAAAAACACCAGGAACAATTAAAAAAAGCATTCGTCTAGACAAACTTTTACCTGTAGTCACTGCAACTTGGTTTTTAATAAAAAAATTCAGCTTTATTCCTCACGTAAAAATCCATAAAAGTTAAACTCGTCGTAGTAGGTTATTATGCGCAGTTCTTTATATAAACATTTAACTGATACTCATCAAACAGAGTTAACAAAAGAAGATCATGAATTCAAGGATGAAAATGGTATTAGATCCTACCTATTAGTATGTAATCCAACTCTAAAATATGTTTTTTTACAAAATTTAACCAGTGGAAAAAAGAAATGCAAAAATCTATCAATTCTAATTATATGCAAGATAGCCAACAAAAGAAATTAGCGGATGGCGGCTATCGATGCTATTATTTATGTCATCGATCATATTTTCCTACTTTAGTTAACAAACGTAGAAGGAATATTAAATCTTGTGAATCAAATAAAATAAGTTGCCCTTCGCAATTAATTGCTACATTTAGTGAAGACAAAATTTTAGCAACTTTTTATCCTATTCATATTGGCCATGTATGTGAATTTGAACGCACACCGCTGGATTTTGAAGATACATATAAACTAGCAGATAATAAAGTATTTTATTTGTAAGGCCTATTTTATCCAAAATGTAATGTTTTGTGGTACAAGCAAATTGCAGAAGGTCGTAGAAAGGGTTATCGAAGAGATCAGAACTAGTGTTCCATCTGACACAATAGAAAGAATGCATTTATTGGAGCGCAAGGATCTTCATAATATTGTAAGAGATTTTTCTCTTGGATATTCTACTAAACGACACAATGATGCAGTAAGTATCAAATTGTGGGTACAATCTCTTCGACAACTTGATAAATGCCCCATACTGTATTATAAAGAACAAGGTCAGTGTGATACTAATTTCGAAAAATCAGATTTTGTACTTATAAAATGACTGAATTCCAAGCATATCAGTTGAAACAATTTGGCAGTGACAAAATCTGCATTGATGGTACCCATGGGTTAAACGGTTATGGTTTTCAATTGTATACAATTGTAGTAGTTGATAAATTTGGCAATGGTATTATTATTGTATTATATTATAAGTTGTTTTTATTGTTTGAATTATTGTAATTATTATGGAAATTAATAATTACAATTACACTACATTTTCTAGTTGAGTATACATTTAAACTATCATAAACATATCTTTGTATGATATTTATTAATTCTATGATTGAAATAAGATGTGTGGTTATATTTAGAAAAAATTGTGAACACTGAAACTCAACAAGTTCAACCGTTTGTAATATGTGGAGCATGCAAAAACATATTTAAGTTTGGAAAAGGATGTAGCCCTTCAAATTTAAAAAAGCACCGATGCTACAATTAAGCGCCAAAATAAGAAACAAAAAATCTCTTGTTACGGTGAGTGACCAACTGGCAACTCTGTTCCTGACGATGCCGATTACTAATCATAACGATGCCACGATGCCGATTACTATACTCGTCACGGACGTATACGATTATGCGTATTGCGATACGAATCGTTATAATCGTCAAACGAGTATTCGTATCTGTACTCGGACGATTCTGTACTTACTCGTGCAGGTCTCTATTGTGTACGTGGCACATAAAAAGAAATTGGATGCAAAATTTCAGTAAAATATGCAATCCTGAAAAGAGAAAATTAGTTTTAAAGACATTAAATATTCTGCAAAAAGAATTAGATGAACCTGAGTTTTTAAGAGAATTGGAAAATTTCATTTACCAGTTAAGAAGTGATGAAGAGACCTTAAACTTTGGATAACACCTATGCAAATAGATGCAAAATCTGGGCTTATTGCTATCGGCAATATTTCGGAATAAATACTAACATGTATTTTACGTTGGTGTTTGTAGAAGACACTTTTTAAAAAACGGTTAATTTTACTGAATAGCAACTATATTTTAATTATAATCGAAATACATGAGAACACAAAAAGTTATGACGGTGAAGTGTTCTAAATTCTAGTGTTCTGCGTTCTGCAGAATTCTAAAGTGTTCTAACGAAAAGTTTACAAGATTTAGTTTATATACGGTATGACACAAAAACAATGACAAATCAATGATACAATAAATAAGTTTACATACTCAGCATTGGGCAATCAAAATGAAATTATTGCAGGTGGCTGCAAATCGAAATTAGTCATGTGAAAACAAATTGCCAAAATAAAATGTATAAACTTATTAGATCATGCGTAACTGACGTAATCTGCTGACCAAGGGCGAGTATGCGTGTTGATGTTTATTTTCTAAGTTTTACGTGAAGGAATCTGTAACATCTCCCTCATTAAGAAAAATTTTTAAAGAGACTTTTGCAGTAACCTCCTTGGGGGAACTGGTTGATCTTCCATCTGGAATATGATGTTTTCGGAAGTAGAGTCATATGTTGTACTGAGATGGAGTGAAGGTCTTTTTGAAATTGTAGAATGTAAATTGCAGTAATTGAATATTTGTGGACAGCAGTGCCCTGGTGGATGACCATCGTCTGTCAAGGAATTCTTGAAGTATCCCAGGAATTTTCGCTTGATACAACAATTACATAACCAAAATATGATTAAAGATATAATTATTACAATAATTATATAAGTAAAAGTATTCCAATGTTTGGTAACAAAAGGTTCATTAATTATTTTATTTAGATTTTGATTATATTCTTTTAGCTTATCTTGTACCAAATTTAGTTCATCAAGATTTAAATGATTAGTTTTTATTGGTTGTAAAGGCGGTAATTCTTCTTTCTTCGGTAAATCTTCACAACAGTTATATTCAATTTTAGGGACGTAGTGATGAAATGGTGTCATTTTCGTCGTCATTTGCAAAAACTCGCGTTGTACCGATAAATGCACTACACTTTGGATTTAAAGAAAGTAAAGAGTTTTCTTTTGTTATGTCTGTTTGTGAGCTTGATCCTGGACAAATAGTTGTGACAGGTAGTTGATGTGAAATTCTCAAAAGCCATTTATTGTTTGCCAATTTTTGGACGTTGTAATCAGCGATATCTGCGATAATCTTGTTGCAATCGGGAATTATCTTTGATTCCATTAGAACAACCACTTCACAAGGACTATCTTGAGATAATGTTTTTGGGAAGTGATCATAGCATATTCTTAATTCATCTTGTATTAATTCTGAACAATCTTCGAAATTGATAGTAATGTATTGTTTACTATCTTTGGCAATAGCGACATGTTTAAATAAAGGGATAATAGTGTGAAATAAGTTTGTTTTAGGATCCTTGGTAGGAGCAGAGAAAATATGGTAAAAATCGTAATCTGAATTTTGAACTATTGGTATATGCAATATGAAAACAACTCTGTTATTATAAATGAAATTTATCTCCGCCCACAATAATTTTATATCCGTAGATACGTATTTCGGCAGCTAAGCTGCCATCTTCAGTACAATTTAAAAAACACTACATGAAATCTAACAGATACCTACCTAGCTACTTGAACATACTATCTATACTACTAATACTATCTAAAATTAACACTAAAAAAGGAGACTGCGGTTTAAGAAATAATTGAAAATTATCTCCGCCCACAATAATAACAGTCAAAACCTACCAAAAAAGCAAATTAAATAAAACGGAAACGAGTATTGGTCTAATATCCGAAAAAGGTTCTTATTCTCCCGAATAAAGAACTTTTGTAAGCATTTAACTCCCTGTTATTTGATACCGCTTGACTTTATCCCTGAAAAGAAATTATATACCTATATATGTATATTATACACTTATGTATATATGCACAAATCGCCAAAAAGCAACCTACAGATTAGAGCAGATCACACCCACACACTACAAGTTAAGAGCACTTTACGATATTTATCTCGGAGAATCCTCTCCTTATCACATATCCAGTGCAAATGCGCTTAACTGTCTCTAACACCCCTTTATATAAAATTTAGGTCGCGACCTCTTGCAGTTGACTTTTGACCTAACAAAAACGACATCTGGCGGTCGATTCCTAAATCAAACACATATATACACACACACACATACATAAAAATATATATATATATACATATATATATGCACAAATCGCCAAAAAAGCAACCTACAGATTAGAGCAGGTCACACCCACACCCCACAACTTAAGAGCACTTCACGATATTTATCCCGGAGAATCCTCTCCTTATCACATATTCAGTGCAAATGCGCTTAACTGTCTCTAACACCCCTTTATATAAAATTTAGGTCGCGACATCTTGTGGCTGATTTTTGACCTAACAAAAGCGACATTTTGCGGCCGATTTCTGACTCAAACACGCACACATACATATATACACTGCGTTCGTAAAGTATGGAATAAATTCATTTTCTACGAAATGAACGATTTTTATGTAAAAAATCCTGAAACAGGTCGATTTTTAATTAAAAAGTGACACTATTTTAGTGGAATTTTGTATCTCCCCCTACAACCCCCTCCGAGTGACAGTTGCCCCTTTAAAATTTTTAAATCGAATGGGGGTCATGTGATACCTCATTTGAAAGAGCTTTTCATTCTCTATTCAGTAGTATAAGAATTTTTTAGATTCTTATTTTTTCTAAAAAGAATAATACATTTTAAAATCAACACACAAAAGTTTAAAATGAAATAATTTAAATGAAATGTTCGAACTGAGAACCGCTTGATTCATGACAACAGTACAAACGTTGCTGACGTTCATCTAAAATATTTCATTTCCAGGGTAATTTGATTAATTCCAATTTGTTTAAATTTTTTTTAAATTCTTTATAAAAACGAGTAGAAACTGTAGATACTCATGTATGTAATCAACGTAGAAGTAAAAGTAATAACATCAATATCAAAGAAACTGTTCAAAATGTCCTCCTCCTACCTCTTGACAATAACTAAGACGAAATTCAAACTCATGCAAAACATTGTCGATTATTTCCGGACTGATTCCTCATATTTCATTTTTTATTCTGTCTTTTAGTTCTTCAAGACTGTTTGGTTTAGTTCTGGAGACTTTACTTTTTAGAAATCCCCATAAAAAGAAATCGAGAGGTGTTAGATCACGAGATCTAGCCGGCCACTCAATTGCCCCCTCCCCTTCGACCAATCCATCTATTGGGGAAGACATCATCCAAATAATCCATTTTAAAATTTTGTGTGTTAATTTTAATGTGTATTATTCTTTTTAGAAAAAATAGGAATTAAAAAAAAATCTTATACTACTGAATAGAGAATGAAAAGCCCTTTCAAATGAGGTATCACATGACCCCCTATTCTATTTAAAAATTTTAAAGGGGCAACTGTCACTCGGAGGGGGTTGGAGGGGGAGACGCAAAATTCCGCTAAAATAGTGTCATTTTTTAATTAAAAATCGACCTGTTTCAGGATTTTACATAAAAATCGTTTATTTCGTAGAAAATGAATTTATTCCATACTTTACGAACGCAGTGTATATATATATATATACCGGCTGTTTCAAATTGAGTGTGCACTGAAGGGATCTTCTAAACCGTAAGAGATACAAATTTGGTTAAATGGAAGAAAAGTTGCACAAATCAATGCCTAATTCGTATTCATTCACAGAATAAATTTTTTCTTATTTCTTCTTGAGATATTGACCAAAATGTAAAAATGTCGATTTTCTTTTTTCCTCTGTATCTCTCGTATTATAAATAATTTTGAAATTCTGATTTAACTTTCTAGAGGCACTTTCTTATTCTGCTTCGAATAGAGGTGGCCGAATTGAAGTCAAACGTTTCGTCTCTCCACGACCATCTTCAGTTTCGATTCTTTAAATACAACGTATATCTTTTAATTATTCTATTCGATAGAATTTTTTCTCTTGATTGCAGTGATACTTACAATTAATACTTTTTTCAAGTAAAGTTAAAATATGATAAAAAAAAGCTTGATACAGTTTCGTCATGATTTATTTAATAAGTAAATTTATTCCTTAGTACTTTTTTTACTTACTAAATATTAATAACTAACATTCAAATGTCGGAAGAGGAAAAATCAATAAAATCAATCAATAAAAAATCAAAGGGCTAATATTTGGTGATCTTAGAGGCCACACGCGACAGGTCCATTTGTACCTATCAGGAAAAGTTTGATTCAAATAATTTGTTGTTATTTCAGCATTATGTGCTGGTGCTCCATCATTTTGAAATTACAATTCCCTAATATGATTTAGAGGAATGTAATCTAAAATGTTTTCCAATGCTGTCCTTAAAAAATCGATGTAACGTTCAGCTGTTACATGATTTTCGTAAATGATCGGACCATTAATTCTATTATGCCAAATACCACACCAAACATTTAAGCTGAATTGTATCTGTGGTCACACTTGTTGAAATCTTTTTTGATTCTCTCTGGACCAATATCTATGTACATTTCTATTAAATATTCCCTTGTTTGTAAAATTAGTCTCGTCAACAACTATCTCGTATAACAAATTCTTTTAACGGATACTACAAATGTGCACTATCAGTGTCCATTAAAAGAATTTATTATACAATAACTAAAGAGACAGATATTAAATAATTCATTGAAATTTACACTGTACCTAAGAAAATATTTGAAATTATGTATTAAATAAAATTTTCATATAAAAATCTGTATTATTTAAGCTTCAAATTAATATCAACAATTAAGTGTGATATACCATTACAATCAGGAGAAAAAATGGCAACAAATACGATAATAAAAAGGTATACGTTATATTTAAAAAATGTAAACTGAGGATGGTCACGGAGAGACGAAACGTGTGACCACAATTCTACTGCCCCTATTTGAAGCAGAATCCAAAAGTACCTGTACAAAGTTAAGACAGAATTTCTAAATTATTTTTAATAAGGGAGTTACAGAGGAAAAAAGAAAATCGATATTTTTACATTTTCACCAATACTTCAAGAACAATTAAGAGAAAATTGATTCTGTTAATGGATACGAATTAAGCAATGACTGGTGCAACTTTTCTTCCATTTAACCGAATCTGTAACTCTCATGGTTTAGGAGATCCCTTCAGTGCACATCCAATTTGAAACAGCCGGTATATATATATATATGTAATTTATTATTGTAGCAATTTTTGGTCCTGATGAAGTAATAAAAACATTACGAAATATTGACCAACAAAAAAAATATATTTTATTTACAATAGCCGTTAATCCCCGTTAATAAAAATAATTTAAGAATTGGTGATTTATTAGCTCACCGACAAGCTTTGCCATATGAAAGCTCATGTAATTTTAAGAAAAAAAAATAATTTGGACATAGTCCGATTTCATTTATTTAAGGAAATAGAAGACTTCAAAGTTTTGATTCTAATTATTTTAACGTTGTAAAATAATAGCCAATTTAATAATAATTAGTTCAATCTATTTTTATGATTTATAATAACAAAACAAAGTTTGCTTAGAAACAAGCACAAATACACATTAGGGTGGGTCATTTTTGTATGGAAAAAAACAAATATCGCGCTTTTGATTTTTAATAGCAAAATTATATTGCCTTTACATGAAAACAGTGTAATGCTAAAATTTAAAGTAAATAGCACCTCATCTTCATGTTGCGCTTTGCCTTGGAAATACGAATAACTTGAATATATTCTGGTAGTCATATAACATAAATGTCTCAAGGAAAATACGGTTTTTAGAATAAAATAATCATTTATTAATAATTAAAAAAAATAATACAACAGAAAAATTAATGAAAATCATTCAATATTGAAATCTTTCTTGCTATCGAATTTAGGCGTTGCTGCAAGATTCGAGTTTTAATTTTATCCACCTTTTCTTGCCCTTTTAGTATACAGTTTTGATCATAACTCTGTTATTATTATTATCGCAAATACGAACTTTTCATGGCATACTATATGGTCTTTCTCGTATAATTTCATAAATTCAAACGTAAGGCGCAACTTCTAAATATTAATTAAATTCAAAAATATTTCGTAGGTGTCATAATATCACTAAAAGACAACATAATTTTGCTATTAGGTAAGATTATCTCAAAGTTTGGTTTTTCGACCCACCCTAATACACATGTCAGTCTGCTCTCTGTGTTTTCAATTGCAACTTAAAATGTACGCTTATAGCACTGAAGAGTATGCCGATATCATATTCGTGTATGGTTATTGCAATGGAAATGCACGCCAGTCGGTACGAGAATATCAGGAAAGATTTCCACTTCGTCATCTACCGCATCACTCAGTTTTCGGTGAATTTTTCCGAAGATTACGAGAAACAGGTAATCCTGCCCCAGCAAAAGCTATTCGACCACATGCAGTTAATGTAGAGCAGGAAAAAGCTTTAATTAATGCTGTTATTGACAATCCCTCAATTAGTACTCGGAGAATAGCACAAATTCTACATGTAAGTTAAAATTTTGCATGGCGCACTTTGAACCGCGAAGTCCTTCATCCTTACCATCGACAAAATGTTCAAGCTCTACAGATTGGAGATGCTCAGCGACGGTTAGCATTTTGTAATTGGTTACTGCAGCAACATGTCCAAAATAATGACTTCATTTCACATGTTGTGTGGTCCGATGAAGCGTGCTTTACATGAGACGGTATTAACAATTACCATAATGACCATATCTGGGCATTACAAAATCCACATACGGTCAATTACCATAATGACCATAACTGGGCATTACAAAATCCACATATGGTTAGACAACGTAATTTTCAACAAAGATTCAATATCAATGTCTGGGGTGGAATTTTCAACGATAACTTATTACCCGTGCATGTACTGGAAGAGCGTTTGAACGCAGATAGTTACAGAATTTTTTTAAATAACATCTTTGACTTTCTTGGAGATATACCTCTTAACGTTATTGCAAATATGTGGTACCAGCACGATGGTGCTCCACCTCATCGCGGACGGGTAGTCGTTGAGTGGTTAAACCAACATTTTAGAAACAGGTGGATTGGTAATAATGGTCCAATTGCATGGCCACCGCGATCCCCCGACTTAAATCCTTTGGATTTCTATTTTTGGGGACATATAAAGCAAATTGTTTATCAAGAGGAAATTAACACACGACCACAGTTGTTACAGAGAATACAAAATGCTGCTACTCAAATTAGAAATCAACCTAACCTTTTCGTTCGAGTGAAAGACTCTTTAGTTCGTCGTTGTGAAGCATGCATTGAACCGGGAGAAGGACATTTTGAGAATTTTTATAATTATGTATTTATATGATTTTGAATTTTGAGCAATTTATGTAAATATTTAAGTGATTTTGCAACATTAAAATAATTAGAATAAAAACTTTGAAGTCTTCTATTTCCTTAAATAAATGAAATCGGACTATGTCCAAATGTTTTTTTTCTTAAAATTACATGAGCTTTCATATGGCAAAGCTTGTCGGTGAGCTAATAAATCACCCTGTGTATATATATATATATATATATATAATTAAAGAAGTAAATAACGGCTTAGCTGGCAAGGAAAAGTAACTGTCGACGTACGTTTCGGTCTTATTAGACCTCATCAGGACAGTATAACCAAGGTGTAAGGTGTTGACACTTGGAGATAGAAAACAACAAATGAAGCAACAGACCAGGAGACCGAATGCACATTTGCTGCAACCACTGAGAAGACCCGCAATTCGAGGGCAACATCACAGTATAGCAACGGAGGCAAACAAGTCAACCTGCGTTACTTCAAGAAAAAGCCGGGATATAATATAACGGAAAGTTTAACGCCAGGAAAATACAATAATTAAAGAAGTAAATAACGGCTTAGCTGGCAAGGAAGAGTAACTGTTTGCCTCCGTTGCTATACTGTGATGTTGCCCTCGAATTGCGGGTCTTCTCAGTGGTTGCAGCAAATGTGCATTCGGTCTCCTGGTCTGTTGCTTCATTTGTTGTTTTCTATCTCCAAGTGTCAACACCTTACACCTTGGTTATACTGTCCTGATGAGGTCTAATAAGACCGAAACGTACGTCGACAGTTACTTTTCCTTGCCAGCTAAGCCGTTATTTACTTCTTTAATTATTGTATTTTCCTGGCGTTAAACTTTCCGTTATATATATATATATATATTTAATTCGTAGGGAGGTAATGCCGTACTTGTTAGGTAAACCAATTCTTAAATTATTTATTATTATTCTAATACATTTCCAATAAGAAAGGAGAAATAAATTATTTTCACTTTCACAATTTTTGGTCCTGATGAAGTAATAAAAACATTACGAAATATTGACCAACAAAAATATATTTTATTTACAATAGCCGTTAATCCCCGTTAATAAAAATAATTTAACAATTGATTTATATATATTTATATAAGTATATATACATCCCGGTATCATTGGAAGCTCCTTTCATAACTGTTCTATGCGGCGTCCAATATGGCGACACGAGACCGTCTTCGAGGTTAGGTAAGCTCTACATTTAACAAAATAGAAATATTAATAAAAGAAAAATCTTAGTAAAAACTTAAATTTTCAGAATTCTAGTGGACCCTTTAAAACAAATATAATGGGAAAATGGCACCAAAAACCAAAAGAAATGATTATATTACAAAATAAAATAAATTCAACGTGCGTATCCTTTTTCTTTTATATTTTATTTATCCTAGAAAGGAATAACACAGCAATATTTATAATTACGTGATTGCAACTTACTTTTCAACCACTTGCAATAAAATATGGTTTTCGTGGTTAGTGAAATTCCTTCCTTTCGTCTTCTTTTCTTCCATTTTTTACACTTACTTAACTTAAGTAACTTTTCTTGACGTCGGCATCGATTTGACGTGTCATACGAACGTAAATAATAATTTCGCTGTTTCTGCAACGTTGTCATATGCACCCTGAGTTAAATCGTTTGCTACGTGACACAAAGTCAAATATGTTTTGAACAACGGATAAAAATTTAACACAGCGTTATATTTGATCCTGTGTTATGTGATTCTGGATTTGATCCGCTTTTATGCAACCCAGCCTTATGGCAGATTTCACAAACGTTACTTAAATTTAATCATCCGTTAAAAGTAAACGTTGCCATGGTTACAAGTGTAGAAGGTATAGGAATGATTATTCTTAATCGATGATTAAAGTTAGGTGACGTTTGTGAAATCTAGCGTTAATGTAGTAAATTTTCGAACATTTTCTGTGGCCACTTCATTTTTCGAAGCAAACAATGAATTTTTTTTGCAGATTCGTTAATTTAATGCAATAGGCCATGAAAACGCCATGTACATGTCCTTCGGTAACATTAAACCTGTTTCCCAGATCCCGAAAACTCTCTTAAGTAGTAAGACCTTATATTGTTAATAGTAAACTGTCTTGCACTGAATAATTTGGACGTCCTAGAGTAACGTCTTCTGTCTCAATTAGTTTTAGCAGTTCCTGCAATTGAATTTTTTTAAAATCTTCATTTTACATTACTCTTCTCATCTTGTTTATTTACTAATTAATGCTTAACTTACCTCAAATGCGAATTTGGAAATACGAAAATATTTTTGAAAATCAGACAGCGAATAACGTAGTAAAACGTTACAAAGTTAATATTTTTTTTCGTGTTCTAGATGTTGTTTCTTGTATACCATTACTTCTTCCTCACTGTCGCCATCAGACTCTGAATGTAATTAACTGATTGAATGATCTTTTTGTAATTATATAACGAAAATCACGGAGTAGCTGACACCTAGCGAAAGTTTTGTGAAGGGCCCTATAAATTATAGGGCTCTTATTCCAATGTTTTCCTTATTATAGCCTATTATAGCCTTTTTTACAGTTTTGTTTTTAAAAGTTATTAGCAACTATGGCTGAATATGATAGTCTTAATTGAATGTAAATTCCTGCATGAACTAAACGTGCAGGAAATTACTTTTTCATCGATTTCAGTGTTAATTCGTTGTATAGTATTTTTGGTAACTTACCAAATATGAAAGATTCTGAACGTAAACCCTCTCTGTGAAATTGTTTAAATTCTTCATCTACATTTGTACTTATATTTTTAAATCCCTCCGATGGGTATAAGCAATTACCTCTTGAAATTGAAAAAACCCAGTGGTTATTTTTAAATGACAAAACTTTGGTTAAACTTATAAGCCACATAGCCTATTATACATAATAATAATAATAATAACCAAAGACATTTTTCACTATTGATTTTAGCAAGCCGATTTGCAAACACTGTAATTCGTGATTCCAATTTGAGTAGAGTTTTCAAAGGCTGACAATAAATCTAATTCATCCTAATCTGGGTTATAATTATTTAAGCTTATACCGAATAATTTTTAAATAACTAATTATTTATTTATTATTTATTATTAATTATTAATAATTTGATCCGACACAGCTGTCCGATCTTAAACAACAACACGGTAGAAGATAAAACAGATATACCGGCGAACCCGGCTATGCACCGAGATCGATTGCGTTCGAGTGTAAGGCAATGTGAGAAACGGAAGGTATAAAGAACAGCCTCAACTAATTCTTACACACCACACTCCGTTTACAAATCTCTTGATATAAGTAGTGCCCTTTCCTTTAATTTCGCATACTCGATCATTACCGGTAGAAACAAATTTATTATTTTGTTCGATAAAACTATGAAACCATTCTCTTCGAAATGACATGTACTTCGATGCTCCACTATTCAGATACAAAACATCTTCCGAATTTTGATTGAATAAATTACTAACACCTTATAATTGATGAAGTTTCATGTTTCACATTCTGCTGTTTCTTCTTTAGAAATTTCATTGCAATGTGATCCTCCTTATGACACTAGAAACATTCAAATAATTGGGCTAGGTGTACTTTCTTGAATATTTCTGTTGTGTTCCAATGTTCACAGTAGACAGCGCGCTTATAACATCTTGTAAGGCCGAGAGTCTGCTTTCTTCCTTGATAAGTCTCATGAGAAAATTTTCTATAGTTTGTTCTTTCAGTGAAACACTATCCCAGGCAATTTGTTATCTTACCTGGTTGCAAAATCGTTGGGCGTGCAAATTAAGATACAATTCCAAGTTCCGGTTATTCAGTGGGATGGGTCGAGGTCATCACGTAACCCAAAAACAAAGGTTAGAATTTAAACGAAATGAAATAAAAATCACTAGTAATGCACACTTGTTTTTATTTATGTTTTAAAAGGGATAGTATAAGTTCCACACAAAAATTTGTTAAATAAATAAAACTAAAGTCAGTCAGTCAGTCAGTTAATCTGACAGTGCAGAACGTTAAGAATCAAATGACAAAACGTCAATACGAGAAGCAACGGACCCTTTTATACGTTTGCAAAAATTATTAAATTAAATAGCAAAAGCGATAGTAAATTTAACTACGCATGTGAACATAGTCTGTACTAGAATGCGTCCAAAATATTTACCAGCGTGACGTCTCTAATCGTTTGTACCCCTGCCCTCCCTCTGTATGTTGGTATCTGCTGGGGTGTGTTAAGTACTTCCATTTGCTCTTCATTTATAAGATCTTCTATTTCGAAACCTCTAAGGTCAGTTACACGACTGTACCACAGACCTGATTTGGCATTAACATCTGCCATCACCAGGAGCGGACAGTCAGGAGTACTCAGGATGGTTCTAGTCACAGAACATATAGTAATATAGAAGGGAATGTTCCACTAATAAATTGGTTTTTTGTTTAGCGACATCTCTCGAAATGTTCTCCAACTAAATCATTAAAACGCGGGAAATTCTCATATTTGAAAAATGACGTAAGTCAAGGCAAGCGGAAAGTTCAATTTAATTTGGAGAAACAGGCGACTGCAACGCATTACAAAAACTTGTCTATTGTTTGGAAACAGGTTCCAAAAAATATACAATGCAGATAATGCGTCTTTGGGGGGCTGTTGTCGTATTCTTTAGCCAAACAATTGATTGTCACAAACACCATCAAAATGTCTTTATTAATAATAATAATACAAGGATGTTAATATGTCAGAACGCCTCGTCGTTATGTGCACGGTATGTCCACGGGGATGAGTTCGCATTTGTCCTGGTGCAATGGTTGCAGGTGGAGGACGTGCTGAACCGGATTCCTCGGCGGAGTGGTCGTTGATAAGCCGTGTGCTGGGTGACGTCTTCTGACCGGACGGGCTTCTTTTCTGGCATCGGGGGAAGCGGTGAAACGGCGCGGCGTATTCTGCTGATGCGTTTCAGTGTCCGACGAAGCTGGGTGGTCGTAGGTGTTTGACGGACGTAGGTGTTTGATGGCCGAAGGTGTTTGATGGCCGAAAGGTCGGGATATCCCGACCTTTCGGCTGGCTTTGGTTAGGAGTCCAACCTTGCGGCTGGCTTTTGGAGAGGAGGTCCAACTTTGCAGCTGGGTTTGGTTAGGAGGTTCCAACTTTGCAGCTGGCTGGGGAAGGATGATCTTCGAGCTGCTCTGCACGCGTTTATATAGCCCCGGCATCCATCTTGTAGAGGGGCCGAGTGTGGTGTGGAAGGGTGTTAGAGCATGGTGCGTGGCAATAGTATAGAGATGTGCCGCAGGTGGCGCTGTGGTCGCTACACGTCAAATCCTGTTGCCAAATTGAATTAAATTCAACAAAAGATATATTTCTACACGAGTAGTATAAAAAATTAGAGATACACTTCATATAGTACTGGAGAAAATTTATGTTGTTATGTTTTAAGGCACTAACAAAAACACTAAAGCTATTTTTACATTATTTATTTCCATCACCTAAAAGCTATTTTTGAACAGAAGAAAATATTTAACAAATTATTATTTAATAAATATACACACATAAAATAAGCTAACAAAATATAAATTATTTACAGAAATCAATGAAACAATCCAACAATACAAAGTACATAATCCAATCCACTAAAATTAATAAACTTCAATTTGTAATTAAACAGTACATACATTTTATTAATATGAACGATAACACTACATAGTATTTGAATGAACAATGCAAACTTCAGGAAGATTTATCATAAAATGAAATGAGAATATTGTTTTCTAGTGATATTGAATTCATTGTACCTAAAAGAATACTAAAATGAATTAGAATGAAGCATTGATATCAGAGTTTACATTTTATTATTTTCTTCGTTTGTATTGCATAACTTTTGCCATTTCATAGATCGGATCTTGTATTGTGCTTTTTGATTTCCCGCTTAACAGTTTATTTATTCCATTGCACCAGTTAAAGCAATAAAGTGCACAAAATCTTTTTATTACTAATAAAATTATTTCTTCAATATGCTCACTATATGCAAAATTGAATGTTACATTACATCTTATTATTCCAATTAACTTAGTAAAACATCTGCTTTTGAAACATATTTTCGGGAAAACTTTTTTCATTATATTATAACTTTCTATCAAACCTTTTAAAAATTCTGGTGTACAATATTTTAATTTCATTGGCACTCCTTCTGTATATTCTTTCTCAATAACAAGAGCGTGCCACTCTGCAACAATATTTTTGCAAATTACATTTGCTTTGCACATGTCACACTTAATGGCTATCTGTATGAGTTCTCACCGTTGTAACTGTGATGAACCTATTGAAGATAATGGTGGCAGTCATTGGGTTCTCTCCTTCCAGCACGGTTCTCGCTGTAACTGGCATGCCCGGTATACGTCCGGCCCTCGTGTATGGTTCCTGAAGGCAGACTATGTCTAGCTTCAGGTCTTCTACCAGCTTCCGCACCTCTTAAACTGCCACCGCACTCTTTGCGGCATTGAGCTGCGCAATTCTCAATCCGTTTATGGTCTCGGATACTTGGTTATCGTGTAGCAATGTGGCCATTTCTGTTCCTTATCAAAGACCAGTCTCCCATGCGCTAGTACGAATTGCCTGTATGTGTCATCTAGTCGCAACTCCTCCTGACTATTGTAAAAGGCAGCCGTGGTAAGATTTACTAGTTCTTCATAGTCCATGGGCAGATTATTACTTCTCAGTTGCAGACTGTCACAAGCTTCCGGTATTGGAAAGGCTATATTCCTACCGTTCGGGTGTCCTAACCTTATCAGATGTTTCAGAACTGTCATTAGCACCGCAAGTTCCTCGAGTCTTCGCAGCCGCATATTCATCTCCAGTGTCACATATACATTAGATGGATTAAAAACACATATTTGATCCTCAAATTCCAGGTGGTTCATTGCGCTGGAGGTCGCCTGCAGTACCTTCTGACTCTCCTCCTCCTCACTGAATCTCATGCTCGTCCCTCCTGCTGTTGTGGCCTCACTTCCATTGACTCTGCACTGGGTCGAGTACGTGTTTTCCAAAATCGCAGCTTATCCAGCGTACCTTTTTTCTTATGTTGGGTTTGGGCAAATGCGTCCCGCACTTTACTCGCGCACTTTCCGGCACTCCCTTCTCCCCCCCCCACTAAACACTTTCGCCACATAAGTTAGGAGTCTTGAAGCATCTCTCTTCTTCCTACAGCGTTTTCTTTTTCTTCTTATCTATGGATATTCCTTTGTCCTCTTCGGTATTGTATTCTTCGTCTTGTTCTTGTTCCTCGGTCTTAGATTTCTTCTAGTTCTTACAGTCCATAGTCTATTTTCGCAATTAGTCTTTCGAGCATCATTTTATGTGTAGGGCACCCTTGAGTGTTACATTTCTTACCTCTTGCCTCTCGGTTTTTCTGTGGGCAATCTACCTTCCGGTGGTCCGCTACCTCACAGTGTCCGCCAATTCTTCTCCTGGGGGTAATGTTTAGCCACATGCCCCAGATCTTGATATTTGAGGCATCTTGGGACTACCAAATAGTCTTTGACATCAATAGCGTTGAAGACTATAAAAATCTTCCTCCGCGTTAGCAACTTTTTCCGTAGGAGCGGTCCAACCTCCGCCACATAGTGCACTGTGGCCTTATTTCGTGGTCCTGCCTTAAATCTTACGTTGAAATCATTGTCGAATGCTTCTTTGGACATACTAACTGACTAGTTTTGTTGATAAATTAGGTTGCAAATCACCTCCTCCTTCAGCTCGGACTGTACATTGTAAAAGATCATTAGCGGCTTCCTTCTCTTAGGCGGCTCACATTTTGATGTTTGTTTCAATTTTTCATTTTTCATTATTTTCTCCGCCTCCTTTTCGTTCTCGGTTTCAATGACGAGGACTTTTGAAGTACTTCTCATCGTCCTGATCCTTATCTTATTACTCGCTGGGTCAATCACTTTTGTGAATTTTCCTTGATTTTCTTGACATCCTCTCCAAGTAAAACTCATATACAAAAAATTTTTGTAATAATAAAATGATATGGAGCGACGATAGAGTGGACTGTATTTTATGGATTCTTGAAGGAAAAATTGTACTTCTTCTCGCACAAGAAATTTTATTGCAAATTTTCTTTGTTGTTATGGGGATTCGGTATCATTTTTCTTTTTTTGCAATCAATACAACATGTTTCACTAACATACCAAAAATGTTATGGATCGACGATAGAATGGACTGTATTTTATGGGTTCTTGAAGGAAAAATTGTACTTCTCGCACAAGAAATTTTATTTCAAAAATTTCTTTGTTTACAAAATTGTTATTATATGTTGTTATGGGGATTCGGTATCATTTTATTTTTTGCAATCAATACAACATGTTTCATTAACATCTTTTATATGGCCCAGAAAATAGAAGTCGAGAGGAGTTAAGTCCGGAGAACGTGCGCGCCATCTTACCGGACCATTTCTCCCGATCCAACGACTTGGACATTTCCGATTTAAAAAAGTTTGGACTAATCAACTAAAATGCGGAAGTGCACCGTCATGTAAAAACCAAAGATGTTGACGTCGTTCCAACACCATATCATCCACAACAACAGTTAACAAATTATTAAGATGGTAACGTAGAAAATTGTAGTAAGCTGCTCCATTCAGTCTTAATGGAAGTTCAAAAGATCCAACCAACTTTCCATCTAAGATTCCTGCCCATAAATTTATTGAAAAGCGAAATTGAAAACGGCCCCTGCGAATAGCATGAGGATTCGCATCTGCCCAAGCATGAGTATTATGGTAGTTCAGGATGCCATCACGCGTAAACATAGATTCATCACACGTTTCGCAAAAAAAATTCATTTTTTTCCTGCTGCTGCTGGACCCATTCGCAAAACCTAATCCGCAAAGGATAGTCAGCGGGAATTAACTCCTGTACTCTTTGAATATGGTAAGGATACAGTAATTGTTCCCGTAAGGTTCTCATCACAACTTTTCGCGAAACACCAACTTGTGCAGCTAGTTGACGGGTACTTAAACCTGGATTTTGGTCCACATATTCCAAAATTATTGGTTCTGCATCCAAGGCGAAATCTGGACGGAAGCGGCCACAATTCGACATCTGGGGTATCACAGGACCCGTCTCTCGTAAGCGCCGATGCAACTGAATAAATGTTTTACGTGAAGGTATTCGCCTTCCGGGAAAACGTTTCGCATAAATCCTAACATCAGCCCTTGCATTGTAACCTGATTCACCATGCACCAAATGCATATATACATATTCTTCTTGCGTAAACTTCTTTCTTAGTAATTTAAAAATTTTATTTGAAATATGTAGATGTCACCGATGACAGGTATGTACCTAGATATGGTTGCGTAAGATCTATTTGTTTGTATTGTTCGGAGCACGGCCTTCTAAATGAAAAGCGAGTTTTATCTGGCCTGGGCAAAAGTGCAGTTCAGACATGCTCCGCCAAGCACTGGTTACGGGGCGCTTTCTTAACCTAAAATCTTGACAGTTCTGTCACATGTGAATCGTGGATGAGTTCGTGTAAGAACAATTAATGTTACTGTTATAAAAATTTTAGCATAATGAATATTATTTATGTTGGAATAAGGTGGAATATTTGTGTCCCATTTCGACAACTTAATTTAGTATTAAACTACTACGGTTTTAGATTAAAATCTTACCTGCATACCTATACTCAGAATTTCTGTGGTGAGTTACAACGTGTATAATAAATATCACAAAATCTTTTAAGCGGACACTAAATCGCGCACTATACAATATAAAAATATTTTTCACTTCTGACGAAGCAGTCGAACGACTGCGAAACGTAAAGTGTATAGTGTGCGATTTAGTGTCCGCTTAAAAGATTTTGTGATACAAATTTCATCGGACAAGAACCAACTGTAAATGTGTATAATAAAGGTTCTTTTCTCATTTTGCGTAATTATCAACGACCTTTTTAACACGTTTTACATTACCAAAAGTCAAAACTCTTTTATGTAACTTGTTGTAATTATTCATAACATGAAATCTTTCTTTATTGCGCAAGCGTACTTCACTATGACGTGATCAAATTATTTGAGCATGAATCTATAAAGTTTATACAATATAAATTACGTTGTATTACGATAATTACAATATTAATTAATTTTGCGTGAACTAACTTTGATTGACAATAATGACAGTGCACTTCAGTCAGTGCCCCGTAACCAGCGCCAAAGTGTCGACTTTTGGCATTTTCTCGAGCACAAAAATTCAATGTAAATTTTTCAAAACGCCCAGGCCAGTTAGAACCTACTTTTCATTTAGAAGGCCATGGTTCGGTGTTACTCTAAAAGCTATCATTTATAGTTTTCAGTCAAATTCGTATATCTCGTCTGTGATCTCGTGCTGAAAAAACTTCGAATTTGACTGAAAATATACGTGATAGCTTTTAGAGTAAATCCGAGCAATACAAATAGACCTAATAGATTCGTTCCATTCCCCAGAATTTCAAGTTAAAGTTCCTAATGAGCATGTGCAGTGCATGAAATCTGAAATACTGCGTTCCATTCGTGAAAGTAATGGATTTGTATTTTTAGTTCGGCGTTCCAATCACGACGAATTGACAATTCAATACAGTTCTGAACCGTTCAAAAAGTCCGCGTACTCAAGCAAGAATTTGAGCGAATTCTGTAGTTTTATCTTTGTCTTTTGTATGTCTGTCTTTTTGCTGAAGTGGTATTTAATATGCGTTTGGCCTGAATGTAGTATTATTTATATACATATTGTAGTGATAAATCCTTTTAAATTCTTATTATTGATTCTTTCTTTTTCTTTTGTATTCTTTTTTTAATAGGATTTTTCCTTTTTATTTTGTGAGACTTACTTCAGGTTGTAGGTACTTTTAGTTAAGAAAGCCTTTTTTTAATTTAAAATTTTGAAAAAGTGTGTGTATTGTAATTTCTAATATGTTTTATAAATCGATTACGATTGTTGCTAATCGTCTCCAATTTACTTTTAATTAGAAATTTCAAGTATTTGTATGTATTAAAATTTATTCGGTTTAGATGACCCAACTACGATTGTTGCGAATCGTCTTTTGATACTTCCGTTGAATAAATTTCAATATAGCTTTAAATTTTTTATCAATAGGTTTAAATACTTCGCTTACGATTGTTGCGAATCGTCTACGAATAGTATTCATTAATTGATTAAATTTAATTATTATGTTTTGACAGTTCTTTAAACTTTTCTAACAATAATAAGATAATTTAGACTTTCTTGCTACTTACTGTGACATTTCTTCCTTTTAAAGCTCTTTACTTTATAAAATAACAGATAGAATTCCAAAATTTAAGAATTTATGTATATAATTAAATTTTTTTTTTATCCTAAATGTTATTACATATTTATTTGTCTCTATTTAAGATTTATCTGTCCTGTGTGGTATATATTATGTACTGTTGGACAATAAACTCATTGTTATTATTATTATTATAAACATGTAAAATGTCAAAAAAACGAAACGAATGATTATTAACGTCAAAATTATAAAATAAATTAACGAGAAAACTACTATGTGTTTTTTTAAAAATGCCATAAGGGGTGGCTGTGGAAAAGAAAATTCATGTCTTAGCTCCATTCATGTACTTTAAATTATCAGTTTTGGCATGTGTTAGATGGCAAACTACGACATGAGTTTTAATTTTCATGGCCAACCAAAAATACACCGTATTTATAACAGAACAGATATATTGAATTGAACGAATAAATATTAATGAATGTATTGAATATAAAGAAATTTAATTGAACTTTGTTTGAAATCACATTCTAAACACGTCTTAAATTTAATCAATGATTAAAAATTCGGTGCAATCAGGCATTAAACTTTCAGCTTCAGCTGAATAACGAAAACTGTCTTCTACATCACATACAAGTTTTAGTGAAGATGATGATAATTTTATTATGGAATATCGAAGACGAGGAAAACGATACAAAAACACATTATATGAAGAAGAAATTGTGCCACAATACTGTGAGCAAACATTCATGGAACATTTCCGAGTGTCACGTGGTATAACTGAACAGTTAACCGAAATGTTTTTGCAATCACATTATTATCTAAGAAACATTGGTGGCGGCGATAAAATAACTGCGACCAAACATATTTTAATATTTTTATGATTTGCGGGACATCAGACAGCCTCAGTCCGGGATGTGTCTGACAGGTTTAACATTACACAGAGTTCCTTGTTTCGTGTATTAAAGAGTACAATTTTTTTCTTGAGTGATCTAAGTGAAAGCATGATAAAATGGCCTACTGATGAAAAAAAAATGAAATTGAAAATTTTTTGATTGATAAAGGATTTCCTGGCGTCGTATTCATTATAGAGGGCACACGTATCAGGATTGACAAGCCAGTTGAAGATCCAGATTCATATATAAATCGTAAAAGATATTACTCAATACAAGTAAGTAATAATTTTATTTTCTCTGTGGAAAGTACAAAAAAAAAATAACTTATGTTTCAGATGCAAGTTGTTTGTGATCACAGAAATCGATTTAGAAACGTTTTTATCGGTTTTCCTGGTTCTGTGCACGATGCTAGGGTATATTCTTCATAATCTTTATTTCAAAGAGAAAATGCGGGGATAGTGCTTATCCTTGTAAACGCAATTTACTAACTCCATACAGGGACAGTGGAAATCTACGAAGGTTTGAAGTGCGATACAACAATTGTCTTTCAAGATGTTGTATTTTAATCGAGCATTCATTCGGCATATTTAAACAAAAATTTTGCCAATTGTATCACCTGAAATTGTGTAAAATTGTTAATATGGTACATTTCATTCGTCCATGTCATGTTGTATATAATATGGCAATAGATGATGCCATTGATTTAGAAGAAGATTTATTAGATAATATAGATAATGATGTAGGTGATGAAAGGGCAGGTTTAGAATATAGAGATTATGTAGCCAGACACATTTTAATGTAAAATTTTTGTTGTATATTGAATAAAAAATTATTTGGTTTTTGTACTTATTATTATTTTGGAATATAGTATTCTTTACATGTTCCCAATGAGCAAATTTAAATCAAAACCAAGGTTTGTGCAAGTTGCAACTTTTAGCTTTGTACAGATGTGTATCATTCATTGCGTCTTGAGTTTTCTTTAAGGGATTCCATATAAAAATTTCCATTTATTTTAAATTAAGTTTAAATGCTCTTTATTGAGTAGGAAAACAATTTAGTTAATTTTAATAGAATTAATTAATAACTTTTAATATTAAACATAAACAGGTGTTTTTTTTTTCTCTGATACAACAAATATAAAAGTTTTCATATACAAGTTTCATTTCATTTCTTCATTTGTCTTGTCATGTTGAAAATGATACTAAATTTATTTAGCTAATAACATTTTATGTGACACCGTGTTCAGCTTCATTTTTCAAGAATTCTACCACATTAGCTATGATTTCACGTGCTTGGCTGTGAATTATTTGGCCCTGTACGCCAACCGTTTTCTTTTGCTTCATGGCAAGGAAATAAACAGTTCCAGACGTCCGATGCACTTTAATGAAATGTAGAAACTAGAAAAATTCAGAAACAATACTTTCAGTATTGTAATGAAATAATTGAAAGTATTTTTTCACCTTTAACGAGTAGAAATAAACTATTTGCTCTGAAAACAACAAACTTGATAGCAAACCAACGAAAATAAAGAGTTAAACTCACTCAACACAAGAAACCAAACCACGAGATAAGCAAACAATAATCATTAACTTAACAGACAGATGACAAATAGCCGTGAAGTTAGATGTTGATTTTGCGTGACAGCGGAGCCATTGTACTCCGACTGTCCCTATAATTTGAATATGTATTCGTCTGACGAAAACTCGTCTCTGCGCACTGTGTATTTCTTACGGTGAAACATCTCTACCACCGTTGCTAAAAAAATGCAATATTGTTGTCATACAACTAGAATTACCTTTTCAATCCCGATTAACTCATTAGCATACAGCAAATTTTCAATTATTTTTATCTCAAAAACGAAAAGACTTTTATTAGAAATTTTTTTTTACGAGTTTTACTCATAACTGATTTCTTTTTGGCACCTTCTTTCAGGACCACCTGTCCAGTGTAACGACCAAGTGTTAACATATTTTCTTTAATAAGTAAATACTTTATAAATAACGAATGTATTTTTAATGGTATACAGCAACATAAGATGGCGTAGTCTAACAGTGAAAAATAAAATAAAATTTGTGCATTGTTAAGAATTGGAACACTGTTTTCTGTGTAAAAGAAAACAAGGTCATCATAATGGAATCGCTCAAACTGCCAAAACCATTAAGTTTCGACGGAAATTTAGCTGAAAATTGGAAGCTGTGAAAATAAGAATTTCAGAAACAAGGTGATGCAAAAGTTGCTATTTTGTTGCATGTTATGGTCGAAGAAGCGGTTGAAAAGTTTAATACGTTCAACCTTACAGAATTTTACATGGTACTCGGAGGGGCTTGTCGACGTAAAGAGCTAAGTAATTTGACGTTGGACAACATAGAGGATGTCGGATCTGCCTTACTTATAAGTGTTAACAACTCTAAAAAAAGGTCGACAGAACTTTTGCAATTATCAACAATGACGAAGAGTCCTTGGGGGAAATTAAAAGTTTACTCTTGTTTGATTGCCAAGCTTTCGGAAAGTATTTATTTCCTTCATCAGGGCGGCTATAATATTAATATGAAAATGTTACACAATTGAAAAATATGAGTTTTGAAATTTTACTTACATCTAAGTGAGGTTGTAAAAGCTAAAGTTGCACATTTTGAACAAGCAAGATTAATTTCTTACGTAGTAACCATGAACTTGGCAATCAAACAAGAGTAAACTTTTAATTGCTCCCTTTTGACTGCTATCCTGCTAGATCTCTCAACTTTTTGTATAGAAGATATATCGCTCTGATACCTTCGCATGTACAACATTGCAGGCTATTCTTGAAGTATAAAAATGGTAAATGTGTAAATCAGGTGGTAGGGAAAAATACACTTGGTTCTTTACCCCGAAAAATTGCTGAATTTTTGAAGTTGGAAAATCCTGCTGATTATACGGGCCATTGTTTTCGACGCTCATCTGCTATACTTGCAGGTAATAGTGGAACAGATATGACGAATTTAAAGAGATTAGGAGGTTGGAAGAGTTCAACAACGATTGAACGTACACCGAAAACAGTCAGAAGACAAAATTAAACATTGCCAAAAATGTTCTAGTGGGAGAATCTTTTGCGTCGGTATCTGTTGCTTCTAAATCTTCTCCGCCAACAAGTGCCTCTATGTCTACGAGTTCATGCCCATCAAAGAAAGCAAAATTAGAAGAAACTTTACCTGCCAATCCTGTTGTTATTAATATCCCTGCTACTGACTGAAATTGTATACAGCAAAGTTAAGTGTTAACTTTGAAGATAGACATAAATGTGAATGTAAACAAGTGATTTTGCTCATTTTTTAGTTTTCTAAGTTTTCATTACTAGGTATTTTAATTAGCTAATTGTTTGTAACTATATATTTCAATAAAATAGCTATTACAATTGTTGGTTTTTTAGGGTTTAGGGCGAAAAAGTGTTACGGTCATCTTTTTCTTTCACGCGGTTTGCCTTCTGATGGCTTCTTCAAGTTGAATTTCTGCTGCCGACCTGATGGTACTGTTTTGAATTTCGCGCGCGCCTGTGGTCGCACGTTTTGTGACGGAAGCGCAAGGAATTCTGGGCGCGACGACGCATTAAAGTTTTTGATAGAAGTGGCCAGGGTGTGAAGCGCGACCGACATCTTGGTGGTGCGTGTGGTTTTCTGTTCTTGGCCCCGTAAGCAATTTCTGCGGTCTTGAGTTTCGATTTGGTTATTACCGCGCCCGTTTGGGATTTGATGAGATCTGCTTAGGAAGATTCGGATTTTGGAGAGGTTATTACCGCATTTTCCGACTAATTTTGGGATCAGTTTTGGACCGAGAACGTGCCACGTGTTGTACACCTTTTCGTGTGCTTGGTGGTTTTCACCAAGGTAAGCCCCTTTGTTTTCTTTCTGTTTGTTGCTGATTGTGTCGTGTGTTTCGGTTATGTTTCATAGCAAGTAGTGACGGGTGAAGCAAAAGAAATTACGGCTTTTTATCCGTACTGAAGGCTGTGACTGCCCCGCTCCCGACGACGTGGTTTGATTAAGCAGGCTACCTTCTGGGGGAATTTTTCGAAGACGACGAATTCTTCGGCCGTCGTACGTTTTCCGACTCGTTGGGCGTTTCCGCAACTTTTCCAGTGTGGCGTGGACTGTCGTCGAACGCTGTAGCCGGACGCTCGCTTCAAGACGCTACCAGACGGAATTTCTTCGAAGAAAATTTTGATATCGTATTCCCCTTTGAGAATTTTTCTTTATATTACGCTCGTCACGTCGCTGGATACATTCGGTGAGAGATTTGCAGCCTCATTTCTTCTATGGAACTTTTACGCACGATTTAACGTTTTTATCTGGTTGAATTCACGCGCTCGCTGCATGTACAGTGGCGATCACTTGTGCGTTGAAGATTTCGGTTTGGTTTTGGCGCTTTTTTAAGGTGTTTTATTTGATTTCGTTAATTTATGTACTTGATAATTGTTCGTTTATATACCGTGTATGTATCTTATTCTGAAACATGCAAAACACGCACATACGTTTGTTGCTAGAGTAACGTAATTATTAAATGACAGCAATGTATTAAAGCGTGTATTTTATTTTGAAACATAGGGGTGAATTCGCGTTTACGCTCGGATCGATCGGAGTTCTTTTTCTCACTCTTAACCTTACATGCAATGAAACGCAGTCGCTCTCACTCACACTTTTGATCAGAGCGTACTCCGAGCGTAAACGCGCGAACTTGCCCATAGGAGAAATAAAGTAACGGAACAAAATTTAAAAAAATTAAACAGTATCGTAAAGGTCCGTTTTCACGATATCATGCAATTTGCGCAAATGTGCTTGTGCACACAAATTTGCACAAGGAAGTCGTTGCATGTAAACGTAATTTTTTTGTTTGCACTAACTAGAAAGTTTGGTAAACTGCATGTATTTGCAAATGCATTTGCGCAAGCAAATTTATATGCGCCAATACTTGAACAAATCCATTTGCGCAAATTGCTTGAACGTGAAAACGGACCATTAGGGATTGTAAAATTCAATTTATCGTATTTCGTATATGCTCAGGAGGTATTTCTCTTGCAGCCACTCGTATTTTATTTTTGAAACGATATTGTTTATAGGTTCTCCATTTAAAACTTATTTTTGATACATGCCCAAAGAAAGAAATCGTTTGGAGACAGGTCGGGTGACCTTGCGGACGAATCTACTGCTCCTCCACGTCCTATCCAGCGGTTTGGAAATCTTTGGTTTATGGTCTGTTTTCATGCTCAAGCAATTTGCGCAAATGGAATTTTGAAAGAATTTGCGCATACAAATTTGTATGCGCAAATGCATGCAGTTTGCCAAACTTTCTAGCTTGTGCAAGCAAAGAAATTACGTTTTCATGCAATGACTCCCTTGTGCAAATTTGGGTGCACAACCACATTTGTACAAATTGCATGAGCGTGAAAACGGACCTTTAGAAAGGTTCGGACTATCTGAGAATTGTGCGTCGGCGCACCATCATACTGGTACCAAACCTTACCATCAATATTTAATTTAAGGCGTTGAGGGTCGGCAGAACTCTGTGCTCAAGCAATTCTAAATATCTTTCTCCTGTCCATTCTTTAAAAATTTAAACAAGCTGAAGTTATTTTGACAACCTATGTTTCAAAATAAAATACACGCTTTAATACATTGCTGTCATTTAATTATTACGTTACTCTAGCAACAAACGAATATGTGTGTTTTGCATGTTTCAGAATAAGATATATTCACGGTATACGTGTCACTACTGCTTTTCAGTCCTGTTTTGTAAACGTACGCTTGGGATCCCGGACGAACGGTATAATTTAATACGCGATACGTGTGTTCACCGTCATATTTATTTTGTTATTTTACAAATTTATTTCGTACCACACCTACTGTGCCATTTATTTTGCAACCAAATTTTTGTGGCTTGTCGGATACGTGCTCGGCATATCGTACTATACCATATTTGACGCTGGTCTACTAATTAAAGTTTGTTAACGTCAATGTTGACTTTTATTTATTGTGTTATTTTGCGGATATTACCCCCCTTCTTACGACCCCTTCTGGGGCGCATCATTTTGGACTTGAACCTCCTGGTAAGTTGGGGTTTCTCTCCTGTTGGGGGAGTCCCACATTTACAAGTTGTTGCGGTCGCCAACAGGTGGCACCCATTTTAATCTTCTATTACCTGTGAGTAGAGGGGATAGGGCGATTCTGGAACCTCCTCAATGAGGAGAAACGACCGGAAAGATTCCAGGTCAAGGTCGCAGGAGGTTCCAGAATCGATCTGCCTTTGACTTTGATTTGGAACCTCCTGCGACCTTGACCTGGAATCTTTCCGGTCATTTCTCCTCATTGAGGAGGTTCCAGAATCGGCCTATCCCTGACCTAATTAATATAATTTTTATTTGACAGGTTTTGCTATATAAGACCGTGGGTTTACGGATAAATTCAGTTGGTGAACAACCGTGAAGCTTCAACCATAAAAGAAGTTCAGTGCTAAGCTGAGAGAAATAACTATAATTCGAGCAACAGTTCGTTAGTGCAGTGTATGAGTAAGAAAATAATTTTTAATTTCGTTTTTATTTATGTAATAGTGGCAGCTAGACAAACAGAAATATTTTTCACCCAAAAAAGAAGACCGTTAAATGATGACTGTGATGTAGTGTCTAAGAAAAAAATTCCAAACTTTAACTTCGAAATTCCAGAAGCAGAGAAGCAGGATGAGACAAAAGATATAAAAAACCAGAGCGAAGATGAATCGCAGATACCTCAAAACGAATTATTTGAAATATTTTCTCAACCTTTTTTCACGGATGAAGATTTTCATCACTGTGAGATAAGCGAGAGAGCATGTTCAGAAATATCCGAAGCGAGGGAAATGGTAGAGATCCAGCAATTACCATTATTAACACAAAGTGTGTATTTCTTAAACAAAAGCCGCACGAAATGAGTCAGCGTGGGATTATGCATTGAAACATTTTTTGATCCTGTTATACATATTATGGGTACGAAGAGGCAAAGTATATCATTTAATGAAGAAGAGTGGAAACAATTTAATGTGCAAAATTATGCACTGAAAACATATTTCACGGAGAAAAAAAATATTTATCCTATAATAAAGATCAATTCAATAAAGCTATCTTTTGAGCGCATCGAAGACACAAAAATTTTAAAATTAGAAAGAGGTGTAGAAACATTATATACCGGCTGTTTCAAATTGAGTGTGCACTGAAGGGATCTTCTAAACCGTAAGAGATACTCTTGATTATATCCAAAAGATTCAAAGAAAAGAATAGTCTTGAATGAACTTTTATTAGTTTTCAACTGACTTATTTATATCAACAACATATATGCAAACTCTGTTTTTTTTTTTTTTTTTTAGTAGCCGCCTTATTTATTTATAGTCTATTTAAATTGCACTTTCTACACTCCGCCTCAATTTAAATATCTTTGACAGTCTTAAATGCAGTTATTAACATGTTACACCCATTTGATGTCTTAAATCTGTAAAACGCACACGTGGTAAACTTTTAGTAAGAATATCAGCCTTCTGTTCTTCTGAACTGACGTATTTTACTTCTATAACATTTTCATTATGCAAGTCTTTAACGAAATTATAACGTATATCAACATGTTTCAATCGTCGATGTTCCCACTTCTTCAGAAGGTGTATACAAGACTGATTGTCTTCGTATAGTCGAACAGGTACGTCAATCTTTTGATTGAGATCTAGTAACAAATTGCGAAGCCAAATCAATTCAGTAGCAGCTGTTGCTAAGGCAACGAACTCCGCCTCAGTGGACGAAAGTGCTATTGAGTTCTGCTTCTTCGTGCTCCAACAAACTGTAGATCCATATACCTGGAATAAAAAACCACTAGTTGATTTTCTATCTGAATCGCCAGCCCAATCAGCATCAGCAAATCCTACTAGACATACATCACTCTTCTTATTATATCTGAGTCCTAAGTTCAAGGTTCCTTTAATATATCTTAAAACACGTTTCAGACCATTCCAATGTCCTTCTGTAGTATTATTTTGAAACCTGCTGTAATAATTAACAGCAACACTGAGATCTGGCCGTGTACTTAACATTGCGTACATCAAGCAGCCTATGAGTTCCCTGTATGGTTTCGATTCTTCGATCGCTTCAGTATTTCCGTTTTCATTAATTTTAGCTTCCATTGGAGTACTGGCTGGTTTACATTCATCCATTTTGAAACGCTTCAGTAAATTTGTCAAGTACCCAGGTTGACTAAGAAACATACCATCTTCAGTCTTTTCTATTTTAATTCCAAGAAAGCAGCTAAGATTTCCCATGCTTCTCATTGAAAATTTTCTTTGCAATGACAACTTCAGTTCTTCTAATTTCGAAGGTTCATTTGATGCTACTATTATGTCATCAACATAAAGTAAAAGAAATATCTTTGTTTCATCTGTAATTTTTGTGTATAAACATTTATCATATTCGGATTGTTTAAATTTAAGATCTTTGACAAATTTATCAAATTCTAAATTCCAAATGCGAGGGGCTTGTTTCAGACCGTATAAGGATTTATTTAATTTACATACCAGATTTGGATCCTTAATAAAGCCTTCAGGTTGGACCATATAAATATCTTCCTCTAATTTTCCATGAAGAAATGCGTTATTCACATCCATCTGCACGGCATACAAATCTTCTTTGTTGATAATTGCCAAGAGAGTTCTAAATGTAGTCATACGAGCAACCGGTGCGTACGTATCTTCATAATCAAAGCCTCTCTTTTGTGAACATCCTTTGATCACCAACCTTGCTTTGTATCGCTCCACATTTCCATTTCCGTCTCGCTTTTTCTTGAAAACCCATTTATTATTTATTGGTTTTCTTCCTTCAGGTAACTCAGTCAATGTCCAAGTGTCATTTTTCATAAGAGAATCCATTTCTTCTTTTGCAGCTTGGTACCACTTCTTCTTGTCGAATTTATTCTTGATATCATCATAGTCTGCGGGTACATCATCCAGAAAACTTTCCGCGTACATTGCCATGGTATTACAAGCGTAATCTTCTAAATATTTTGGCCTCGTTTTCAATCTTGCACTACGACGTAAATCTCCTTGGTGGTGATGTTTCACTCCAGTGCAATCTTCACCTTCATAATCAACTTCATCTACATCATCTCCGCCTTGGTTCGTCGGTTCATTTTCTTCAATATCACTTACAGAATTCCAAGATTCATCAGTAAAAGAGAATTTCGATTCATTGAAGATGACATCATGTCCTACCAGAATTTTATGTTCTTCAGGACACCACAAACGATAACCATTTGGACAATATCCAATCATGAAAACTTTTTTAGACCTGGATTCAAATTTTCCTGTTGAGAGCTCTTTTGGAACATGCAAGTAAGCTGCACAACCAAAACTCTCAGCCTTTTAAGATTCGGTTTCACACCATACCATAATTCTGCTGGTACTTTATTTTTCAGAGCTTTTGTTGGACTGCGATTTGTCAAGTATACAGCTGTTAATACAGCATCAACCCAAAAACTCTTACTTAATTTGGTATTTAGCAGCATGCATCTAGCCTTTTCAATTATTGTTCTATTCATCCGCTCTGCCACGCCATTCTGTTGCGGTGTATAGCGAATTGTATACTCAAATTGTATACCTTTGTCTTCGAAATGTTGCTTCATTTCTTCTTTAATATATTCTCTTCCATTGTCACAACGAAACCTGGATATTTTCATGTTAAAATGCGATGTAGCCATTGCTTCGTAAACTTTAAAATAATGGAATACTTCTGACTTATGCTTCAGAACGTAAGCCGCCGTAAAATGAGTAAAATCATCTATGAATGTTAACACATACTTTCCTCCTTCACGTGATTTTGTGGCAATTGGTCCAAAGACATCGCTGTGGACGAGCTGCAATGGTCGTTTGGCCCTATTCCTCTGACGATTATGTGGTAAGCAAGTTTGTTTGCCTTCTACGCAGTTCTCGCAGAAATCCAACTTACAAGATTTTAAATTTACAGCAATTCCATCAGTTAGATTTCCAATTTCTCGAAGTCCTTCTTCACTAACATGACCCAAGCGTTTATGCCACAGCTCAGAAGTTTCAACTGTTGAACATACATTTACATGTTCACTATTTCTAAAACAATTTAATCTATATAACTTTTGTTGACGAAAAGCCACGGCTATTTCTTTATTATCTTTCGAAATAGAACATCTGCCTTTTCAAAAACAATTTTATAACCATTCGATTCAAGTTTAGATATAGACAGCAAATTAAATCTCAAGGCGGGAACAAGAAGAGCATTCTTGATAGTAATTGAAACAGTCTCACCTCGACATGTTGTTAAAATTTTAATATCTCCCATATAATTTGCTTCTAGCACTTGTCCTGATTTTGCAACTTCTATCTTCATTGGTGTAGATAACGGCATCATATTTGACATAAACTTCTTATTATTGACTAGGTGTTCTGTGGCACCGGAGTCCAAGCACCAGCTGATAGCATCCATGTTCACTGTATCTTCAGTTGCTGAAAAACAATAATTTTCAGTATGTATACTCTTTTCACTTGAACCAGTTGCAGAATTCGCTCCTTCTGGTTTTGATTGCCTTTTAGTTTTATTCTTATTTTTCCAGCAATCTGCCTTTTTGTGTCCAATACGTCCACACTCGTAGCATTTCATTGGCGAATTAAATTTCGAATTAAACTGTTGAGTATTTCTTCCCTTTGTAGGTGCCGAAAACGCTACAGGTACATCCCTTTTTGCTTTTCTGACAGAATCTTGACGTTTTGATTCTTCATCAAGCAATCGATTTTTGACAAAGTCTAGTTTTAATTTTTCAGCTGACAGCGTTTCCAATGCAGTTACAACGATATTGTACTCGGTAGGCATAGTCAAAAGCAAATGACATACCACATCTGTCTCCTCCAAAGTTGCTCCTGTAGACCGCAATTCTCGAACCAGCTTATCAAATTTTAAGTAATGTGATTCTAGAGTCTCTGAGGTTGCATTGTACTTCATTGTCAATAAAGCCTTTCGCAAAAGTAACTGATTTGCAATACCTTTTCTTTCGAATGTATTTGAAAGAGTCAACCAAATTTCATACGCCGTTTTCTTATCTTTGACGTATTCAAGATGACTGTCCGAAATACGTTGCACAATTTGCGATTTGCACTTTAAATCTTTCTTCTTCAGTGTAGTTAGTAGTCGTTCCTTTTCTGCCCTGACTTCAGCACTATCCGCTTCTTTGAAAACTACATTTTCTTCATATGGTCTTTCAATCATATTGCTCAATTCTAGTTCATCCAACAGTGTTTGCATCCGGAACTTCCAATTATTAAAATTAGTCCCATCGAATAGAGGAATTTTATATTTATCCTCCTGTGCCATATTTGACTTTCTTCTCAAACAGTACCAAATCTTTATTCCAATTACACTTAGATACTCGCCGTAACTGGGCCCATAACCTCTTGATTATATCCAAAAGATTCAAAGAAAAGAATAGTCTTGAATGAACTTTTATTAGTTTTCAACTGACTTATTTATATCAACAACATATATGCAAACTCTGTTTTTTTTTTTTTTTTTTTTTTTTTTTAGTAGCCGCCTTATTTATTTATAGTCTATTTAAATTGCACTTTCTACAGATACAAATTTGGTTAAATGGAAGAAAAGTTGCACGAATCGATGCCTAATTCGTATTCATTCACAGAATAATTTTTTTCTTATTTCTTCTTGAGATATTGATCAAAATGTAAAAATGTCGATTTTCTTTTTTCCTCTGTATCTCTCGTATTATAAATAATTTTGAAATTCTAATTTAACTTTCTACAGGCACTTTCTTATTCTGCTTCGAATAGAGGTGACAGAATTGAAGTCAAACGTTTCGTCTCTCCACGACCATCTTCAGTTTCGATTTTTTAAATACAACGTATATCTTTTAATTATTCTATTCGATAGCATTTTTTCTGCTGATTGCAGTGATGTATAACAATTAATACTTTTTTCAAGTAAAGTTAAAATATGATAAAAAACAACTTGATACAGTTTCGTCATGATTTATTTAATAAGTAAATTTATTCCTTAGTACTTTTTTTACTTACTAAATATTAATAACTAACATTCAAATGTCGGAAGAGGAAAAATCAATAAAATCAATCGATCAAGAAAAAATCAAAGGGCTAAGATTTGGTGATCTTAGAGGCCACGCGACAGGTCCATTTGTACCTATCAGGAAAAGTTTGATTCAAATAATTTGTTGTTATTTCAGCATTATGTGCTGGTGGTCCATCATTTTGAAATTACAATTCCCTAATATGATTTAGAGGAATGTAATCTAAAATGTTTTCCAATGCTGTCCTTAAAAAATCGATGTAACGTTCAGCTGTTACATGATTTTCGTAAATGATCGGACCATTAATTCTATTATGCCAAATACCACACCAAACATTTAAGCTGAATTGTATCTGTGGTCACACTTGTTGAAATCTTTTTTGATTCTCCCTGGACCAATATCTATGTACATTTCTATTAAATAGTTCTTTGTTTGTAAAATTAGCCTCGTCAACAACTATCTCGTATAAGAAATTCTTTTAACGGATACTACAAATGTGCACTATCAGTGTCCGTTAAAAGAATTTATTATACAATAACTAAAGAGACAGATATTAAATAATTCATTGAAATTTACACTATAGCTAAGAAAATGAACTAAATATTTGAAATTATGTATTAAATAAAATTTTCATATAAAAATGTGTATTAAGCTTCAAATTAATATCAACAATTAAGTGTGATATACCATTACAATTAGGAGAAAAAATGCCAACAAATGCGATAATAAAAAGGTATACGTTATATTTAAAAAATGTAAACTGAGGATGGTCGCGGAGAGACGAAACGTGTGACCACAATTCTACTGCCCCTATTTGAAGCAGAATCCAAAAGTACCTGTACAAAGTTAAGACAGAATTTCTAAATTATTTTTAATAAGGGAGTTACAGAGGAAAAAAGAAAATCGATATTTTTACATTTTCACCAATACTTCAAGAACAATTAAGAGAAAATTGATTCTGTTAATAGATATGAATTAAGCAATGACTGGTGCAACTTTTCTTCCATTTAACCGAATCTGTAACTCTCATGGTTTAGGAGATCCCTTCAGTGCACACCCAATTTGAAACAGCCGGTATATCCTATAAGGGTCTAATAGAGTTGTGGAAATTGAATGATATTATTTCATACCGTTTGGAGGTTTTAAAACAAGTAAATTATAAATCTTTTTATGTTGATATGATTTCATGTATAAGTACATTTGAAGGAGACATAAAAATAAATATTAAAAGATTCTTGAATAACGTGATATCAGAAAAGGGTGCAATTACGAATGAATTAGTAATGTATGGAATTAATAAGATAATGTTTGATATAAGTATGCATAAAGCTATTACGGAATAAATTTAAGTTGTTAATTTATTAGTTGGTATGTGTTAATTATTGATATGTAAATATGTTAGTAATAAAATAATTGGATAATATAAATTTGGAAGTTTTTTATTACATTAGAATTATTTAATGTGACTGTTGGATCATACATAAGGACAAGGTAAAAGAATACTGAAGTAGTGAACAGTTGGTATTGTCCGCTGAAGGAGATATAGAAAGATATAAATGCAGTATCGCGTCAAGAGAGATCGCATTTATAAGGGTAAATTAAAGCAAAAAGGTCGTGGCTTACTTAGTACTTTAATTAATAGGCTGCCAATAGAATTACATATACCAGGTTATAACTATTGCGGGCCAGGTACAAAACTTGACCTTCGCCTGAAAAGAGGCGATAGAGGTATTAATGCATTAGACGAAGCCTGTAAAGATCATGATATTGCATATTCACTAACCAACGAATTAAAAAAGCTTCACGAGGCTGACAGGAAATTGTACGAGGTGGCAGTGGAAAGAGTTAAGAGCAAACAAGCAGGTGTTGGAGAAAAAGCAGCTGCCCTTTCTGTAGCGGCATTAATAGGCACAAAAAAGAAACTCGGAATGGGAGGTCTAAGAACAAGAAAACATATTAAGAAGCGTCAAAGGCGAGATGGCAAATTATTATCATTTGCAGCGGCCGTTAAAAAAGCTCGACATGCAATTTCACATGGTGGTAAAAATAATCTCTTAGACAATGTCAAGTTGGCTCGAAGAGTTTTAAAGAAACATCACAAAAGAATAAGACCACAGAACAAGTTCCCTCTGGGGCACCTGTTGTGATCGCTTCAACAAGCACATCTACAAATACTAATGTAAATGTGTCTGTCGGAGGGAAACCGTTTTACTGCTTTGATGCATTCAGGTCGTGTTTAGATAATCCAATCGAAAATGCGGCACTGAATAGAGTGGGTGATATGTGTGAGCGTTTGACTTCTCAAGAGGTGAAGCGTCTTGCAAAATCTCTTGATGAAATTAATCAACCCACTACCACCCAAGTTAAAGCAGGTTGTTCCAACAAAAGACCGTATTTGTCTAGAAAAGAGTACTTGGAAGAGAGGCGTCAACGCTCGACCAAAAGGAGAGCCAATCGGCGGGCTTTTTCTTCACCTATGTGTTCACCTCACAACCAAATACTTTTACCTCGACAACGATCTTTATATTTGACTTCGGGGTTGCCAGGTCAGTCAGGACCTCGAGTTCTTACAGACAATATTCCGCTAAATTCATCCTTTAATTCGGATATAGTTGCAATATCCGATTCGTCGATGAGGGTATCGCAATTATCTCAAATGTCTACGTCCGCTCCTATTAGTAATCAAATGAACATACCATCAAATTTTGCGGTGCCTCCACTTCAATTAGACTCAAGCAAAATTCCAAATTCAGTTTCAAATTTAACGCAATTATCAAATGTTTCACATTCATGTTTAGATTCAGACCCTGAAATTATGTCTGGGCAGGCAATAGAAAATTATATGTTAGAAAGGGAAAATTTTGCACAATCATGTCATAGCGAAGTTACAAAGGAAACTATTCCTGAACAAGCTAACTGTGAGACGGGTGTTCAAAATTTACCATTATCTGTAGAGTTGGAAAATTCTTCACTATCGCATCATAGTGAAATTATTCCTGGTCAAGGTCGCTGTGAAACGGTTCTTAAAAATTTACCATCTCCTGTAGAGCTGGAAAATTTTGCACTATCATCTCTTAGCGAAACAATTCCAGATCAATTTGGCTGTGAAACGATTGTGAATAATTTACCTGCTGAATTACTTCAAAGTGGAGCACCCCTAATAGGAGCGGACAATATTACGCTTTCTTCTCCTATCACCTCACCTGCAAATCCTGACACATCCGATTTAGCGAATATTTTTGTAAAAGCTGGTCAGGACTGTTGGAATAAAATCGTCTTAGAGATCATCAGTCGGTGTTCCGATGGTGTGCAAAAATTTTGGACGGTGTTGAATTCAGACTGCGGTGGTGTGAGGAAATGTTGCGTAAAATTAACTTAAAGTCTGAGGCTGACCAGTCTTTAAAGAAAATTTTTACCAACATTTCTCATGTCCACGATCGAATACGACACATTCAAAATTTAATGCGTGATCTTGTTACAGATATAAATGCATTAATGTGAAGGTATTAATGTGGATGCATTAGCATTTTTTTCTGATTGATTGTTCTTCATTATTGTTCCAATTGAAAAAAAAGGTATATTTATATTTTTAATATTAATTTTGACTTATACACTTTGAATTTACAGATGTTCCGTATCGAACTATACAGGGTGGGCCAACAGTGCGTGGGCGGAAGATTGTGGCTTTATTGTTGAATATTTTTAAAATCTGTGTACGCACTAACATACATATGGGTTAGATGCACAATCTAAAATTATTTAGACAAATACAGGCTGTCCCGTAAGAGTGTGACAACCCTAACTTGTGTTTTTTTAAATGGAACACCCTATATATTATTGCACGATTCGATAGCTCGTCATTAGTTGATGAAAATAATATAGGTTTTGATCTAAAGTTTATGGTTCTCGAGATATTGATGATTTATCGTTAAAAAATGGCAACATTTGTGACTCTGTAAATTATTTATTTTTAAATATTTGACTTTGAAATTTGGTAAATACATTATCTAACTATTGGGAAATAGAAAGGCATGCACAATCGGAAATTTCTTTTAAAACTTTATACAGGATGATGCATTACGCAAAAGACCATTTTTCTAAAAAAAATTAAATGGAACGCCCTGTATGTAATCACACTATTTTAAACACCTTTTTCTCACGGCATAAGTTTTTTTATGATTGGCTATTAAACTTTAGATGTAGGAATTTTTTAAAATTATAAATTTAAAAAACGAAGCTATGATTGTAATTTAATAACGAAAACCTAAAGTTTCTTTGATACATATTCGTATATGACAGCAACAATAACAACAAATTAAAACTTAACTAACAAAAAATTTGTAATTATTTGTAAATATTTTCTATTTAACTTAACATTTAGAAATATCAATTCTTTTAAAAATAGTAGTCCATGGAAACAAATTATGTTTGACAAGCTTCGGTTTGAACGTTCAGCATAAATATTACCCTATTATAAACTTAAATTTCAAAATGAATTTTAATAAAGACGAGTTGATTGATATGATTTACATTCTGGGCGAATGTCGAAGAAATGCCTTACTAGCAAGTCGAGTGTATAAAGAACGGTATCCAGAGAGACGTCATCCGCGTGAAGAATCTTTTATGAATCTTGCTGAAAGATTTGAACGAACGGGCAGTGTTAATTACGAAAAACATGAAAGAGAAAAGACTCATTTGACAGAAGATAATGAACTTCATGTGATATATTCCCTAGTAGAAAATCCTCAATGTAGTACACGGCAGTTGAGTAATGACTTAGATTTAAGTAAGACAACAATAAGAAGAATAATAAAAAAACATAAGTTTCATCCGTACCATATTCAATTACATCAAGAATTAGTTCAAGAAGATTTTCAAAGACCCAGGACATTTTGCCAATGGTTTAATGAGAAAATTAATGCAGAGAATAATTTTGCAAGTAAAATTTTATTTACTGACGAAGCGACTTTCCATAATAACGGAACTGTAAACAAACATAATTTACACTATTATTCAAACGAAAATCCGCATTTTTTACGAATTGTACATAACCAACATAGATGGTCCGTTAATGTTTGGGCAGGAATAATAGATTCACATATTGTTGGTCCCTATTTTTTTGATGGCACTCTCACTGGTCCGTTATATCTACACTTTCTTGAAAATGAATTCATGCAATTATTGGTGAACATCCCTTATAACGGAATTGAAACAATGTGGCTTCAACAAGATGGAGCGCCACCACATTACAATCGTAACGTTAGAGAGTGGCTGAACCAACAATTTCCAAATAAATGGATAGGGCGCGGTGGACCTGTGAATTGGCCAGCTAGGTCTCCCGATATTACTCCCCTTGACTTCTTTTTCTGGGGCCACATTAAAGAAAAAGTTTATAGAGAGTGTCCTATTAATGTAGAGGATATGAAAATTAGAATAAGAAATGCATTTGCATCGATAACTCCTGTAATGTTATCAAATGTAAGGAACTCTTTGCGTCGCCCAGTTCAAAAATGCATAGAGCAAGATGGGCGTCATTTTGAACATATTTTAAATTAGTTTTTTTTTTTCATTTACACAATTAGAAAAATGTCGACGTTTTGCTGTACACTGACAGTACTTTCTAAATAAGTGCAGCAAGTTTGATATTTACAAATCCTGTAATAATTTTCAAGAAAGTGTTTTAATTAAGTTTTTTTTGTTAGTTAAGTTTTAGTTTGTTGTTATTGTTGCTGTCATATATGAATATGAATCAAAGAAACTTTAGGTTTTCGTTATTAAATTACAATCATAGCTTCGTTTTTTAAATTTATAATTTTAAAAAATTCCTACATCTAAATTTAATAGCCAATCATAAAAAAACTTATGCCGTGAGAAAAAGGTGTTTAAAATAGTGTGATTACATACAGGGCGTTCCATTTAATTTTTTTTAGAAAAATGGTCTTTTGCGTAATGCATCATCCTGTATAAAGATTTAAAAGAAATTTCCGATTGTGCATGCCTTTCTATTTCCCAATAGTTAGATAATGTATTTACCAAATTTCAAAGTCAAATATTTAAAAATAAATAATTTACAGAGTCACAAATGTTGCCATTTTTTAACGATAAATCATCAATATCTCGAGAACCATAAACTTTAGATCAAAAAAACCCTATATTATTTTCATCCACTAATGACGAGCTATCGAATCGTGCAATAGTATATAGGGTGTCCTATTTAAAAAAACACAAGTTAGGGTTGCCACACTCTTAGTGACAAGAACTCGGCGAGCAGCGTTCGTGGAGCGGATGCGTGCACGGGTGCGTGAGCGTTTAATGGAGGAATCTTGGGACGTAGGTTAAATATCAATTATTCTGGATGACTTTTCATAACATTATAATTGTTTGCAGTGAAACGCTCTGGTTAGTTTTAGTTAGTTTTTAGTTTTTTAGTTTAAGGATTATATATTAGTTTTAGAAATTACTAATCCTAGTTTTAAATTACAATATTTTTTATAAATAAATATTTTATTAGAAGTAACAACTTAAATAACAACTGTTGTTAACAATTGAAACATACTAATAGAATCGTGCAAACGGTAAACAATAAAAGCTTTCTTTCTGAAGCTTTCTGAATTATGCAGTTTAAACAACAGAGTCTACAATTACCTGTACAAAACTTCGATGATGCAATTGTAAATGAAATCTTTACATGTCATAGCAACCTTTTCGGCGGATCAAGTAAACGTGCAATTATCAGCGGACCTTCGGGAACGGGGAAAAGTAATGCCCTATTGTCATTATTAATGCATCCGAATGGGTTACGTTTCAAAAATTTATACATTTGCTGTAAAACCTTATCTCAAGAAAAGTATAACTTTCTTAGACACTTGCTGCCAACAGTGCCGGAGATAGGTTACTTTGAAATTTCTGATACCGATAAGATGGTATCCACTACAAATGTAAAAGTATATTCAATTGTTGTTTTTGATGACGTTCAATGTACTACACAAAATGTAATTAGAGAATACTTCTCTTTTGGACGCCATAAAAATGTCGATTGTTTCTATTTAAGTAAAACTTATAGTGCAATTCTAAAACAAATGATTCGTGATAATTGTAATTTCTTAGTGTTATTTCGGCAAGATTCTACAAATCTAAAGCATGTATTTGATGACCATGTGTATGGAGACATGACCTTTAACCAGTTTCGTGATATATGCTACGCTTGTTGGAAGGAACCGTTTGGTTTTTTAGTTATTGATACTGACTGTACTATCAACGGAGGTAGATATCGTAAAGGATTCGACAATTATATAAACCTTTAAAACCACTACATTTTAACATTGTTCTTCAGTGTTGTAAAAGGCGTTAAAGGAAACGGATGCGCTATGAGTAATAAACTTAAAGCTGAATTAGCTACTGCACGTGAAAGTTTGCGTACTAAATTAAAAACACTTAAATCCGATATCGGACGATCAAAACATCATATTGAGCAATCAAGAAAATACCTTCAGGCGACTTATTCACCTATTGTGGAACCACTAAGAGATATTGTCAATAAGCTAGATGTTGTTCGCAGTATTTTACCTACAAAAGAAGAGCAACAATCGTACGAAGCCAGTGAAAAAGGCTTTAAAGGGGACCCGAAAAGTTCTTTCATACGAAAAAGACTTCTTTATAAATTAAAATCTGATCCTTCATCACAAATTACATGGTCAGAAAAGCATGATGTGAGTACTTCAACACCAGTTGGTCGTGAAATTTGAAAGAAACAACCTTCCATCTTAGAAGAAGAAGAAATTCACGACATTTCTCATGGAGAACCTGAATCTCCACCGTCAAAATCTGCTTATGAAGAAGCTGAAGAGTTTCATACAGATAGCAGTAGTGTCCCTTTAGACGAATCCGAAGCTCATGCTCGTACTCTTTTACAATAACGGAAATCAATACTACAATCTAAATTACAATCACCAGAGGTACAGGCTGCTTTACAACAAATTGATCCGTTACCACGTGATTATATTACACGATTTAATGTTGATTGGAAAGTGAATTTGACACCAAATACGGTATAAGAAAACATGATGGGAAATTGTTTATTGGTGCCGCGGAAGTTGGGTTTGATGATCGTGATCTTGTAATAGGAGACTTAACATATAAAGGTACAAAAGGTTTATATGAACTGATTTTTAAGAAAGCTCCTGAGAAATTTACATTTCATGATGTACGTGACTATAGAGATATATTGAGAAGAACTTATGCATTTAAAGTAAATTATAATCCTTCTGGCCGAATATCTGCAAGTAAAGGATATAAGTATACACATATTATAAAACCAATAATGCAGGGAAAACCACCAATCGTTTGGTGGGCTCGAAGCTGGAAAACAGGTGGAGCTTTAGAAAAAGAACTTATACCTAACAGTTGTACACAGTATGCTAATGAATTAGTAGAACGATTACGTTTATTGAAAGCATCAGAATCTGCAGGACATACAGGACATACCAATGAGATTGTAGCTATTATCGAAGAATTGAAAGAAGCCAAAATTATTTCATAAATTTTAAGTATTTAGCTGGACGATATCGAGGTCATTCCTCAGTTTCACATCTTTGTTGGTCAATTCACAATGACCATTGATAAGTTTGGAAGGCACATTACTAAACATACAGTTCTCAAACATATTGTTTCTAGACAATTATTTTACGAAACATTGTTAGACTTTCAAGGTGATCAGTTAAATGCTCAAGGTGAATTTATTCTTTCAAATAGAGGTAATCAAACGACGTATACGATTCAAGAAACTTGTGTGGTTAAAAAAGTAATTTTTCATAAACCTGAGAACAGGAAAGTATATATCAACGGTATAGATTGTACTGATACTTTAATTGGAAGAACGTTGAATGTGGGAGATAAAATCTCGTTTTCTTGCACAGCTGTAGTTTGTGCAACTACATTATTTGTTGAATTCATTATAAGGAAACGAGTTCTAACTGAAAATGTCTAATTTATCATCGAGTGTAAAACGTGATGTTGTCGATGAACTGCACAAACCAGCAAGGAAAAACTTTCGCCGTCGTCGAATTATAATAAAAGGTCTCAGAGATCTCTTCCAAGCAGATTTAATTGAAATGCTTCCTTATTCAAAGATAACCAAAGGATACAAGTACATTCTAGCTGTGATCAACACATTTTCTAAATTTGCTTGGGGAATAGCATTAAAAAACAAGACAGGTAAAGAAGTAACCAAAGCTTTTCAAACAATCTTATCTGAAGGTAGAAATTCTATACCGAGAAATCTGCAAACAGATAACGGAAAGGAGTTTTACAATGCAGACTTTCAAAATTTAATGAAGAAGTATAGAATTAATCACTACAGCACATATTCTAATTTAAAAAGTTCGATAGTTGAACGCTTTAATAGAACATTAAAACAAAAAATGTTGAAAGAATTTAGCATGCAAGGAAATTTCAGCTGGTTCAAGTTATTACCACAACTAATCGAAGAATACAATAACACAGTTCACAGTACAACGGGTTACAAACCTAGTAAGATAAATCAAAGAAATGCGAAAATTATTTTACGGTCCGTCTACAACAATATTAAAATTGTGGATCCAAGAAGTGTAAAATTTAAAGTTGGAGATCATGTGCGCATCAGCAAATATCGGCAAGCATTTGCGAAAATGTACACTCCAAATTGGTCTAACGAAATATTTACAATTTCATCAGTGCAGAATACTATTCTCCGAACATACCTAATTAAAGACGCTGACGGTGAAGGTATACTTGGTGGGTTTTATGAGTACGAATTACAAAAAGTGAAACATCCAGATGTATATTTAATTAATGTGCTGTGAAAAAAAGGTAATAAAGCACTAGTTAGTTATTTAGGATTAAGTTCTAAACATAATGCATGGATACCAAAACGCAATGTTTTATGAAACATTTTTATTGACTACATTTGCAAACATACAATAAATACATTTTAGAAATTTTCTTGTACAACCTTTTTTATTTCCCATCTTACAATTAGTCTACATATCATTTCAAGCAATTTTCTCCAATTCTTTCTCCAACTCCCGAATTAATTCTTTTAATTTTTTATCTCTCTCTAATTCAGTTATTTTATGGTGTCCCCATGCCAGAGTGTGAATTTTATCGTCTAAAATATACCGTTTGTCATCTTTTGAAGATAATACAATTTTATTTTTTAACTCAGTGTGCACCGTATGAAAATCGGAATGAAATACATTCATTTTTTTATAAATGAAACCATCTTGTTCAATGATTTCTTTATAATCATTTACAGTTAAATGTTTATCTATGACATATTTCTTAGCACCTTTCGCTTTCTTCGTACATTTTGAAATAAGTTTTAAGTCCTGCATATTCATCTTTGAAACGTCCAATAACTGATTCCGTTTGAGGCATTTCATGCATGTTATTTTTTAGATAATTTGAAGTGTCAAATTTATGTAAATTTTGCTTCATATCTTCGTATACGTTGTTAGTATTAATGGTCAGTATTAAACTATCTGTATCGGTATATAACAAGGCTGCTTGCTTATTATATTTTCGCTTTATGAAATTGTAATAAAAATCGTACAATACTGTTTTTGAAATTTCCAAGACACAAAATCCTACATATAAAGGTTTATTATAATTTACTTGTTCTTTGGATAATTCTATTGCAAACAAGTGATCACTAAAAATTTTGCTCGATTTGAAGTTCGGTTTTGCAATCAATGTATTAGCTTCAGTTCTTCGATTATGAGTTTCCCAGTGAGTTGCCAATTTAATATCAACACGATTCTCAACATTTTCCATAGTCTTACCGAAAACGCTGTTGTTTAATAACTTGTAAAAATTCTTTTCAAATTCGTTTTCAGCTTCAGCACGTTTCTGCGAATTAAAATCGATATATCTTTTTAACCAACGAGATTGATTAAATTTCATTGCTCTATGAATTCGAACTAATATTAAACCATGTTCCAAACACTGTTTTAGATTTAAATAGTGAACTATGTATTTGGTTTTTTTATACAGATTTGGAATAAGTTTACCGTACTTTGAATTTGGTGGAATTATATTTTCTGGACAAAAAGGGAAATCATTGTGGTTTTCATGTAAATGAGTAGGATATTCTAAATCAACTTCGAATACGTATCCAACATCCGAATCTTCTTCTAACTCTGAAATATTAAGATTATTAATTGCGTCTGGGCTTAACCAAGTAAATCCTCCCCATGGATATCTCCAACACATAGCATGACCATAGAGATTTGTGGCATCGAGGTACAGTATAAAATTAGTTGGTTTCCTAGATTCGAAGTTTTGTAAAAATTGATTATTAGCATTCTCAATCCTTTTAGTGCACATACTCAACTTAATCCTGGAGCGGTAAAAAAATGGCAAGGATCTAGTTTATAATTACTAATACAGAGATCTCTAAAATTTTCAAACACATCTGCTAAAAGTAAGACGTCTGATTTTAAATATATGTCACTGTAATCACCCATAGTTTTACAATTAAATAAGTTCCAAACATGTTGTGCCCTTTCATATTCTTCATCTCGTATGTGTCCATTATTTAACACGTCATAAAAATCTCCGGAAAATCCAATTTTATGAATGAATCAATAAAGTTGTACGGAAATATTCCTTTTTGACGTACTAATTTGAACATTTCATCATCTTGGAAATGTTTCCTAATTTCTCTACATTGCCAATCTTCCAAGTACGAGCTGGATTTTTGCAAAGACGACTGCATAAAACGAAACGAATCAACGAATCTTATTTTGAAATACACTCTACGTCTTTTTCCTTTACAGTCAACCTTATCACCCACGTGTATTATTTTTGAAAACGATATATATTTTTCTTTATTTTGTGCGATCACATCGACTTCTTCTCCTTCTAATGCCATGGTTTTCACAAATAAGTGACTGTCATAATTAGAAAGATTATGGAAGAAAACGGGAATGAATTTTGGTACCTTAAAATTAACGTTACACACCGAATGAGCAGCCCCTCTAAACGATCCAGTTAAATGTTCGTGGTCACGAACTTTTTCCTTAACGTCTAAGATTGGTTTTTCACAAATATGACGCAGCGTTGCAAGATCATATGCCTGTTTCTCTTCTTGTGTTAAGTCGGTCATTGGCACAATTTTATCTAAATATTTCTCGTATATGTCTTTAATATCCTTTTCTAATGTCCGCATAAACTCCGTAGCCGCATTCTTTCCGCGATATAAGTTCAATTTCGATAAATTTTCATTAAAACTGCATTTAATATAATATGAAAAAGAATATGGCTCATGTTCGTAACATTGCACTGTAAAAGACGTATTAGGATTTGGTTCTACCCTGTCTAAAGGTTTTAGTAAAGCCTCAAAATCAGCGTACACAACAAACGGGAGTTTCAATTGTTTCTCAAAATTTTCAAATTGCAATATATTCTCTGGTATAGAGCATATTTATTCATTTTTAATTCTGTTGATGGTAAAACGGTTCTTATAATTTTACAATCTTCTCTTTCGTGACGCTGTAATTTTTGCAAAGATGAAAAATGTACAAAACATCCTTCGCAAATGTATTTCTCATGACCATGGTGTGATGTCTGTTTTGATATTAAACGTGACAAATTTTTGATCCAGCAGTAATGACTGTTTCCATTGTTATCATCAACCAATAATAAATTTACGTGAATGTCTTTTCGGTTTTTAGTGAAATGTAGCGGTCCCACAACTTCATCCACCATAACATCGTTATTATACTGAGAATTTAAACCATACACATTTATAGAAATGTTATTTTTACTTTCAAATTTTTTCACGTCACATACTTTCAAAGGAAATTCTAAGTCTGTAAAATCCGCCACTGTATTATAATGTGGATATGAAGACATCCTTTGAGGAAGACCTGTTGGCTGACATAATGCTGATGTTATTGACCAAGCAAAACAAGCGTTGTCATTATTTTTAACATTTATAACAGCTTTCTTCGCGTTTATTGAAGGTGGTAATATCATGAAGCTGGATGCTTTCAATGGATTATACTTATTAATATTGACTTCCATGTACAGAATTCTGAACAAAGTCCACCCTGTAATAATATTTGCAACATTAGTATCATTTGTAAGAAGAATGTATTTATTACCTCCTTTACCTGAGTCTCGTTCTTGAAATTCGGACATTTTTACTTGGATTTCATTTACAAAGACTCCATATATGCTATAGTTGTTCGTTCCGAAACAAATTATTTTATTCTTCGTGTTAAAAGACTTTATTTCAGTGCTTTCCTTAGAATCTAAGAAATATAGTCCGAAAATTTCCACATTCCATTTTATTGCTTTATGGATGTCTAATAAGCTTTGAACCAACGTTAATACTTTTTCTCGAACATTATAGGCAAAATCGTCAACATCCACAAAATTATAGGGTTCGGTGATCCGGTATGTAACAATTTTGTCACCGAATGCACCAGCTATTTTTTCGACACCATTATCAACGATTACAAAAGCATTACCCTTATGTGAATTACTACGTAAATGTGCTGATAAACATTTCTTGCTAATATATATGTCGCACACATCACACTTTATAACATTTACAGGATCAATGACTTTAGAAGGACCGGCAGACTCACTTAATTTCAAGCGTTTACCTTGACATGCCGTACGCTTATGACGGTTCATATTATCAATTCGAGTAAATTCTTTTCCGCACTGACTACACTCAAACATGTTTCTGTAACTCTAACTCCACACCACGGTCACGAGATTACTACGTTTACAGTAAAATGTTAACTCACCACGAGAGTTGCACATTGTCCGCAACTTTGAACTTATATACCCTCCTTAAGTATACGGACACATTTTTTGAGTAGACTGGTTTTAGAATACGCATTCATATGTAATTATACCATGATTTTATTTTAATATGAAACATTGCTGTTCATATTACTATGGAAACTAATTCCAATTTTTGTCATCTCATGTTCTATTTTAAAAAGGACAGTTTAATTTAAAAATTGTAACTGTTGCTATGGATTCTCATATTCGTACGTAATAGTAATATTCTCTGTTAAAATAAATTCACGATATAACCATGAATGCAAGAAAAATACCTTTCACGCACACTTGTCTGTGACCGCGCGAGTCCTTGTAAATAATCACATTATTATACGAAAACACGGTCCTAATTAAATTGCAGGAAACTTTTTAGCATTTATTTACGTACCTTGACATGCCGCATGCCGTACGCTTATGACGGTTCATATTATCAATTCGAGTAAATTCTTTTCCGCACTGACTACACTCAAACATGTTTCTGTAAATCTAACTCCACACCACGGTCACGAGAATACTACGTTTACAGTAAAATGTTAACTCACCACGAGAGTTGCATATTGTCTGCAACTTTGAACTTATATACCCTCCTTAAGTATACGGATATTTCCGAAACTCTGATACTTTTACTCCATCTCCAATCGTTTTCTCCATGTCAAATTCACTTTCTCTATAAATAAATTTTCTAAAAAAATTTATGAATCGACACACAGTGCGCTTGATCATATATATTTTCAAAGTAAGACTTTAATTACTATATAGCAAAACTTGTCAAATAAAAATTATATATTATTAGGTCAGGGATAGGCCGATTCTGGAACCTCCTCAATGAGGCTCTCAAAACTCATTATAGATTTTAGCTGTGAGCATCCCAAGGAGGAACGGTGCTTAATTTTAATGGGGATACATAAGTTATTTAGAAAAACGATATAAAAGTTTCGACTTGTGAGGTTTTGATCGAATTTATCTTACTTGTGAGGTTTTGCTCGAACACTGCCAGGACTTGAGAGGTTTTGATTGGAACAATGAAGGAAGGTCTAAGTAAACAATTTTTGTATTGGTTATGTAGATGATGTATTAGCTTGTTTTACAGGCACAGAAAGACAACTAGATTTTTTTTACAATTTATTAATAATATTCACCCAGCTATAAAGTTTACTATAGAAATAGAAGTTTGTAATGCTATAAATTTTTTAGATTTAACAATTAGTAAGAAGAATAACTTACATAATTTTTCGATTTTCCTTAAACTAGCACATACAGATATTACAATACATAATCATTCAAACCACCATTATTCCCAAAAAGTAGCAGCATATAATAGTTATATAATTCCTCTAAGTAAAGAAGATTTTGATAAAGAATTAAATCTGATTAAACAAATAGCAATCAATAATGGCTTTAAAGTAGATTTAATAAATACTATTGTAACAAAGTAAGTTTGTTGAAATGTATACAGGGTGTTTCATTGAAGTGCACCAAACTTGAGGGACACGTTTCTGACATTATTTCAAACAAAATATCTTAATACAATTTTGCAATCGGAGCCACTTGAAATTTGCATAATTTGGAGCCGATGTTTTTATAAATACCGTAGCGATTTAAGTTTCTGCCGCCGTGAAACAAGATGAGCGATTTAAATTGTTTTATGAATGGCACGCGGTTGCAAGAAGACAATAAATATCTATGGTAAACGAAAAAATTTATGAGAGGCTTTTAAGTTTGCCCTTGACCGCAAGTCGTGTTAAAGGTGAACACTTTGAAAGAATGTGCATTTAGCGTACGTTTTCGTGGCACTAACATTTATGCAAACCGTAATTACATCAAATTTATTCTTTACCTACTCCTTGTTCAGGTAAAAAAAGAGCCTGTGTCGCAGAGTCGCTGAGCTTGCTACCTACCTGTGGAGATAAGTAGAAGTTTAACACCGGAGGGAAATTAATCCAGTGTCGCCGGCAGCTACAGTGGGACGGGTATGGGTTCTTAATCCAAAACGCGAAGGGCCAACTCAAAATATTTAGCGCCACTTAATTTTTTTTGTAGGGTAAACGCGTAAAAATTAAGAAAAACACGATACGTCCAAAGCATGAACACAGGTTTATTAAACAATTCACAAAAAAGATAAGAAATTAAATCAAACAATCAGCGGTAAATCAAAGATTAATCGGCAATTACTAAATATTCGGATCCGAAATGGTTCCTACAAATCTAAAGTTCACTTAAGCTAGCGCAGATATAAATGTTCACTAAACTGCGTATTAAAGTGTATCGTAAGGCGATAATATGAACTCTTCCGAGACGAAATTTTATTTCACAGGGATACGCAAAATTACATGCACTAATGCGACAGAAACGTAACCTCCGAAGATAATTATTAAAAAGAAGGTACAAATCCGACCTGATTATGTGGCGTAGGCGTCCGTCATGTCAAATGCGTTCCAACAGGGTTGGGAACATCGGGCTGCGACGCTGTCGGCCTCCACACAGGATGGTTACGGGCACGTGCACTGTGCCGGTACTGCCTTACAGGTGGTGTAACGTTCCGGTAAGTTGGATAAAAGTAGTCGTAGGACGAAAAGAATAAGAAACAAAAGCCTATAAACAGAAAATGAACGAACATAAGGGCCAGATCGAGAGGGACATCGAGAAAACTTACCTAGTCAAGTGCGGCTAGGCTGACACAAATCGCGGAGAAGACGACTTTTTCGCCTCACGGGAACCGGTAAAATCGGCGAGCAGCCGTAAAAATCTACTTTCACCCCCTTGGTGAAGTGGAACAATTTTAGCACGAAACTGTCAACGAAAAACGTGTGGTTCACGGGACGTACAGAAAATTAATGAAGAGTGTCGCTTCCCTCGATCGGCGGAAAAGGAAAAAGAACAAACGAGAGAGAAATATTCAAGTGCACCATTACCGAGTTTCGTGACATCAACACAAACCAATCACGACAAAGGCCAAGGTGCAGTGGAATGTAACAAATGTGGGTTATTGTGTGTAAGCAGTTTTGTAACCACGCGAGTATTGCAAATCGGTCAGCAACAGGAAATTAAATCGTGAGAGCGAATCTCCTTTGAAACCTGAACGAAAAGTCAGTAACGTGCATATGTCAACTCACCCAACAAATTATAATCGTGATACAAACTGTTGACGTTGCAAGCAACGCGGCCATACACGAATGAACTGCCAGCAACCGTTTAGGAAATTTTGTTCCTACTGTGGGATGCCTTTCGGATTACACTCAGCAGCCGCCACCTTTCAAAGATTACTCGACCAAATAATAGGACCTGAACTTGAACCAAATGCTTTTGTTTACCTTGATGACATCATCGTCGTTAGCAAAATTCGAACACATGCTGCATCTAAAGGAAGTTTTTCGACGTCTTCGAGAAGCCAGACTTAAGATTAACCGAGAAAAATGTAAGTTTTGTGTTGACAGCCTGCGGTATCTCGGTCATATTGTAGACCAAAACGGCATTCGGACTGACCCCGAAAAGTTTGAAGCTATTTCTTCTATGTCACCTCTGAAAAATATTAAGGAAGTCCGGCGTTTTTATGGCATGGCTTCTTGGTACCGACGTTTTCTTCCTTATTTTTCTAGCATAATAGAGCCTTTAACAAAACTTACTCGAAAGAATGCAAAATGGACATGTGGCAAAGAAGAAAATAATGCCTTCCAGAGAATTAAACAGAAGTTAACAGAGTCTCCTATTTTGGCCTGTCCAGATTTTTCACAAAAATTCTATTTACAAACCGATGCAATTGACGTAGGGGTAGGTGTTGTACTCACACAAATATTAAATCAAGAAGAGGGAGTAATTGCTTATGCAAGCCACACATTTAACAAAGCAGAATGTAATTACAGCGCGACGGAAAAGGAATGCCTTGCGATTTTGTGGGGAATACGGAAAATGAAGGCGTACTTAGAAGGTTATACTTTTACTGTCATTACCGATCACCAATCTCTGAAATGGTTACAACATATTGATAATCCTACTGGCCGACTTGCGAGGTGGGTTTTAGAACTTCAACAATTCGATCTTGATGTGCTATATCGACGTGGTTCTTTGAATAAAGTCCCCGACGCACTTTCACGTCAACCTTTACATAATAAATCCGGAGAAGATATCTGCGTTATTCAACGTCAACGTCAACCTAAATGCAACTGGTACACAAAAACTTTGAGATAAGTAAGGGCGAACCCAGGGACGTTTCCAGATTTTTGTATCCGCAACAACAAACTATATCGCCATGTTTTAAATGTTGTAAACTATAATGAAGTCCTGACAGCAGAAGAATGGAAACTGTGCGTTCCTACCGAAAAACGTAAAGAAATGCTTCGTCTTTTTTATGACGAACCAAACGCCGGACACCTGGGTATTGCAAAAACAACGTCCGTCTGGCTCAGAAGTTCTATTGGCCAGGAATGTTTAAGGAAGCTGCCACATACGTCAGAAAGTGCGACGTCTGTAATAGATATAAGCTGTTCCAGCAACGTACAGGAGGGTTTTTACATCCAAATTTTTCTAATGATCCTTGGCATACCGTTTCTGTCGATTTAGTAGGCCCGCTACCGCGTTCTAACAAAGGTCACATTTGGCTTCTGGTCATGCAAGATGTTTTTACAAAATGGATTGAGCTTAAACCACTTCATAAGGCCACCGGAGATGCTGTAACTAAAGTAGTAAAAAAAGAAGTAATTTTGCGTCATGGATGCCCGTTTGTTATTATTACCGATAACGGTAAACAGTTCGTCAGTAAACAATTTAATCAATTGTTAAAAGAATTCGGAATCAGTCACCGCCGTACTCCTCCGTATTCTCCTCAATGTAATCCTGTTGAAAGAGTTAACCGAGTCATCAAAACCATGATTGCCCAGTTCACTTGTAAAAACCATCGCCGATGGGATGAACGTATTAATGAAATACGTTTTGCTTATAATACCGCACAGCATGAAACAATTGATTATTCCCCGGCATATCTTAACCATGGCCGCGAATTACAAAGAACTAACCTAATTACTAGAAACCGTGATAGCCGTAATCCCGAACGAAGGCATCATGACTTGTCCGATGCATTCAAGGTAGTACGAATAAACTTAGCGAGAGCCTCTCACCGCCAGGAAACTTACTACAACCTCCGTCGCCGGGAATGGAAACCTCAGATAGGAGATAAGGTTTGGAAAAAAGAGCATGTCTTGTCGGATAAGAAGGCAAAAATAAACGCGAAATTGGCTGCCAAGTTTGCCGGCCCGTATACCGTTGGAAAAATAATTTCACCTGTGATCTTCGACCTAAAAAACAAAAATGGCCGATGGATTCGACACGTTCATATCCAGCATTTAAAACCTTTGTCCGTTTCCTAATTACCCGCAAGCGTCACCCTTCTCTAAATCTACGGACCATTGTGTTCATGCGTGATATTTCCGTTACTTTTCCTGCGTCCAAATTTTGCCTATAAATAGGGGACTCGCAAGGGATAAAGAGCATTCGCTCCAGTTGTAGATACACGCAATATGGAAGAGTGTCTATTTCTAGAAACCTGCAGTCGAAAGCCAACAAAACTCAGACCATCACCTACATCAAAAGGTCCTGACCAAGGAAAACGGACAATTTTGTTAAAGGAACCGCACATTCCGGAAAAGAAACCTCGTGGCCCCAGAAAGGTTTCCAAGATCGTTAAGGAGGCGAAGAATGAAACCGTTAAACGCAAAGCGATGTTTACATCCCTACCGCCGATTTCCGACATTTTTAACCCGAAGTCTCTTGCACATACCAGGATCCAAGGGTTCAAACGGCCAAGATGCGCAGTCCGAGCTCCCCCTTCAAAGAAACCCCCACCATCTTACCGATCGTTTTCTTCTTCAACCGCCTGTTCAAAGCCGAAGGGGACAGATTGTTCTGGTGATCTGTTAAGGATGGATGAAGACTGGGTGTTGGACCTAGAAGAGGCGCTTGGACTGAGCGACGACAATATCTCAGACCGCATACCTGCTACAAAGCCCGAAAGTCCGCCGCCTCCTCCTTCGAAGGTAACCAGGAATCCCGAAAGCAGCAACTGAGGATACCGCCGTAGGAGTTGATCACCCCGGGAGTTTAGATCCAGTAATGTATATTCGGAAGGTTCCAGGAGATGTTACCAGCTGGTTCCGGCTTCCAACCGGAAGATTCGTTGAAGTCCCGGAAAAGGCCATCCGACATCGGGAATTTAAATTTAGGTTCGGAAGCGAGAGATGGCACCTCCGTTTCAACTGCCAAGGACATCTCCGATCGTGGCGGGATCTTTCAGAACCAAAGAAGGAGGGGAGTGTAACAAAGTAGATTTGTTGAAATGTATATACATATGTAAATATGTAAATATGTTAGGTATTTTAGTTAAGGATTTTTCCGCGATCGCGTTTAGTTTTGGGAGAGGATAATTTGAGTGGGGATTTCCCTCCATGCTCCGACCGTATATAAGGACGCGTGGGTTCATCTTTAGCAAGTCGTTTCGACTTCGTGCGCCGCGTTAAGTGTTGCAGTACCGCAAGCTCCACCAGTACCGTTCCCAATTCTTTCCGCTCTCGTACAAGTGACGTACAAATCCAGACCCGAACAAGCGACTTGTTCTTTCCAAACTCGTACAAGCAACTTGTACGCATCCAGACCCAAACAAGCGACTTATACAAATCCAGACCCGAACAAGCGACTTGTACACATCCATACTTTCATATCAATGATATCACATATATGTAGTTTGACATTTGTTCAAATTTGGTTTATGATTAGTTTATCGAGTGTTGCGATTACTTAATATGGAGGGATTCAAAAGAAAACGGAGTCCGAATTTTACTGACGAGGAGATAAATGTTCTATTAAACATTATTGTTCAATTCAAACACATAATTGAATGCAAGACAACAGACTCCGTAACATGGAGAGAAAAGAATGCATCATGGAAAAAAAATTTGTGATATTTTCAATTCATGTTCTCCTAGCGGAATATATAGAAGTCAGGTAACATTGAGAAAAGGTTTTGACAATAAAAAAAGGAGGTGAGGAAACATGTGGCAGAAGAAAAAATATAATTAAAAAAACGGGAGGAGGAAAAGAAATTGTATCCAAAGATCCTAACAAATCTTTAACGCTATCACTTATGAATGCAAAGACAATGTATGGACTAAATAATAAATTTGACTGCGATGCTGATGTCTCCACCGTTGCTACCCAAACTGAAGCCGGTGGTCAGATAGATGAAAATATAGAAGAAACAATTCTTATAACAACTGATACTACTGGAATAGATATATTGCAGGTAAACTTTTGATTATTAGTCATAAATCATATCATAACATGTGTTTCTTAGATAGCAGAAGATGCTGATGGATATGTAGATTGGGGGAACCATAAGGCTAGCAATTTGAAAATACCTGTTAGTGGAAAATTACGACCAACGACACCATATTGATAAAATTTGCATATGTCCAAAATTATCGCTATCATACGACATGATTGGGTGGTTTTCAAAAATTTAAGAGATTTGATTGGCTTATATGTTGCGAGGGAAATAGTAATTCAAATTATATAGAATTCTAAATTAACATTAAAATAATTCAAATGAGTAAATTCAAGATTTGATTCAGTGAAGATTTTTGTGAAGATACATGTTGCAAAACTAATTTAATAATGACTTAAGGCCTAATTTTAAATCAAACTAAATTTTAACTATGTAGACAAAAAGAAATTAAATTTAAACATTTGATGAAATCAAAAATTTAATAATATCGAGAAAGTAGTAAATGCATTTTTTAATGTGTTGGGTGCACTTAAATTAATATTTGATGGTCTTCAAAATCAAGATACATTGTAATACAATCGAAGGAGTTCATGAAAGAGTAGAATATTTGTGGAAATTTGTGAAATTGTTCCTAAAGTAGAATACATAGAAATTCAATAAAACACAAAATTTCAATTTACTTGCTAGGACGAATCACTGTTACTTGAATTGTCATCTTCAGAAGAACTCGTATCTATGTTGCATATTCCTCTAGGCCTAGGCAGAGGTGCCTCCAAGAACTGCAAAATTGTTCTGTCTATCTTACGCTTTTTCTTACAGATTTGCTGCATACTTGTTATTACAGGATCTGACGCTACTAATAACGAATTCAATATATCTTCATTGGTCTTTTGTCGAGAAAATTTATCCCTTTCGATATCTTTTAAATTCTTTATTTGTTGCCTCCTGAGCTTCTTCAGTTAACTGTCCAATCGGAAGTAAAGCTTTTTTAATAATCACTGCTCCGTGAATAAGAATTTTGTAGACCGTAGGAGGCATAGAATACCAGGGGTATTTACTGACGTAAATTTGTGCAGTCTCTATAGCGTATGTGTGTGATATGCCTCTATATTGATGTTATAACTGCTTGATAATACTTTTAATATTGTTCTAAATCTTATAATAATTTCCACATCTATTTTTGTGATAGCCGAAGAAATTTCTGCATTTTTGAAGAAGCGTCTGGCAGTATTCCCATCGTTGGTATTGCCGTAACCAGGTTTCGGTTTATCTACAATAAGACCTAAATGTACTTTAAATTCTTTCTGGATAATTTTCTTCGTCTTCGTAACAATTTTCTTATTTTCATCACCTCTTGCTTGCCATTGCTGTAAAGGTAATTTATACGCAACAAGCAAAAGACATTCAAATGAACGTATCCAGGCGTGTAGAACAGACATTCCAAAATCTAGATGTGAGTCATTCAAGTCAACTTTTAAAACTTTTGGTATGTTATTAAAATCCTTAGAAGTTAAACCGCAAAGATAACATTTTTGTGTTGAACTTGTTTCCGTCAATGAATTGCAAATTTTTCCATCAATCATGGTCAGTAATAATTTATGTCTAACTTGTATCATGCGATCATTAATATTAATTTCAGTGGGTATTAAAGTCCTAATTTGATTTTCAATATATTCTTTCTCTTTAGCAGCTAGTTGAGGAGTTTCATGAGCAAATTGAAAACGGATTGGTTTACAGTACCGCGTTGATGAACTCCTTGGGTTGTTCCATATAATATCATGATTTTCAGAATCATCAGATGTTAGTGTTAATGATACTAAAGACGTTAAAAAAACGTTTGCGTCATTTTCGTCGCTATTATTAAATTTCTGTTTATATTCAGATTGCCCTGATACGCCATCAAAACCCCATTTATAAACCAACAACAAATTTTTCAAATGCTTTTGGCTGTCAATGACTTCTTGCTGAACCTTCAATAAACGTGAAACTGTGATGTCGAGAAGTGCTTGAAGTTGAACTTCGGCAGAAATATCGGTTACTGTAATATTTGACTTATGGGGATAACATTCTTTTTTAGCAAATTGAATTTTTTTATATGAAGGGAATCTTGATTTGTCATTAGCCCTAATAACATTATATTGATGCCGTGTAAGTTTTACTTCCACGTACATAGATAAAGCTTGTGTTGAAGAAAGAGCACATTTTTCAGTATTAAATTTCTTATAAGCAGTTCTATACTGAGCTGCACGCGTAGGAGAAGAAGAAGTTAATTCTTTTACTAATTTGGAAGCATCGACTTGACCGGAAGCTCTCAAATTCATTTGTGCTGCGTAAGAAAATTCGTCTGCTGTATATTGCGTACGTAAGTCTTTCGTTTTCTGGCGTTTCGTTCTTTCAGCAACCTGGGAAAAACAAACTGTGGGTCTGCCGATATTTTCCTTTTTTAATGAAAAGTTTGAGAATTTTATCGAAGATTCCAACCAAGGCTGGTTATGTACGAGAAATCTATCATTGTGTCTATTGGCCCGTAACCACTTATTCTTAAATTCTTTAACAAAAACGAAGACTTTCTTATTCAAATCAGAAATATTCGACATTGGACAATGTGTTCTCTCTTTAAGAAATTCTTTTAAAAAATTAATTTGATCTTTCATTTTGTGGTGGCCTGACGATCTCATTTGATCGTAAAGAAATTTTCTGGTTAGAATTATTTCACCAACATCGATGTCTAAAAAGAAAGAAATATGCATTAAAAGTACGTTACTTTCATCTTGAATATCTCAAAATGTAGGTACACCATTTTATAATTAAAAATTGACGTGTTCCAGGATTTTACATAAAAATCGTTCATTTCGTAAAAAAATTAATTTATTCGTTACTTATGGATCTCACCGTATAAGGTGCGTTAAGAAAAACTGTTATCAAGTAGGCTTTTTTTGTATGCATTTTATTTTTATAATTCCGAAAAACTCATTTCACGTAAATTATTTAACAAAATTGCAACTGTAAAGGATTTAAAGTTTTGATAGCATATAAGCTGTCAATAAATATGAAGAATGGAAATATTTTACTATATAGATACAGTTGATTTAAAAAAAAAACGGGAATTGATTTTTTTTATAATGTGGGATTTGTGCTTTTGTCAGATATTTGACAATTTTTATCATTTCTGTTTTAAATACTTTTACATGCTGCATTTAAACGAAGTAGATATGGCCAGAATAGCCAATTTTTTATTATCTTTTCGTTTGACAGTTCCCGTTTTTTTTATGAAACCAACTGTATAAGTATTTGCTTATGTTTTGAATTAATTGTAAATAATAAATATACTTACCATTAAACACAGACGCCATAGTTAAATGAAGTTCACTTTAAACTGAATAAACACGCAATAATTTTTGAAAATTTTTCAAATAGGAAGCACAATGTCAAATAGTTCCACCGCGGAAAAAAAAATTTGAAATTTGATGGCGCTAGTGAGCCACACGGAAATGCGCAGGCTCAGCGTACAAGATTTGAATACAATTCTTCTTGAGTTTTTGAATTTCCGCCATCCATAATTATAAATGTACATCATACCTGACTATCTTTGGAAATAGAAACTTTCATATATTAAAAAGTTAAATAAAAACCTGTTACCTATTAGTTTTTTAGGACAATTACCAACAGCTACCTAATTCAAATTAAAATATGTTATTTTTAGTTTCAACAACCAAATTAAATAAAAATATTTTCAAAGTCAATATTAACCCAAAGAAAAAGTACATAAAATATTGTCAGATACTTTATTAATCAAAAACTAACTACACTAAAATTATATTTTTTAGATTTCTAACTAAAATATTGAAGAAAATATGAAAGAAAATATAGAGAAACTATATATTTTTAAAATCAGAAAAAGAAATCTTTTATAATTCGAGGAAATATACTGGGGGTTCCATTTAAAATAACGAAGTTGGTGCTCATTTATTATCTTTCCGATCGTCATTTGTTTCTTTTTTTAGTAAATTCTGATGGTTCAGATAAATCCATAAAATTTTTGTATTTAACTTTTTTTTGTATCAAATAATAAAGCACGTAGGTATTATTCTAAACATAAACATAAAGCCTGTACATACAAGTCCTATTTTTGAGATATCCTTTTGAGATATACTTTTGTCACGATTATTTCAAAATGGCGCAAATATGCGCAAGTTTTTATTTATATTTCTGAAAGCTCACTTCATTGATGAACATGAGTGATCAAAATTACAGCTGCCAAATGATGACAACAGAACTAAAAGTTTACACATTTGAAAACTGTGCTTAAAGCATTCATTTAAGATACATTCAACTGAATGAATTATATTAGATCTACATTTCATTCAGATTAATGATGTATTATTAAAATGAGTGAACTTATTATTTAATACTAATATAACATTAAAATTAAATTTATTGCAATTTATAAAGAAATTCGCAAAAAAGTGTGAACATGTGTTATTTACAATGATGAAGCTATCACCCAGAAAGCACGATTTTATAATTTTAGTTTGAAATATATGGCGCTAGTTAGCTGGATACAGATGAACAAGTTTATTGGCTATCCCCTTAATATGTCAACTTACATTTACCGTGCTTTTTGAAAATTCGAATTTCTGCCAAGAAAAAGCATATTCGGCCCCACTGTACGCCGTCTAGAATAGTGATGGGCGAAAATAGTATTCGAATTGTATTCGAATAAAAATAGTATTCGAATGAAATAGTATTCGAATGAAATAGTATTCGAATGAAAATAGTAGTATTCGAATGACAATGTAGTATTCGAATGAAATAGTATTCGAATGAAAATAGTAGTATTCGAATGAAAATAGTAGTATTCGAATGAAATATGTAGTAGTATTCGAATGAAATAGTATTCGAATAAAAATAGTAGTAATAGGATATACGTAACTAAACTTTTAATTTCTTGATTAACGTCTAGAACTATATTACGAATTTGTATTTTTAGAGAATTAATCAATTCCGCTCGTCTACTAGAGGCGTTTACGGAAACTCCAACCCCAGATCAACAAGATTAATGTCAGCTAATTAGAGATTGCTCGTAGTAAATAAGATCCTTTTTACAGTTTACGAACACGCAGGGTTAAATGAAGTTTCAGTTTATGGTATTCACATTTATCGCTTATGACATAACCTTATTGTCATAGATTTTTTTGCTATGAATGCTTTAATGTTCACCTTTATGAACTTTTTTTGCGAAGAAGATGAAGATGAAGAAGAATTTATTTCGTTGTATTATGCAAAACAGCATATAAAAAACCACAGGCAGAGAATAATACAATATTATGAAACAACTATTCCAAAATACAGTGATTACGGTAAGTGTATATAATTTACTTCATTTGTATTGAACAATTACATTTTATTTTTTCATATTATATTAGATTTCCAGTCCCATTTTCGTGTCACCAGGAAAACAATGGAATATATCTTAACTGAATTGAGTCCACATTTGCTACAAAAAGGTGGTCGACCACAGTATCCAATACAAAAGCAGTTATTGATTGTTATGTGGTATTTAGGCAATCAAGAAGTATTCAGGTACATTTATAATTGGTAAAACTGCACTTTAGGTTCCTAAATTTGCGCGTACTCAGAACTATCAGATGCTCGTGCTGTGTTGCAGTTTAATATGTAAAGTTAAATATAAGATTAGATTTATTAATTTGTATTTATTCCTTTCTGATACAAAGTTTATTAGTGTTATTTTATAATTTTTTTCATAATACGAAAATGACAGTTCTGAGTACGTGCAAATTTAGGAACCTAAAGTGCAGTTTTACCTTATAATTTAATAACTAAATCAGAACCTAGTTCCTCATTTTAGAAATTAAAAAAATAGGTAAGTGTATTATAAATAGGTATTTGTGTTTCAGAAGTATTGCTGATCGTTTTAATACAGCGAAAAGTACCACACATGAAATAATATACCGATTCATAAATCTCTTAATCTGCTTACGGGAAAAATTTATCAAGTGGTCAAACATAAGAGAAGCTAAAGAAACAAGCACATTTTTTATGGAAAAAATTGGTTTTCCAGATGTCATTGGGTGCATAGATGGTACTCATATTTCAATTGCAATCCCATCTAAAAATCAAGAGTCATATGTAAACCGTAAAGGTTATCACTCTTTAATTTTACAAGGAGTTTGAAATGAAAAAAAAATGTTTATTGATGTTTCTTGTGGTAATTATAAACTCTTTCACTAACTTTAACCATGTACATTTGATAATATTTGTAGGGTGGCCTGGGTGCATGCATGATGCACGTGTATTACGGAAAACAGACTTGGGTAATATATTGATAAATGGCCCAAATAATAACGAGAATTCTATATATTCCTTTTATGACAACATGCATGTCTTGGGGGATTCTGCTTATCCATTGTTAAATAATTTATTACCTCCTTATAAAGATAATGGTAATCTTAACCAGAGGCAAAAGTTGTTTAACAGAAAGCTATCATCAAGCAGAATATATATAGAACATGCATTTGGACTTCTAAAAACAAGGTGTTTAAAACATTTAAATATATATAACACAGTATTAATTCCAAAAATTATACTTGGCTGTTGCATCCTCCATAATATATGTTTAATGGCTCATGATACTTTGGAAGAGGATGTAGAGAATGATGACTTCATGGAAACAGAACACAACTCTTTGGAAAAAGAAAGTGGAATTTTGAAGAGGGATTACATAGCGTCTCTCTTGTAATTGTGTTGCTTTCATTTTTACCTTGTTATAACACAGAAATGTTAATAAAACAATTTTTTTATTGGAACACATTTATTTAATAAAGCATAAATAATACACTCTCAATTTTTATTTATTCTAAATAAAAATTCAATTGTTCTTATTATTAACAAACATAAATTGAATTATTCTACAAATTTGATTATTCTTCAAAGAAAAAAATTTAAGTCAAAAATTAGTTCTTATTTTTAATGCACATAAGTTCAGCTTTTATTTTTTACAAAGTAATTCAACTTTTACTTTTAACAAAGATAAATTCTAGTTAAGTTTAACAAACATAAACTCAAATTTTACTTTTAACAAACATAATCCAATTTAAAATAAAAGCAAATTTCTAAAAGAACAAAAGAAAATTATACATTATTTAGACTTTTCTACCCAATCTTTGAAAATATTTAAAAATTCTCTCTGCATTTCCATTTTTTGTCTGTATCTATCAACCATTTCCTGTCTGTATTGCTTAAATCATTCGGGTTCTCCAGAAAGAACTTTTCTCTTTCTTTTATATTTTGTATTCTCCAAACTTTCTCCATCATCTGTATTACTAAGCTCTGAACTTGTGCGGAATCCCTCAACACTTAATGCAATGCTGAGAGGTTCATTTTCAGGTTTATGTCCAAATATTTCATTCATTGCATCAAAGAAAGGCCACATAATTCTTCCTCTACCCGTGCTTTTATTATTGTCAATTATATTTTTGTATGTTTCTTTAAATTTTTTATTTTACTTTCCACTTGTTCAGCATTAAATCTGACAAAGTGTTTGGCTATGTCTTCAAACATAGACTTTGGTCTGTATTTTCCATTAGTAAACTTCTCGTAGTTACTTTTATACATTTCAATTAATTGTTTTGTTTCACTTTCTGTCCAACGGTTTGATAAGGCTGGAAAAATAATGAATTTAAAACTAATGTATATATGAATAAGTTATTGAAGCAGTTTGTTGCCCGTTGAAATTTATAACAAAATATGTAATAGTGTTTTTAAGTTAATGGTCAAACTACACAAAATCAAGTCAACCTGACCAATCAGCAATTGGGAACAGTCGAAATGTCGACGTTTTACTGTTTGACAGCTCCTTCTGAATAAATAAAAATAATATGTCAAACACACTGCGAAACGTCAACGTTTTGATAGTGTTCGATCAATTACAATTAAATAATTTATAAACTACTAAATTTACTCGTTGGTAATTACAAAATTTTATTCTCCAGCATATCACGATACACACAGTATCTAAATACTTACCAATGCTTTCATCAGAAATATTTTCATCACTTTGTGCTTCATTACAACTTAAGGATTCATCAACCACTGATGATCCTATAAAATTAATTTGCTAGTATAGATACTTTAATTCATAACAAAGAAATGTGTTATTTTATAGAATGTAGAACTTACTTTCCAATTCAGATGCAGGTTCAGATGCTTTACTACAAGTGGACGGAAGACTTATGTTCGAACTCTTTTCCAATTTAGATACTGGTTTATTAATAGAATATTCACATGGATACGAACTCTTCTTTTCATTGTTCAGTAATCTAAAGGCTAATAATCGATTTTTTCTTTCAACCTCTCTTTGCAAATACTTATTTGCAAGCGTGTAATCTAGACAAAATAGGTGTAAATTTTCCTGCAATATAATTTGAACAAATTACCTCCAAATTCTTACCTCCATTAACCATTTTCTCATAATCATCAGAGGGTACTAAACAATTATATTTTTCATTGTTTTCATCGCAGAGTGTTATTAACATATCCATTTTTAAATTAATAATAATGAAGACTAATACACGACTAGACTGTCTGACACGTCTGACCGTTAGTTCCAATTGCGGTATTTCTTCAAATAATCAGCTGATTGTTCTTACCCTGCAAAGGAGATGGGTAAGTCGGATCCAATCATATGTTGATCCAAGTTGGATTGAACCAGGTTTCCGAACGCGGGTAAGGCTGCTTGAGATTATAAATCGACCGAGTAGATCACTAAATCTACTGATCGGATTAACCGGATTGCAGTTTCCGTAAACGCCTTAGCAAAACTAATAATTTTTACATAAGCTACAAGTCACTCGGTTGACTACAAGTCAATCGGTTTTCGATTTAGTAAAATGTTCCCACACAATTGAATGCTTCGTAGGTGACATTTTATTTATAATACATAAACTTTTTTAATAGCCACGAAATAAACACAACCGAATTTAGCAATTTAGTAATATTTCCGAAGAAATACGTTTTTAAAATGAATTGTTCTTTCGAAGTTGACACAAAATCTGCGTACTATGAATATGAGGCAAGACAGAATAATTTTTTTTTTAATGTGTCATCGGCTGTTATATTGCCGCCGCCGCCGTTTATTATTTTATGGCATTTGTATCGTAAATGCCAAGAAATCGAATTTCTATACGTGCAGATAATATAATAATCAGCGGATACCTGTCCCAAATTTCTATTAACATTACAAGAATAGATTATTATTTACTTTAATTTCTTAATAGTAATATTTACTTCCTAGGCATATCAATTTAATTGAAATTCATAAATATCAATTTAATATTATTACTGTCCAAAAGTTACATGTAATGGAATATTTTCATTTTATATAATATGTATTTTGTAGAACTAATACAAACCTGTGTTGATTAATAAAATATACGTATTTTGCTTTTTTATTCGCCTCGACGAAATTTCTGAAAAAATAATTTCAAATACATATAAATTTAAGAAGACCTTCGTAATTTATATATAATAAATACCATGTTCTTTAATACAATGAATTACTTAAAACATTACTCAAAAACATCATTTAAAAATTGACACTTCGAAATCTTTTGTTATTTGTTTTGCGAGTAGACGAGCGGAATTGGTTAATTCTCTAAAAATACAAATTCGTAATGTAATTCCAGGCGTTAATCAAGAAATTAAGTTTAGTTATGTACAGTATGTCCCCGGATTGAGTTTACAATACGTATAATGGACCAAAAATTTTTGAATTAAGATTTCATGTTCTGCAGTTCAGGCCTGCTTGGCGTGAAATGAATTTGTAATTCAATTTTTTTTCTAGGATGTTGAAATTTGGTATATCTCCCTAATTTGAAATGAGAATCATTTTATCTTACTAAATTTTTCTCCTAAATTCAAAAGGAAGACCACTTTACCTACACAGATTTTACTTCTTCTTGTGTTAATTCCGTCACCTGGAAGACTTTCTACGTCAAATTTGGCACAAATTCATTTCACGCCAAGCAAGCCTGAACTGCAGAACATAAAATCTTAATTCAAAAATTTTTGGTGCATTATACGTATTGTAAACTCAATCCGGGGACATACTGTATATCCTATTACTACTATTATTATTAGACTACTATTTTTATTCGAATACTATTTCATTCGAATACTACTATTTTTATTCGAATACTATTTCATTCGAATACTATTTTCGTTTGAATACTATTTTTATTCGATACAATTCGAATACTATTTTCATCCATCACTAGTTTAGAATGAGATTTATTAAACCAATTTTTGGCTGTAAATATTTGAATATTTGAAATAAATTTCCGTTGTGGAACCACGTCTTTTTTTCGATGAACCCGGACTCCGACGAGCAGACCTGGACCCGACCGGCAGGAAACCGAGTTAACCGAAGAGGCAAAAGACGGCGGTCCGTTACACTATATTAAAGAAAAAACAATTTAAACAAGCTAGTTTATTTAAACAAATCTAGTTTATCCTAAATCAATACAGAAGCATAAGTTTTTCAATACGTTTATATATCTAGGTAATCAGACAGAAATTATAAGTGAAAAAACTGAAGAAACTTGATTTCAAAAGTATAAATTCAATAGGTTCCTTTATAAAAAATAATAAAAGTAGAACATGAAAGTTAGATAAGTCAGGTGTATATAAGTTAACATGTGGTAGTTGTCATAAAGTATATATAGGTCAAACAGGTAGAAGTTTTCGAAAACGGATTGCAGAACACAAATTTGCTTTTACACATAGAAAAACAGATTCGAATTATACGAACCATTTATTAGAGAATAATCATACTTTTAATGATAATTTTAAAATCTTAAAGGTACAACCTAAAGGTAAAAAATTAAATTTGTTAGAAAATTTAGAAATAAATAAATTGAAACAAACAGACAAATTGTTTTTTATAATAATAATAATAATGGTGGTTTATTACTCAACAGTTGCAACCAGTTACAGAGTAATTTACATAGAACATTACATACAAAAAATCAACTTAAAACCTAACAATACAACATAAATTACAATAAAAAGCCCTATTTGTTATTTACATTTAATATTTATTACCAGAAGATCAGGACCGATCAGTTCAGACACCAAGAATAGACCATAGTGCAGCAACGCAGAATTATACAGAGATGAACTTTTTTAATGTTTCCGCTATTTGTCGTTTGAATGATAATAATGATGCATTAAAAATGTCAATTTGGGAGCCATATTTATTGTAGTTACTGTAAAAAACGTAAACCGGGTCTTTCTTCAAATAGTTCGTTACTGCTAATGATGTGTAGAAAAGTTCCGTACTTCTAGTATTTCTCTGTGGAATTTTTATACAAATATTTCCTAGCATAAAGGGATAATCTACAAATCCATATAGAAGCTTGAATAGAAAGCACTGTCCTGTAATTAACCGTCTACAGTGCAGCGACATTCCATCATATGTTTGAATTAATTCGGAGTATGACAGGTTTTTAGAAAAAAATATTGTAATCTAAGTAATATTTAAGTTTCAAATATTTAAATTGTATTCTCTCAATTCGCAGCCTATTTTGAAGATAGTAAGGTGCCCAGATTACTGAACAATATTCCAATCTTGAACGCACGTATGAATTATAGAGCACGTCTAAAGCCCTAGAAGATTTGAATTGCTTAATATTCCTAAATATAAAACCTAACATCTGATAAGCTTTTTTTATAATCTGATTAATGTGTTCATTAAAGGAAAGATGCGTATCAAACATTACACCAAGATCAGTAGCAACTGTTACTTTTTTAAGTTCTTCGTTATTCATTATATATTTGTACTTAACAGTGTTCTTAGTGTAAGAGTAAGAAATTGTTCTACATTTTTCCACACTGAAGTGAAGATTTGTACCCATTAACTGAAACAAACAACGATCTATTGCCTAAGTAATTACTTATTAATGCCAGTATTGACGATCCTAAAACTATATTCGCAAGCTTTAGTAAAAGCACATTATGATTAATTTCGTCAAATGCTTTTGTGAAGTCTGTGTATATCGCATCTACTTGCAATTTTTTATTGTAAGCTTTATAAACGTACTGCACAAAACTGCAGAGATTCGTTACCGTAGATCTCTGTGGCATAAATCCGTGTTGGTTCGTAGATACAACATTTCTTATGCCATTGATGAGGTTGTTATGAACTATCGTCTCCAAAATTTTGGCAGGAGTTGAGAGAATAGCCACTGGTCGATAATTACAAATTAAATTTCTATGGCCTGATTTGTATACCGGACACACGTGACCAATTAGATTTAAATTGTTCACCGTTGCTGAATCATTTCACAGAAAATAGGTCTCAAACGTGTCTGGAATAAATTATTTAGCTTAAAGTTAAGAAGAACTGTTGTAGATATAAATTCACTGTAAACCAATATTGTATCAGTATTAAGTGCTCAACATCTGAAGAAGGTACAGTGTACCGAAACAATTGTTATGTATTAACAAATAAAGTGGAAGTCAGTTAAGAATTTAACGTTATTCCATATTGTTAAAGAAGGTCTTTCTAATAAAAATCCGAATTAAACTTTTGAAAACTAATTTTTATTTTATTTTGAAGTTGTCACACATGGTTTTCAATGTAAAAGCCCCAAGTGGTCACACATTATTAAAAAAATTAAAATTAAATTAAATTAAATTAAAAAATCAAAAGGCTTCCTTATAGTATTTTTCAAATATGAATGGCATCATCATGCTCTAAACAGTCATACATAACGACTTTTGATTCTTCATTCTCACCATCAACTATGAATTTATATCAGCTGAAGGCTTGATCATCCTTCCACTTGTCGTCGAACATTATGGTCAAAAGTTCGTCCACATCTTTCTTCTTAGCTGCACTTAAGGGATGGACCATGGGTAGTTCAGTCAGGGGTGTACGAAGAATTTTCTGCCAAGTTGACTTACGTTTCAGCAGTGTTTGGGCACGTAGATCGGCTTCAAATCGAAAGAATTCATTTCCCGTTACATGAATAACCCATTTTCCGTTGTTTTTTTCCTTTTTCTCAATGATGATCCTTTTTTTATCTCTGATCATGTCCAATTTCTGGAGATGCCTTTCCAAACTCTTCACATCCAACAAATATCAGGGGTGTTCGAAGAATTTTCTGCCAAGTTGACTTACGTTTCAGCAGTGTTTGGGCACGTAGATCGGCTTCAAATCGAAAGAATTCATTTCTCGTTATATGAATAACCCATTTTCCGCTGTTCTTTTCCTTTTTCTCAATGATGATCCTTTTTTTATCTCTGATCATGTCCAATTTCTGGAGATGGCTTTCCAAACTCTTCACATCCATCAAATGTCAATCCTGCCCAAGTTGTTTGACTTTCCCTACTTTTTGAAGCTCCTCAACGTAGCCCTCCTTATGAATTATTGTTGTTTTTTTCGCAATAGCTTCTCAATTCGTCCAAAGCACCTATCTGCAGGTAAAAAACTGTGGCCTCTAACAGGAAATGTAATAGAAATTTTCTTCAGGCTGCCTGTTTGTTGGGCCGAGAAGTACATCAATGCGTGTAGTACGTGGTTGTTTTTATTTTGTGCACCACAACCTTCACAAAACAGTCTAAGATGGTTTATGTTTGTCAAGTCTAGGGTTCTTAGATGGTTCAGCATACCTAAAGCTACCTAGATCCTGGATCCACCAGGTAGCGAATGCCGTCTCTTCTTAGTTAACTCTCGAGCTGACATCTTTTTCTGTTTTTTCCTAACACCATCTTCGACATTTGAACATTGCCATTGTAAGATAAAATAAAAATAATTCACCACTTCATTCACTGAATAAAAAGAGTAAACTAACACTGACAACAAAAACTGATTAGAACAAAACGATAACAGACGTGACAATGCAGTGGGAGAGATTCCTGTGATTCATCCAAGGTCACGTGACTAACTCCGCGTTTCCTATTGGCTGATAGGATTTGTGTGGTTCTGCCCAGCACTACATTCGTCTGGACTTCTGGACGTCTATACTCGAGATTAGAAAGTTTTAGCAATTTTTACGATATGGATAACGTTTACGCTAAATGCTACAAAACTATTAATGCGCATGCTCACAAATATATGAGCAAGCGCGTTACTCTTTTTACAGTATTTAGCGTAAACGTTACCCATATCGTAAAAATTGCTAAAATTCTCTATTGTGAGAAAGTGACGATCCCATCTCTTAAGGGACAAGTCACATCACAGCGCTGTCTCTCAGCGGGAAAAAATTGTATTCTCGAATTATTGTGGTGGAATATATCGTATGCGTTGAACGTGCGTTCAATATGCAAATAGCCAATCAAATTCGTTCTCTCGTTCGCCATATTTTGACACTGACAATAACAAAAACATTACACAACAACATAGGTTATTTTTTTGGGTTATTTGTCGTATTTCGATTTATTATTTATTGGTTTGAGTTATGAGGTAAATAAATGAACTGTTTTGAATACAATACAAAGAATATTTTATGCCCAAATGTAGTGAAATAGAACGGCAGCGATCTGCTCCAATTACAAAGGCCCAACAGAGACTTATGACACAATTTATGGAAGAGCATCCACAGCTTAAAAGTGGTAAATTTACGGCTGCCTTCACCCATAAGCGTGCTCAACAATTATGGCCTGAACTGTTAGATATTATTAATAGTGTTCTAAATGGCGAGGAAAAAGATACGTGGCAGCAAGTTAGAAAGGTAGGTATACTGGCAATATCGACCACTTTACAATCGCATCATTGGGTCTGATGAATAAAACGAAGCAAATACTTTTGCTTCAAATTCTTTAATGAAAACTACAAATATATGAAGAAAAACAAAATTCTAAATAAATCTGCCGTAACATAGTAAAAATTTTTATGAAAGGATAATGTATAATGATTTGTAATTGAAATGTTTGCAAGTAGCTAAGCTTTAAAAAAAATTATGACGTTTTATTCATTTGGCTCATTGTAGGCCTGGCAAGATATCAAAAAAAAGTTAAAGACAAGCAGGCAGTTATAAACAGGCACAGCAGTGGGACGGGAGGAGGATAACCAACCGACAAAATACTGGATAGAGGAAAAGGTTCTTAGCTTAATTCCTAGAGCAAGTGTGTCGATGGATCCTAACATTGAGGAATTTATTGTTGAATTTACGTTTGACGAAACATTAGCGGCTGATGTATGAAACATTCAATTTACGAATGCTATTATTTCTAATGAGTGATACATTGCAGGTTTCCCACGTTGATGGAAGTAACCAAAATGTCGCGACAGAAATTATACATGAGCAGCCTACAGCTGTCGTTGCACCGACATCTCTGTCCGAGTCGGTGTCAATGGTAAAGACTGTACCTTCACCAACAGCCGTAAGAAGTGTAAACGGACATTGATTCTGTTCACTGACCTATTTAATTTTTGAAGGTTACAAATGAAGTGCCTAACAAACCAATTCCAAAGAGAACTTCGAAAACTGTCCGATTAAGCAAATCGTTAGCATTATCAGAAAAGATGCTGGAAAACAGCAATTCAAAGAACGGTATTATCAGCGAAAGTTGGAAATGCTGGAGGAAGAAGGTTTGCAAAAGCGTGCGTATGAAGAACAGAAGCTGTCCCTTCTACGTCAACAGACCGGTCTGCTGGAAAAGATATCCCAACAATTAATTCGTTTTACAAATAAGTAATAATCAGTCTTATGATGTATTGCTGTTAAAATAACATGATATGTTAACATAAAATTATAATTAAAGTAAGTAGATTCTGGTCTGATGAATTTCAAGAATTTGTTATACAATTTTCATTCGATGAATTCCAAGAATTTTCATCGGCCAAGAATTTACTTTAATCATAATTTTATGTTAACATCTCATGTTATTTTAACATGGAGCGATACATCATAAGGCTGAATGTTAGCAATCGAAATATGAATTAGCGATGTGCAATTTTCAGTTCATGTTAAGAGTTCTTTGCTATTTTCTGTTTAATTATGTAGGTGTTACCAAATGGTTAGAATTTAAGGGTTTAGTAAATAAATAAAAGTATTATTGAGAAGGCTTTATTCTTCTATATTGGGTTCATTGCCAATATTTCGAAAATATCGGTTTGAGAGGTTTCTCTGTAACTGCCGAGCTGCTGCTAAGTCCGGATTTACTCGTCCTTCCACAATATTTTGCGGTATTGCTTGAGGAGGGTACATACCCCAATTTTGGTTTCGGGCGAATCGAAAGCACTTGATTGGGACGATTTAGTTGCAAAATTACGCGTGACGTTTCTAAGTCGCGATTATGATGAACGGTTGTTTGAGGAAATAAAGAGGAGGACGCAGGGTCATAATGAGAACATTGGAGTATACGCAGGGTCATAATGAGAACATTGGAGTATATGTCGCCGCGATGACTAACCTCTTTAGTCGGTTGTCTGTGGGAGTTTCAGAGAAAACTCAATTAAAAATCCTGCTTAAGAATATTCTTCCATTCTATGAGACACAGCTAGGGTTGACGGAAATTTTGTCGATCGATCATTTGGTCCAAGTTTGTCGAACCTTAGATGCTCGCAAGGTTGCGGTGGAATCATACGTCCCTCCGCCTCGGAAGAGTCAGACGTTAGAGCCCGACCTCGCATATTTGTCATCGAGAGCATCGACTTCTTCCTGTGATTCTCTCAGGTCGAATGATAGGAGAAAATGCTGGAATTGTAAGCAATTTGAACATTTGGCTTCTAGATGTCCCAAGCCTAAGACTCGGTATTGTTTCGGTTGTGGAGCTCCTAACATGATACGTACGAACTGTCCTCAATGTTCGGGAAACGGACGAGGAGTGCAGTAGGTGACCGTCTAGTGCATCTCTTCCTTCAAAATCGGTCCCGACTCATCAGCAAATAATTTTGGATTTCATTTTGTCACATGCAAGACGTGACGAACGTCCTTATTTGCTGTGTCCGAACATAGAGAAAGCAATAAAGTTACATGTTTAAATTTGATGACGATGTTTGATTAAGCTGTGTGTGTCAATGATCCATACCTCCTTGACTCTGAACTCTAACCCCTACAACTACCGCGTGAGAAACGTCACAATCAGCTGTGCCGAGGTTGGTGGAAACGACTGCTTCGTCAAGACACCTAGGTAATCTCTCCGTTTCCTGGCGCCTTATAAATACTGAGACAACCCCTTTACTGTTGGAGAACCTCGACCCTCCTCCATTGAGTTAGCCGTGGGTAACCAGGTGTTATACACCGTTCAGCTGCGCCTTTCGCACGGTCAGTATAGTGTTTCGCCTTAACCTTCCCGTTCAAATTAGATTACCTCCATAGAGGCCGTGGAAGGGTAGCACTCTTGTGTCGTAGCTAATGGGGACGAATGTCCAAGTCCTGGTTATGTCAGTGTTCCAATCCGCTTGCGGGATGTGATTAAGGTTATGAATGTTTTGGTGGTGCCTATCTTAGAACACCATCTAATTTTGGGTGCTGACTTTTGGCGGACTATGGGAATTGTTCCGGATCTGAGAACGAATGAGTGGAAGTTTTCATCTGAACCCACATGTAGCCTCGATGCGGTGGTTCCTCAGGGTCATTTGTCGGATACCGAGAAAAAGGTCCTTGATGACGTCATTAATAAGTCCTTTCGTGACGATACTCTTAAAACTCTAGGTTGTACGACCCTTGCAGCTCATGAAATGCATACTGAGAGTCCCCCTATTAAGCAACGATATTATCCAATCTCTCCAGCCATGCAGATGCAGATAATTGTTAATAAGGATTGGACCAGATGTTGGCCCTTGGTGTCGTGGAGGAATCGAAGAGCCCTTGGTCGTCTCCGATTCTGTTAGTTCCAAAAAAAGATGGAACGTATAGATTTTGCGTGGACTATCGCAAATTAAATTGTGTGACACAAAAAGATGCTTATCCACTTCCGTATGTCTCGGACACCTTAGACAAATTGCGTGACGCCAAATTCCTCACGTCTCTTGACATCAAGTCCGCATATTGGCAAATTCCGGTCGATGAAAATTCTCGACCTTTCACAGCCTTTACCGTACCCAATCGTGGTCTGTTGCAGCTTCGTCGTATGCCCTTCGGTTTACATAATGAACCGGCGACGTGGCAACGTTTCATTGATCGGGTGATAGGCATAGATTTGGAACCGTATGTCTTCGTGTACTTAGATGACATCATTATTGTTACCCTTACGTTCGAGAAACATATCGAAATTCTTCAAAAGACTCTTGATCGTATTCCTGAGGCGGGTTTGACCTTAAGTCAGGACAAATGTCAGTTTTGCAGGGAGGAACTGAAATATTTGGGTTATGTCATTAATCATTTAGGACTTCATGTAGATCCTGAAAAAGGCAGGCCATCTTAAACTTTTCCCCACCTAAGTCCGTTACGGAAGTCCGCCGACTTATCGGTATGGCAAGCTGGTATCGACGGTTTGTGCCCAATTTCTCTTCCATTATTGCTCCCCTCACGGAACTCTTGAAGAAAAATCGTGCTTTTAACTGGACGCAAACCTGTGAGGAGTCTTGGAATATAATTAAGGAACACCTCATTATCGCTCCTGTGTTGTCTTGTCCGGATTTCACTCGAGAGTTCGTCGTGCAAACTGATTTTGGAGTCGGTGCTGTCTTAACGCAACAATTTGAGGAAGGTGAGAAGGTCATCGCTTACCTGAGTCGCTCCCTAACTAAACAAGAAAGGAAATTTTCCACCACAGAGAAGGAGGTCCTGTGGGCCATCGAGAAGTTGAGACCTTACTTGGAGGGTTCGCATTTCACTGTCATAACGGACCATTACTCTCTCGTATGGTTGAATAATCTTCAAACACCTACTGGCAGGTTATCTCGGTGGAGCGTACGGCTTCAGCAAAACGACTTTACTATTGTACATCGAAAAGGGAAAGAACCTCTCGTCCCTGATGCGTTATCCAGATCTGTTCCTATTGTCTCGTGTGTTAAATCTAAAGCGATAGAAGACCCCTGGTATGCTAAGCTTCTAAAGGCCGTTAGAGAAGATCCGTTGAAATTTTCCACGTTTCGGGTTGAAGATGGTGTGCTTTTCCGTTATGTTAGAGATCCTTTTCGTACAGTTTACGGTCGGTCGAATTGTTGGAAACGTGTGGTAGCTAGAGGTGAACGTGAAAGTCTTCTTCAGCAATGTCATGATATACTAACTAGTGGTCATCTGGGAGTATATAAGACGTACCATCGTCTTGTCAGTGTTATTGGCCTAAGATGAGAGCCGATGTGGCTCGTTACGTTCGTAAGTGTTCGACTTGTTTAAGGACCAAGCTCCTTCAACAGGCTAAACCTGGTATGATGGGAGACCATTCCCAGATAAGATCTCCCTGGGAAGTTCTGAGTATCGATTTAGTTGGACTTTTACCCAAATCCACTCACGGCGTTAGCTACATTCTCGTAGTCGTGGATTGTTTTAGTAAGTTCTGTCTATGTTTCCCACTACGCAAGTCCATCGCTAGCAGCATCATCAAACATCTTGAGAATGACGTTTTTCTTATGTTTGGCGTTCCACGTACCGTGATATCAGATAATGGGGTACAATTTCGTTCGAAGGAATACTTAGCCCTCCTGGAAATATATCAAGTTCATCCCTCGTATACTTCATTTTACCATCCTCAAGCCAACCCGGTACAGAGATTGAACCGTGTTCTTAAGACAATGTTGGTTGCCTATGTATCCTCGAATCATCGAGAGTGGGATAGATTTCTCCCTAAAGTAGGTTGGCGCTCCGTACAGCTAAACATGTGGTTACAGGAATGACTCCTTACTTTACGAATTTCGGTAGAGAAATGTCCTTGTCAGGTGCTAGGAATAAAGTTGAGTCGAAAGAAGAAACGAATCTAGAGCAGAATACTTCTGACGAGACGAGAGTGGTGAGACAAGCTCACGTTTTTCCTAAATTGTACGAGGAGGTTTACAGACGGTTGCAAAAGGCTTATGAGCAGACTAAAACTCATTACGATTTACGTAGGCGTCACGTACAGTAGGAGCCTAACCATTTAGTTTGGCGGAAAAACTTTGTCCTTTCTGATGCAGCGAAATATTTCAGTGCCAAATTAGCGGACAAATTTGTAGGACCTTTCTTAGTTCATCGTCGTGTCTCAAATAATGAGTATGAATTAAAGACGTGTGAAGGTAAAATTTTGCCAGGGACCTGGAATGTGAGTCATCTCAAACCTCAACCTGTGGACGACTAAGTGTTGTTCGGCCTGCAGTCGGGGTCATGAAGAATACCGCTGCCGTGTAACACTACGTGTCGTATGAGGCGACTGTATGTGCCGTTAGTTTTCCGATTATCATCTATGGACTTGTGGGTTCTCCGTCTGTCATCTTAGGAGCTTAGAGTTTTCTGTTCCACAGTTTTATGGTTGTGAGAGTGTGGAGTGTCGTTTAACGACGTTGAGGTTACCGATTTTGGACTCGTAGTGTGGTGGTGTATTTCTTTTTTCTCCTTCCCGATTTTGACTTTTGAATTTACACGAAGTTTAGTACTGGAATGTAGTGGTTGGAAGTCCACGTAGCACGCTTAGATTTTCCTTTGCTGTAGGCGACGTTGGTGCGGGCTGTGGCGTCGGAGGTTCGTGCCAGTGCTGCCGAGCTTGTGCTGTTTTTTTTGGGTCATCTTCGTTCTGTTGGACTCTTGATACTAGATTGAGTGCTTTTCTTCGTAAGATGATCGCCAGCATCCTGATAATATTGTAGTTTCGTTTTTGTCTTTTGCACTGGTTGGGGCTATGTCGTTTTTGTTCTTGTTTGTTTCACTGCGTGGGATGTCGCCGATCCTACATGGTGTTTTTACATTTTGGTGGGCGTCTCTTTTCGGACCTTTGGAGTGCATTACCTGTCCGTGTGTGTTTGGGTGGAGACATCTTGTTTACCCGTGTTCCTATTTAATCCTATCCGTTTGGATCCCTTTTTGTAGTATTACGCCCGGTTTGGTTTGTCCTTTTTTTTGGACTCTTCTTCGCTTCACGGGGAAGTAGTTCTGTTGCGTGTGTGTGTGTGTGAGTTCGGGTTGTGCGTGTTTGGGCTGGATGCGGCCGCGCCCTACCGATCACCAGCGTTCACTTTTATTTTTATTTTATTTCCTTTCTATTTCTTCGCCACTTCTGGGTACTCTTCTGACGCAGGCGGGTAAGATGGCATGGGTGGCGTCTCCTGCGATTGACCCACCGTGGAAGCTCGACGTCATGCCATGTCGCACGTAACTCCTGTCGTCACATCGTTAACTGTCCTTTAACTATCCCCCCTGTTTTTCACATTCTTCTTTTGGTTGCTGGAGGTTTGTAGCGGTGTGTCTGTGTTCGGTTACGACTCGGGCGACCGGGGTCTATACATTGCCCAATTTTAAGCTTTTGTTTTGTTGTTGTTTTCCTAGGCCGGCTGAGATGAGGACGAGATGGGAGTTCGGAACGCTTTTGTTGGGTTTTTGTTTTGGGGCTTTTGGGTTTTTAAAATCTTTGGAAGGATCGACTCATCTTTAGGGTCTGACCAAAATATCTTGGGTTTTTGTTTCGGGTATGGTTTCTCCCCGTGTGGTTTTCGTGTGTAGTAGGAAATGTGGAACTCTGCTCGCTGTCAAAATTTCTTTTGGAGGAAAGGAAGGGATTTGTTACGTTAGAATTTCTGGTTTGGGTGTTTCGTTCCTTAGGCCACTTGTTTACTGGTGTGGCGCGCGCATTCCATCTCTCGCGCGGCGAAGTCCGAAAAATCTTCCTTTCTGGTTTTGACGGCGAACAAATTGGATGGTGTATCTCGTGTGGCGATAGCGTGCTTGAGGCGTGGTTTGGTGGTAAAATTGTGTTACCTGAAGATTTAAGCCTGCCTTAGTACGAATTATTTGGCCGCTTTCGCTGGGACTCTTCTCCGTCTGGAGGAACCGTTTAATCGGCTTTGCAGAGTACACTTCGCTGTTCTTCAGTTTGCTTGCGGTTGGCAAGCAGGTAGTCACGGGCAGATCGTAATCGTCGAGTTCGTGTGGGCCTGTTTCTCGCCCGCATAGCGCGTGTTGCGCCATCCCTTAACCACATGGCGTCGCGATGCTGTCGTACTTGGCGTCGTGGGAGCTATCTTCTTCGCCAGTTGTGACACCCCGAGAGCCTTGGACACTTAATATTCTCCGACGTCGTATTTTGGAGAGGAAGCCTTGGTGGGGGTGCAATTAAAGTAAGAATTTTCCATTCCAACGGGGAGCAGATCGACCTCGTGGGCGAAAGGCGTACGATTTCGGGTGATGCTTCATTCTTTTGCCTGTGATATAAGGGTTTTTAGAGTCTATTTACATTGTATTGTCCAGTTTAATAATTTTTTTTTATTGTTGTTGTGCTGTTAACGCAGTTTGAGTTAAATTCAAAGCACGTTGTTACGTAACTTTTGGGAATTTTATTTTCCCCCTTTGGTTTTTATTTTGCGTTTGCCCTTCTGGTACATTTTACCGTGTGCACCGCACGCTGCAATTCATTTTCTTTTGGTTTAAACGATTAAAAAAAACTGTAAGCTACGCGTGAGTACTCCCGATTATGCGTTTTTGCCCTTTTGTTTGGGGCCTTGTAAAATACAATAATTTTGAAGTACCTAACTTTGTCAACCTGTCACGGGTTTGCGTGAATATTACAAGACTCTCTGTTGATTTAAATAAAGGTATTGTTGCTGTTTACCTGGAATATCTTTTGCCACTTGAATTAACGTTTATAATTACGCCTGGGGAGAGGGGAATCCGAAGATTTTACTTTATTTTTTTTTTATTTTATCTTTTCTCTCTCTGTCACCTTCTGTGGCAGACTGTTAAGCAAGCGGGTCCTGGGGTGTCGTCTCAATCGGGGACACAACCTCCCGCCCGTGTATCCCCCTTCACTTGTGGGTTGCGTGCTTTCTGCTGGGTGGCGCCCTTAACTGTAACACCTTTTGAATCCCTCACGCCGTCTCCACTGAGTGGGCATAAATACGCAATTCTTCACTACATCGTAGTCCTTGAGGGAACGACCGACCTTGTTGCTACAGGTACGGTAAGTTACGGTTTGGGCTGGCCCCTAAACTGTGGGTCATCACATAGCAATTTAAATTGCTCTTTTTGTCCAACGCGTGATATCACATCCCTCAAAATTAAGAGATGGGATCAATCACGCGTTTCGAGAATATAGTCCGCAATTTTATCTCTTGTTTTCGCCAAACTCCGCCCACTTTCTCACGATTTTATCACATCGCATGATTCCAGTATAAGGGCCCTGAGGTTTTGCTCTGGTATACTGTTTTTTTCTAACATGTTGTTATAAAATCCCATGGCCCCAGTAGACTTTGGAAGTGTGAACGCATGTCTTTTCTTAAAGTAATTAATTAATCAGAATGACATTTCTAGTTAATCAATCGACACATTTCAAAACGTTACAGACTAAAGAAACGTGTATATTAACGAAAAATTCCAATATTAAAGCATATTCATGTAGGAAAAGATGGCGGTGACACCGTAACTAATTGAAAAAAATAATAGTTGTTTGGAATGTAATAGAACTGGTCCACAAACTTGTCAAAAAAAAATAGACGTTCAATAAAAAGTTCTTTTAATCCTTGAACAAGCATTTCCTACAATTTTTGGGGGCTCGTCCGGGATCGCAAGACCCAAGAGAATCAAGAGGATCGAGGATCGCAAGACCCAAGAGAATCAAGAGGATCGCAAGATCCAAGAGACTCAAGAGGTTCGCAAGACTCAAGAGACTCAAGAGGTTTGCAAGACTCAAGAGAATCGCAAGATTCAAGAAGATCCAAAGAATCGCAAGGTTCAAGAACATTACAAAGTTCAAGAGGATCGAAAGAAGTGAAAAGTATAAGAGGATCCAAACGATCGTAAGATTTAAAAGGATCGGAAGGTGTGAGAGGATCGAAAAGATCGAAATTATTGAAGGGAAGCTTCGGAATTAGATAGCGAAATGTCAACTTTAGGAAGTTTTTCAAAAGTTGAGTATAATTTGAAACATGCTTCTCTTAAATCAGTACAAACTTTGCATGTAATTATATTTGGTTCAGAAGGTCAATCTCGTCAAGTAAGACGTAAGCTGAGACAGTTTCAAGGTTTCAATTTTGACGAAGATTCTAGACAACTAAAAATGAACGATATCAAAGAAAAGTTGACCACAGCCGATCTTGTTGCTGCTTGTCACGTACTTGATTTGGATTATTCAGGTAGTCATGAAGAAATAGCCAGTAGGATATGTTTGTTTCTTGAAAATTTCGTTAACCCGGAAATCGGTCAAAACAATGAAGAAGAAAACGATGAAGAGAGTGACCGGGAAGAGGAAACGATTGCAAACACATGTGCTGATGTGAATACTCCCAATACCGTCGCGTCTCACTCGCAATCAATCGCTTTGACTTTTCGAGATGTTGAAGATTCTATTAGACCTTATGATGGTAAAGACGGATATCCAATTGAAAAATGGATAATTGATTTTGAAGAAATTGCAGATTTAATAAAATGGAATGACTTACAAAAGTTGATTTATGCTAAAAAGTGTCTAAAAGGAATAGCAAAACTTTTCATCAATTCTGAAACAGGAATAAGAACATGGACGCACTTAAAGAAACGATTGTTGGAAGAATTTCAAGTTAAAACCAATAGTGCCGAGGTACATAAACTTTTGATGACAAGAAAGAAAAGGAAAGAAGAAACTTTACAAGAATATGCACTTATCTTAAGAGAAATAGCAAGTAGTGCGGTTATTGAAGAAGAAGTAGTGTTGCAGTATATTATAGATGGAATACCAGACAAGACAGCTGACAAAATTGTACTTTACGGAGCCAAGAATTTTAATGAATTTAAAGAAAAAATGAAGATGTATTCCTTAATTAAATCTAAATCGTTAAGTCACGAATTTGGTCCTGGCAGAAGTGAATTTCAATTTAACGCAAGATGTAAGACGGAAAAACAAGAAAAAATTACAAACGGAGAAAGAGAGTCAGTAATCCAGTGTTTTAATTGTGGTGAAAAGAGCCACCGAACAAAGGAATGTCCTCATAAATTAAGAGGGCAGAAATGTTTCAACTGTAACCGTTTTGGTCATATAGCGTCATCTTGCACTTTTAAGGTAAATCGAAGAAAAGAACAACAGATGAATAGCATAATTGTTAAATCCGTCAACCATATTAAAATAATAATTGAGAAGCAAGAAATATTGGCCCTAGTAGATACAGGAGCAGATGTAAGTGTACTTAGAGAAGATATTTACAAGAAGTTAGGTTCGCCGTTGTTAACAGCTCCAAAAATTTGTTTAACCGGAATAGGAGAAAATAATGTAGAAACTATTGGTTCATTCGTAACAACGGTTAAGATAGATGACGATGATTTTAATATCAGTTTTCACGTAGTTCCAACCTCTCTATTGAAGATGCACGCAGTCATTGGCAACGACATTCTTAATACGGCAGAGATTCATATAACTTCAGATAAAGTTAAAATTACAAAAACAATACAAGAAAACTTCCTGATGAATATGGAATGTGAAGACAAGAGGACAGATAAGATAGATCTGAGTCATATTTTGAATGAAGAACAAAAGAAAAATATAGCTTATATTATAAACCAATATAAGCCAATAAAAACAGAAACTACAAATATCCAGATGAAAATTGTATTAACGGATGAAACTCCAATTTTTCAAAGACCTAGACGACTTCCTATACACGAGAGAAATGAAGTGGAGGAGCAAATAGAAGCATGGATTAAGGATGGTATAGTGCAACCGAGTTCATCAGAATTTGCAAGTCCAGTGGTCGTGGTTAGGAAGAAGGACAACACTGCTCGTGTTTGTATTGATTATAGAAAAATTAACAAAGTTATTGTAAAGGACAGATTTCCCTTACCGTTAATTGAAGACCAGTTGGATCAGTTGCAAAATGCTGTAGTTTTCAGTACTCTTGATTTGAAAAATGGGTTCTTTCATGTGGCCGTAGAAGAAAACAGTCGTAAGTACTCTTCGTTTGTAACACACAGTGGACAATATGAATTTTTGAAAGTACCATTCGGATTAAGCAACTCGCCAGCTGTCTTTCAAAGATTCATTAATTGTATTTTTCGAGATTTAATTCTAAAAGGAATTGTATTACCATATATGGACGATATCATTATTCCTTCCAAAGATGAAAAAGAAGGAATTAATAATTTAAAGATTGTTTTAAATGTGGCTCAAAAATATGGACTAGAAATAAACTGGAAGAAATGTCAGTTTCTAAAAAGACGCGTTAATTTTCTTGGTTACATTATAGAAGACCGAACGATTCGTGTATCAGATGAGAAAACCCAAGCTGTTAAGAAATTTCCAAAACCTTCAACTTTGAAACAAGTACAAAGTTTTTTAGGATTGACAGGTTATTTTAGGAAATTCATTCCATCTTACGCAATAATTGCTAAGCCACTTAGTGATTTATTAAAAGATGGAGTTCCATTCACATTTGGAATAGAACAAGAAGTAGCATTTGAAAATCTTAAGTCATTGCTGTGTAGTAAACCATTTATTTCAACGAGAACGGAGATTGGAGTTGCACACTGACGCAAGCAAGCATGGTTTTGGTGCTGTCTTATTGCAAGAGTCCGGTGAAGATGGTAAATTGCATCCTATTTATTATATGAGTAGAAAAACTACTAGTCAACAACAAAAATATCATAGCTACGAATTAGAAGTTCTTGCTGTAATAGAAGCGATTAAGAAATTCAGAGTTTATCTGCTAGGAAATAGCTTCAAAATTGTTACTGATTGCGAAGCTTTTGAAAAAACAATGAATAAAAAAGATCTAGTTACTCGTGTTGCAAGATGGGCATTACTTCTAGAGGAATTCGAATATGTAGTAGAACATCGAGCTGGAAAACGAATGCTTCACGTGGACGCGTTAAGCCGTTATCCAATGATGACAATAACACAAGAAAATATAATTGTTCTTATAAAAATGCTCAATTAAAAACGAGCAAATTAAGACGATAAAGAAAATTTTGGAAATTAAACAACACGAAAATTATTTTTTAAAGAATGATTTATTGTACAAGTATGATTCCGAAGGAAGAGAGTTAATTGTTATTCCAAGACAAATGCAAACCGAAATTATTCGTAAAGTACATGAAAATGGACATTTTGGATTAAAAAAGACACAAGAGCTTATTCACAGAGAATATTTTATACCAAATTTAAAGAAACGAATAGAAAATTATATTTCCAATTGTATACCGTGCATACTGTCTAATAGAAAAGCAGGTAAAAAAGAAGGTTTCTTACACCCTTTGTCAAAAGAAGAAGGACCACTTAAAACATTACACATAGATCATTTAGGACCGTTACCGTCTACGAATAAAAATTATAAGTATTTATTGGTATTTGTCGACGATTTTACCAAATTTGTTTGGCTGTTCTCAACGAAATCGACATCTGCAAAAGAATTAATCACTTGTTTTGAAAAATTTCAAAAAGTGTTTGGAAATCCCGAAAGAATAATATCAGATAAAGGAACAGCTTTTACAGCGAAAGAATTTGAACATTTCTGTACAGAAGAAAAAATTCAGCATTATAAAACAACTACTGGAGTTCCGCGTGGGAATGGTCAAGTAGAGAGAATTCACAGGATTATTATTCCCATTTTAACTAAATTAAGTTTAAATGATCCTCGTCGGTGGTACAAACATGTGGACAAAACGCAGAGAGCTTTGAACAGTTCTTTTCAACGAAGTATAAACACTACGCCGTTTGAATTCCTCACAGGTGTTAAAATGAGAACTAAAGAAGAATTCGAACTTCACAAGAGAATTGGAGAAGAAATGATTGATCAGTTTCAAGACAAGCGTGAAGAATTAAGAAAACGAAGCAAAGAACAGCTACTAAAAATTCAGGAAGAAAATAAAAGAACCTATAATTTGAGAAGAAAAAAGGCAAGACTGTACAAAATTGGTGATCTAGTAGCAATAAAAAGAACACAGTTTGGTACTCAATTAAAAATTCAACGAAATTTTTTGGGTCCCTATAAGGTAATAAAAGTTAAACCCAAAGAAAGGTATGACGTCTGTAAAGAGGGAAATCATGAAGGACCAAGAGAAACATCCACGTGTGCTGAGTACATGAAACCATGGATAGAAAATTTTACCGAAGAAAATGAATCCGAGTCGGAATCATGTCAGGACGGCCGAGTTGTAGGAAAAGATGGCGGTGACACCGTAACTAATTGAAAAAAATAATAGTTGTTTGGAATGTAATAGAACTGGTCCACAAACTTGTCAAAAAAAAATAGACGTTCAATAAAAAGTTCTTTTAATCCTTGAACAAGCATTTCCTACATTCATAATAGTTGTTAAACATGATGTCCATTTTGCTGACGGCAAAGATTTACACGTTGTTTTATATTGTCGAATTCTAATTCTAATGTGACACATTCAAATTATAAACGTCATTCAATTTTCTAAGAAAAGACGTGCCCTTACACATCCAAGGCCTACTGGGGTCACGGGACTTTATGATAACATGTTACGTTATTTAAAGGGGATTTATGAGGTTTTGTGAGACTTTCAGATACCGAATCTGCCTAAAACTCCATTTTTCAAAAAAATGACGTGAGGTTTTGCGTATCACCTCCACAATTCTAATGTCCGACAGTCGGAGACGCGACATTTAACGTCAGTTTGACAGAGATTGTTATGTCAATGTGTGCAAAATGGAAAACCAACTAATAAATTATATTATTGATAACGTTAAGGCTTTGCATATTATGGGTAACAACATGATGCTTAATAAATCTCTTTAAGCAAAATAATAGCTCAAGTAGTTTGGAACAAACTTGAATGAATAATTTTGAAGCTCTGTATTTAAAATTATTACAAAATGAATAAAAAAATTCACAATCCCAAAAAACGCAGAGGAGGTACACTAACCAGCTGAAAGAGTTCTCTCTCACTTTGTATTTTTATTCTCCAAAAGCATATAATTTTGTTAGAAAGACATTGTGTTTACCGCGTCCATCAATTATGAGGAAGTGGTTGTCCTCCCATAATTGTGAAGTGGATTTTCTTGAAGAAATTTTTCAATTTTTAAAAAAATAACCCGCCCAATGTAATTATTTAAATGAAGTTGCTTTACTTTTTGATTCAATGGCAATTCGATCGCAAATTATTTCTGATAAGAAAAATAATAAGTACTATAGCAATGTTGATTTGAGTGACATTGCAGTAGTTGACAATCAAGAATAAGCAACAGAAACCTTAGTATTTCAAATTGTTAACAAAATTACAGCAACTTTACAGAAGCAGTGTATAACAGTAGCATTACAGAACTTTAAAGATATTTATATTTTTGTGCGCTCAATTACTTGCGATGGATGCATTACTAACATTAAGGCCCGGTCTATTCATCTCTCAGTAAGTGGCCAGTAAGATACTGGATAGATTAAAGATAGGCAAATACATTGCGCTAATCTGTCAAATAATAACTTGGCACTTTACTGAGAGATGAATAGACCGGGCCTAAGATTTTGCAACTATTAGGTTGTCGTTTAGATCCATTAGATATAGAACCTAAATTTAAAATATCTGGTACACAACAAAACTTATTTCAAATGGTGGCAAGGAGATAGAGATTTTTTGTATTTTAGATCCTTGTCATTTAATGAAACTGGTAAGAAATGCTGCAGCAGAATTGGCAAACTTAAATCCCCAAAGGGTAAAATAGATTTTCAGTATATAAAAAAAATTCACGAATTCCATAAGTTAGGGATTGTGGTTCCAATCATGAGACAACCCTAAAAGTATAGAAAACGTAATGTAAGTTTGCTTTGAGACGTTAAGGACCCTTGTCCTAACTCAGAACTACCCAAAAAAAAATTAGCACAAAACTTTTATGAATGATGTAAGTAGGGTAAGTGAATATGCAGTGATTTTTTTCTAAGTGTGGCCATAGGGATTTACATGCTAAAAATTTGATCTCGTGTTAATGTATGTTATAGGACAAATTTTAAGTAAATTTTTGTATTTAGTCGTAAATTAAACGATTTACTACAAGAGGAACTTGTGAAAAGTTAAAGAAAATAGACCAAATTATTCAACGAATGTGATCCATGCAGGCTGACGTTATTAATAATTTGTCACTGTGATTACTGAATAACCAATTATTGCAACATTAATTTATTACCACTTGTAAAAACAACTTCTTCATACCATTGAAAAAAGAGTGGAACTTGTTATAACATACATAATTGATATTTTTAATGCTTGCTTAATAATAACGGACATTTTCTTTATAAATTTGCAATAGACAGACATTAACAGAACTTTTCTCTTAATGACATTTCAGCTACCTTAATTTAAATAGAACATGTTATTGTTATTCTAGCAATGTGCATTTCGTAGAAAAATGTTTAAATTATTAATAAAAATAAAAATTTGCTTGAAATTTGTGCCATAACATACATTAACATGAGGTCAAATTTTTAACATGTAAATCCCTATGGCCACACTTAAAAAAAATTACTGTACATATAAGATTTTAGTAGATTTTCATAACGTTTAGTAAATCGTAATAACTTAGAGATAATATCGATTTTTATTGCGAAAATATAAAATACATTAATTCTGTTATAACATTTTTTTAATATTTGGGCTTTAAGGCCAACTTAAATGGGCTCTAAAGTCAATGAAAACTTAAAAATAATTCTATTTTAATAAATTGTTATAAGCTTCCTGAGGAAATTTGTATCTGCCTCTGAAGATTTTTGAATTGTCTAGCACCGTAGATACTTGGGTTTTTTCGATTCATTAGTATCTTCAATGTCGGGAAACACAAAGTAAGATTTAGTTGAATTATATCGAAGAAAATTCATTTTGTAAATGTTTTCGTGAACGTCTAATATTTTTCCAACAAACTCCTTCGTCGTTTCCTTTTTGGTATCCTTATTGTAAATATATTATACATAATTAAAGCAGGTTCTGTCCGATGAAAATTGTATCACAAATTCTTTGAAACGGACACTGAATATGCGCACTGACACTTAACGTTTCACCGTCATTCGACAGCTTCGTCATTAAGACAGTGTCCGTTTCAAAGAATTTGTGATACAATATATTTAACAACAATAAGTGAACCTTCAGTAGGATTTAACTCTAAGCTTCTATCAGTCTCAACAATTTCAATCAGTCGGAGCTCATTAATATCTTCCGCTGAGTCAGAACTTGAACTGGTGTCATCTCCCGCGTTATTCTCCTCTTCAATAATTTAATTATTACTTTCATTTTGAGCATTAAAATCTTCTTCAGTGACTCCTGCTCCTGGAGAGACGTCAAGTCTTTTCTTTCTTTTAATTCTTTGACTATCAGATGGCAATCGAGAGTTTTTAAGATGGTTAATAACTGAGGCTGACAGACATTCATTTGCGTTGAATGTATCATTCTCATAAAGACCATCTGGAATCTTTTTTAAAACAGTATTCCTATGGAGGGGAACAAGCCCACAAGTCCGAAATCGTGAACAAATTATTTTCTCGGCAGATTTCTCTAAGGACAACACTGTGTTTTTCAATAAAAGTGGAAAAGTGTCTTTCGGAAGAATGCCTTTGTGTTCCTTCCATTTCAGTATTCCGTTTTTCCAAGCTCTCTGCAATGGCCTAAAAAAGGCAACATCCAATGGTTGCAACAAATGTGTTGCATTTGGTGACAACATAACAGAGTCAATTCTATTTCTCTCACATGTGGATAATCTCTGGAGAAATGTGGCTAGTTAGATTGTCCCCTAATGGAATCTTTTTATCGTCTCCAATATGTTTAAAATATGGCAGAGCGACTTTTAAAAACCAATCATTAAATAATTTGTTGTCAAACCATCCAGATCTGCTTCGATTGTAGACAGTGTGAGGTAAACCATTCACACACCAAGTGTCATGCATATGAATTGCTTTATAGACAACATACATATACAGGTAATAGAGAGCCATTCCCACTTATAGCTATGTCTACAATTCTGTCTGCATGTTTACTTCTCCTTCGAACTATTAATTAATGGAGCCAGGGTCATCAGTAAAGTTTGTTTCATCGTAATTTACGATTCTGTCAGGTGACACTCCATCAGACGTTTCTTGTAATTGACCAAAATAATCATTAATAACTTCCTCTAATACCATGGCCCTAAGTAGGTATACTAGGCCGGTACGGTGACAGTTTCAAAGCCACGCGCGCTCCGGATGGAGCGTGTCCATCCTGAGCGACAAAAGATTAGGGTGGGGGTTCGTTGAGGGTGTGTGATTGATCTAAAGAAGTGGTGGTCGTCGGCAGTGTCTGGTGGGGGGCTGAAGAAGTGGGTATCGCTGTGAAGAGGTGGTCGATGACGAATCTGGTGGGGCTGAAGAAGTGGTCGACGACGTGAAGAGGTGGTTGACGACGTGAAGAGGTGGTCGACGACGATGACTAGAGGGGGGGGGTTATGGGTGTGTCTAACGTGTTTCAACGTGTTGCGCAACCAGAACGTGACTTTATGATAAATAAAGCTGAGCTATTCCCGAGAAGTAAATAAAACAAAGAATCAATAAGATTTATAATTTTAAACGCATTATTTTGTCTTACTTGTGCAGATTTCCAATTAAATCAGCCCATCACAAATAATATTATGTTGTTGTTTTAAAAACGTTGAATAAATATCTAGTAATCAGAGGTGGCGCGGTTCAGTTTATTTATTATTATCGGAATATAAATTTTTTTTAGAAGTTTAGTCTTTAGTAACATAAAAATATACATCGATGAAAATATAATATGATTCTTCAACAAAAATGTCGTAAGAACGAAGCAATAAACAAAGAGAACGAAGCAATAAAATTGATTTACGTACTTGTGTGCGTGTGCGTGTGCTCATGTTTCCCTATATTTGTGGCGTATTGTGTGTGCATAATCCTGAACTTTGGCGTAGTCTTGGCTTGTGGCGTAGAAAAGTGGTACGCCACAGCAAAATTTCATTTTTCTCAGTAAGGAGCAGACATATGTTCCGTCTGAATTTTTTACGACGTCCTCTTGATGACGTTCTTTCTTCATGTTAATTTTCATCAACGTCCTATTTACCGTACTCTATTTATGGACAACCTTAAAAATACGCCACAACTGAGGTCCTGTCACATACTCACACTCGTATTGAGTGTGGCGTAGTGACTCCCACTGTTTTTAGCGACCTCTACATTTACACTTTCAATTAATTCTCTTTTTGCAGTGTTGTAATATCGGCTCAAGGTACGCCATAAGACGACAAGAGGAGTGTATAATATTTTTATTTAAATTCATATACGTGATTACCAAATAAGTACGCTACAGCAAAATGTATGTTTATGTTTTACTACTACATAAGTGGAACTTTTATTTGAAAGTTTGACTTTAAGGTTACATGTTATATTTAGTACATAATTATTTTTGCATAGTGAATTGAATAGAATTGGTAATCATTAACATTTATATTTCCACTGAATATGATAAAATATCGTCATAAATACTAAAAAAAATTATATACAGTGAGCCTCTAAAGTATGGAATTAAATTCGTAATTTCTTTATTTTTGACATTTCCAAAAAACGCTCGGACAGGTTAATTTTGTTTTTAAAAAGCACACATTTTCAAGTGAAAATCAATTTTTGACAGTCATTTGTTTTCGAGTAATGACGTCATCGATATTTTTTTTAAATAGCAACCTTCAATTTTTTTCTTGATTCTGATAGCTCATTGAATTCTCTATCCCACCACATCAAAAATTTATTATGTTTTATGGGGAAAAATTTGAGAAAAAAATTATTGAAAATGAAAAGAAATAATAATAATTTTATTTTAAGTTAAATGACGAACCATGATTACTCGGCTTGAAAAGACTTTGTTTAAATGAGAAGAATGACAAGTTTTCTTTTATTGTAGGTATCATTTTGGTTTTGTTGAAAATGTCACGCCTACTTCATTTGTAGGTAGTAGATGATTCATTCATTTTCAATATTTTTTTCTCAAAATTTTTCCCATAAAACATAATAAATTTTTGATACGTTTGGATAGAGAATTCAATGAGCTATCAAAATGAAGAAAAAAAATTGGGGGTTGCTATTTAAAAAAAATGTCGCTAACGTCATTACTCGAAAACAAATGACTGTCAAAAATTGATTTTCAATTGAAAATGTTTGCTTTTTAAAAGCAAAATTTACCTATCCGATTTTTCGAAATGTCAAAAATAAAGAAATTACGAATTTTATTCCATACTTTAGAGGCTCACTGTATAAAAATTAATTAGTAAGAATTTTTGAATGTTTTTTGCTCTGTAATTGATTTTTTGTAACTGTTGGGCAAATACATATTATTACTATTATTAAAACTTGCTGGTGTCCCTTAGAATGTATATGTAGAATGTCAGTAATTGATTTTGCTAAGAAGAATAATTACTACTTGCTAAGAGATACCTGCAATTTTAATATTGAATTCTAATGACGGTATTAGTTACGCAAATGTTACGCATTAAGCTGAGGCCATCGATAACTAACTTAGTTATCGAAGGCCTCGATTGAGCACGGTGGAAATAAATTTGAATAATATTTGTAAAATTCATTATATTTTTTATTTATTTATTCTAAGAGAATTTCAATTATTGCCAACATTTTCTGAGGCATATTAGCAATTTTTATGGTCAATCTAGTGGAATATTAAATCTTTCTTTTTATTTGTTTTGGTAAATATAGGACCAAAATCAACTTACGGCGTATCACTGCATGTTTTTTCAGTTTGCTCAATAACAAGTTGTATGAAAAACAATTTTTATTTAAAAATTGAGTTATAAAATGATTGAATTTTGCAAAAAGAAAACCTGGAAACTTTTGCCCCTAAATTGTAAGAATACTCTATTTTTCTATTATGTTTATTTTCTTAGTTAAAATTTAATGTTCCTGAGTTTTGTTTAATCAAAAACAACTTTTTCAGTACACGTTTTTTGAATTAAATTCAAATTTAACAGATATTTAACGCATATTTTTGTAAATAAACGGAAAAGTTACACACACTATTTCAATTAACTGTGGCGTTTTCAAATTTGCCAATGTAATGACAGAATACGGAAATCAGTTGCATTAGAACAGTGATGGTGAGAAGCACGAAGTACTAAGTGCAAAGCCTAAAAATTGTTTTAAGGTAAGTGTAAAGTTACTAATTAATTACTGTCAATCTTCAACATAGATACATGTCACCCTATCTTATTGAACAAGATGGTTCCCGTAAGCAGACAAAATTTTGAACTTTTCAAAATACATTAGACCTCGATTACAGCAAATCTCAAGGGACCATCAAAATCAGTTCGTTATATCCGAAGTTCGTAATAAGCGATAATGCCACAAATATAGAGGAAAAATGTCGGGACTTGAAATGTAGTTCGTTATAAGCGGTGGATCGCTATAATCGAGACCGTTATAACCGAGGTTTACTGTATTTGTTTTTTACCATTTAATATACAAGATAAATACAAAAGAAAAACAAGATAATTAAAATTCTAAAATATTAGAAAGTTACAAATATTTTCAGCCATTTCATCAATTTTGTCTTGGAGATAAAGAGAGTTTTAGGAATGAGCTTCACGAAGTAAATAAGAGATTCTGTAAAGATTGTATTGAATTAAGTATTCCTAAACGTATTACTATATTTTGCCAAAAGCGGTCTATACTAGGTATTTCAGATCATCCGTGTTTCACCATCTGTTGGGAAAAATATATCATTAAAAAGGGGATCTAAAAAAAGAAATTTTACTTAAACAAGTTTCTAATATCTTTTTAAGAGGACACGATGCACAACAATTTGTTAACTTAACCAAACGTTATTTTAGCAGGTTTAAAATGTTACAACATTTGACGAATTTTAAAACACCGAGTTATTGTGGAATAGGTGCTTTTTTATACAATCTCACTAATATAAACAGTAATTTTGTAAAACTTCTACTCGCATTCGTAATTTTGAATAAGAATTTATATTTATTCAATTTTATTTTAGCAATTTTCTAAAACTTCTAAGACTATCATTCAAAGTTTAGGCAATCTTACTCGCGACTTTTAGGAATTTAGGAAAGTTAAAGATAATTTCAATAATATAGCAATGACTAGTTGCTACCAAGAATATTCAATCATTGGTTTTATTGATTTTACTCCTAGTTATGGTGATGTAGCATTAACTTTGACAAAATTAGTAACAAAATTGTTTCAAATTTGTTTCAAAAAGTATTCGTACAGAAAATGTAAATTTAAAGTTGGTTCTTGTCCGATGAAAATTGTATCACAAAATCTTTTAACTGGACACTAAATAGCGCACAAAACACTTAACGTTTCGCCGTAGTTCGACAGCTTTGTCAAAAGTGAAAAATATAAACATGTTGTCAAAATAAACAAGGTTGTCAACGGAAACTGAAAAAGTAACTTGATTTTTTTTATAATCTAAAAATAATTTTAAACAATAAATATTTTATTTTAGTAAATGTTAAAAGATTTTGTGATAGAAAATGTAAAATTAATAAAGGTCTGCCAAAAATGCAATGATATGTAATTCCAATTGTCATAATATATTAATGTAAATTGTGAGATAAGCATATAATAATTTTCTGATTTTTTTGTTGCCAAAACTGAATGCTTGAATGCAATATACACATTGTAACATTTTTATTGTTTGTTTCTTGAGAAATGTTAGTCTAATATAACGTATTATTATACTCTGTCCGGCGATAGATTGCAAAATTTCAAATATCCTAATATATAAAAATACCCTAGGATCGAGTAGCATCGAGTGAGCACATCATCCTCATACAAACGATATCGAGGACGTCATATCAGAAGGGCGTATCAGCATAGGATTATAATGGCGCTTACGCCCTTCTGATCAGCATAGGATTATAATGGCGCTTACGCCCTTCTGATATGACGACCTCGATATGTAATTCCGATGAATTTGAAATATCTATCCCTTAGCAATGTGAAAAGTCAAATATGAAAGTTTATTAATTAGGGTGGCAGGAATTTTGAACATTTATTACTTATCGAAAATTGTAACGTTTTAAACCAACTAAAAGAATAATGTGTGAGTAAAATAACATATTGTTGTGTTTTTTTGTCAACTAAATTTTCTTCTCGAAAAGTATTGGACATATTAAAAACTTGTTCAAATAAAATTTGTTTTGTTAAAAAATCCTATTCAATGAGATTCTATTTGATTTATGTCCCTATTTAAAATTTCAAAGTTGATCTCTATTGTACCTTTTTCTGGTTAACCGCAAAAGATAATTACGTTGCCGTGAAATGCGCTGTATACTCTTGTTATTAATTTCTTTTCGCAAACCGCCTTCGGAAAATGCAGACATTCATAAGGTCTTCTTACGCCTATTTTTTTAGATAAGTTTTTTGTTATTACTGAACAGCGAATATGGATCTAAGATTTTGAACATTTTTATCTTTAAGAGGCCTTTTACAAAGCCCTAAAAATTAGCGCTTTGTAAAAGGCCTCTTAATAAAACAGAAAAGAAATTAATTATGCTACCGTTCTTTATTTTCTGTAATATTAAAGGTAAAAGTGTTAAATCTTAACACTTGATCCATATTCGCTGTTTAGTAATAACAGAAATCTTATCTAAAAAATAGGCATAAGACGGCCTCATGAGTCTGCAGAGATTCCGAAGGTGGTTTGGTTTGTATGTACTTCCTTATAGATTTAGCAACAATTATATACAAGGTGTTTCAGACCATCCGACCCAGCCTCTTTTCTCGATATTGTGAAATCGAGAGAAGGCGCGAAAAAAAAGAGTATCCGGTGCACTTCACGCCAATATAATTATCTTTCAAGAATACAGATTTTCTTTAGCTCCTAAAATAAAAGTATTAAAAAAACCTATCGTTGCGTTGCTCGATTAGAAAAGTTTCCAAAAAATATCTGCACTGCTTATTACTAATGAAAAAGATACATTTTAGATGGAAACCAGATCTAAAAAAATCTTGTCTATGCTACGGCAGATCGAGTTATCGAGTCGGTTATTGGACATTCCAAAATACGAATCTACCAAAGGCTTGTCTCAAGATGAACGAAAATTGGCACTTGATTATTGGAAATTTGAATCAGAGATAATGAATATTTGTTTGCAGCGTGAAAATGCTCTATGTGAAAATTTAAAAAGAAAACTTCAAGAATTAGATGATAAAAGATATAAAATGTCAGAGACAAACGATAATCGGGTGGATGATAGAAGTGAAAAATCAGATGAATCATCTTCGTCGCTTGAAATTGGTTTTATACAACCAATAGTATTTACAGATTCAAGTGAGTCAGAAGCTAATGATGAGGAGAACGATCCCACATATAGAGTTAATATTAAAAGAACTAAATATATAAAACCGAAAAATCAATCAAACTTAGAAATGGATGAAACTTCTAATACAAATGAAAATGAAATATGTGAAAATACAATGAATGTTATGACGGAAGTGAATATGGATGTTAATCGATGCCTGGCCGGGACTTCTAAATCAAGGAAAAGTGGAACTGCGAAAACAATAATAGAAGCTGATATAAACATTAATCCAGCCATAAAAAAGGAAGGAAAAAGATTTCGCGATAAGAGTCACTCTTGCTATTTTTGTCATAAAACTATAACAAACTTTGCTAAACATTTGGAATCAAAACATTCGAATGAATTGGAAGTGGCTAAAATTTTAGCAAAGGCTAAAGGAAGTAAAGACCGTAGAGAGGGTTTTAGTAATTTAATGAGATGCGGTGATTTTTATCATAATTGTGAAGTGCTATCTGCTAAGCAAGGAAGATTGATATTATCGAGAAGACCTTCTGAGGCAGAGATTCCATTTGTTACCTATTCAGACTATGGACCCTGCCCAAGATGCTTGGGATTTATGCACAAAAAACATATTTGGTATCATCTGAAATATAATTGCGTTGTCGGGCGGGAGGAGAACTCAGACAAAACGTGTTTTCCAAAAGGCGTTGTAGCCGAAAGCAACGCTCTATTACATCAGTTTTTAGGAACTGGACTTACAGAAGAATTTGAGTTAAACATATTATCCAAATTAAGAGATGATAAGGTTGGCAAATATTGTAAACAAGATCAATTGATACTTAAGTTTGGTGCACTGCAGTATGAAAAATACAGCGTAACTCAATCGGAAATGATTAGATAATCTATGCGTCAATTAGCACGACTTTCATTAAGATTAAAAGAAAAAGATGGGACTTTTTCTTTACGGGACTTTTTACATCCACAAAAGTTCGACGATGTCATAGAATCAATAAAAATTATATGTGTTAGTCACAGCCAGTTTGCTAAAAGACCTGAATTTGACATACCTTCTCTCGTTCTTAAATTAGGACACGCACTTAGAAAATGTGCTGAAATAGAACGTGGAGCTGCACTTAGATTAGGAAATCTAAAGAGAAATGAAGAACTTACATCGTTTCTTACTATCATGAACTTAGAGTGGAATATTCGCATTTCCTCAAATGCTCTGACAACCCTATACAACAGAAAATTAAATAATTCTGAGCTGCTGCCTCTCACTTCGGACTTACTAAAATTAAATCAGTTTCTAGGTAAGGAAATTTTAGAAGCGCAACAAAAATTATGCAAATCGCCTACTCCTCAGTTATGGACTCATTTAGTAGAACTGACCCTAACAAAAATTATATTGTTTAATAAAAGAAGGTCAGGAGAGGCTTCCAGAATGAAAATAAGTCACTTTACATCTCGACCTCAGTGGACAGATCAAATAACAGAAGAGCTTAAAAACTCCTTGACAAGTGTAGAAAGAAAATTAGCTGAAAGATTTTCGATCGTAGAAATAGACGGAAAAAGAGGACGTAAAGTACCAGTGATTCTATCTGCGGAAACTAAAGAATCTATCGAATTATTAATAACGTATAGAAAAAATTGTGAAATTCTGTCTGAAAATCCTTACATCTTTGCAGCTAATAAATCCTTATCTCATTTACGTGGCCACATTAGTATTAAAAAACTATGCCAGCAGTTAGAACTTGAACATCCAAATTATATTACTGGAACACGTTTAAGAAAATATGTTGCGACAGTGACACAAATTTTTAATTTAACAGAAAATGAATGCGACTGGTTAGCAAGACTTTGGGCCATGATATGAGAGTACATCGTCAGTTTTATCGATTACATGAAAATGCTGTAGAACTTACAAAAGTTAGCAGAATCCTTTTAGCAGTGGACAGAGGTGAAGTGAATAAATTTGCTGGAAGACGGTTACACGACATTGATTTAAATGAATTACCAAATATTGAAGAAGAAGAAGATTTACCAAATGTAGAAGAAGGTCAAGATTTACCAAATATAGAAGAAGAGCGTCAAGATTTACAAAATACAGAAGGTCAAGAAGAACTAGATAGAGGGGAAGCGAGGGAACTGAATAGTGAAGATGAAAGCAATAAATCTATTGATGACGTTTCAGAGATAAGAAAAAAGAAAGTAATTAGTACAAAAAATAAACCAAGTTTAAGAGAAATTGATAAAAGAAAAGGTACGTTTTTATTTAATAGATCAAAAATCTACGTTAGTTGTTATTTATAATTTAGTTTCGTTTGGCAGTTATAAAAACAGAACAAATATAGGAATAAAATTTAAGTAGTGAACATTATACAGCGTGTAAACTAAGTAGCGGATAAATTCGATATTTTCAGGACGATCAATTTTCTCAAAGAACGCTCTGACCCGTCAAGTTTGTCTAATTTTTTGCCCTTTCCCGGAAATATTTTCAATACTGCAGGGTGTATGCAAAACGTTGGGCGTTACATTAAAAACCATTAAAAAGTAAAGTTAATACTCGTCCAGCCGTTTGCAAATGCATATGCCTTCCGACTGATCGGAAAGGGCAAAAAATTACACAAAATTGATGGATATAGGATTTTTTGAATAAATTGATAATTTTGAAAATATCGAATTTATCCACCCTGTATATTAATATGTACTTACTCGTATTCCTGGCTTTAACATCAATGCACTTAAAATTTGTTTTGTTTTCAGTTACAAAAAAGTATTGGTCGTCAGAAGAAAGTCAAATAGTGTTAAAAAGATTCCATGCCTTTATCAAAAGAAAGAGCTTACCAGGAAAAACTGATTGCGAAGCTTTAATTGCTCAACATCCAGTATTAAAAGAGCGTAAATGGACTGACATTAAATTCCACATAAAAAATCACATTACAAAAATTACAAGACACTTATCCTAAATGGAACACAAACAAAAATTTGTATCTTATGTACGATATAAAATATTAAAGAATTGAAGTTTTTTAAAAGCATTTGTGTATCTCTGTCATGACATTTAAATAAAAATTAAAGGATATCAGGAAATTATTGACTGTTTTTTTATTACCCAGTTTTGTATGTAATAAAAACAATTGAAGAGCTTCATTATTATTCATTATTAAATTACATATATCAATTACGGAGCAACTTAACAAAAGAAAGCAATAAATACGGAAATCAAATCAAATGGTGAATTGCGAATTTAATTTTTTTTTCTTTTTAAACAGCCTTGAGAAATAACGTTTGGCTTTAGTTTTAATTATGAAGGACTTAGGTATGATGTTCTACAGCATATTTAAAAAAAATCAGTTCTGTGAATTTAGTAATAGCTGAGAAAAACAGCTTCAAAATATTCGGGAAATATCGTCGTTGTAATACAACGCCTCCAATGGAGAGCTGTCTAAACTACAAATTTCGCAGCTAGTGTGCCCCGAATACGAAATTTCCCGAAAATTTTGAAGGTGTTTTTCTCAGCTATTATTAAATTCATAGAACTGATTTTTTTAATATGCTGTAGAACATCATATCTAGGTCTCACGTTTTCCTTTTTCTCAAAATTCCCTATAGTTTTTGAGATATCTATTTGATCTTTCCAAAAAAAAAAATTTTTTTTTGAAAAATGCCAACGTGAGACCTTGATAATTACCTCATGAATACGTACTGAAAATTAGAGCTTATAATTTACAAAGGTTATTCAGAAAAACTTTTTTAAAAATTAGCGCTTTGTAAAAGGCTTCTTAACACCGAAACTCCGAACATTTGTTTAACTGTGATACCTACCATCCTTTTGCAAGTATTATCCTTTATTTCAAAACATTTACTTTTAGATTTATAGAGCTCAAAAGATTTTGTTCTGCTTTCAAATATTAGTAATGGTACCATTACATCGTTGGGCTGATTCAGCAAAATATATCAGTAACAATTATTGTTCCAACTGTTGAGACTGAGCACTCATTTCTGCTGAATGAAGTTCACTCATCATAACATGTTCCAGTCCAGTACGCTCCAACTCATCCACTTGTGAGAGGTTGCATTCAGCAGAAATTTAGTCAACAGTTGCATAACTTTCGGATCTGCTGAATGCGCCCAATATACTTCGGAAAAGTAATAACTTGGCAACGTCGAAGAGTGTATAAATCTCGTAAATACATCTTTGTGGCGTACATTCACACAAAAAAGTTGGTCTTATCATATTTGTGGCGTACCAATTTACACAAATTCTTGTTTGGCAATGTTTGTGGCATCTACGCCATAAGTGAGCTTAACAATGTATGATCATATTTCTTCTCCTGCGGAGTGTAAGCTGAATACACTTGGATATTTGGAAACTAGATGGAATGTAGAAACTAGAATGTGGAATGTGAATGTGGAAACTAGAAAAGGATGTAAAAAGAGGAACATGAACAGTCTATTCGTGAAAAGAAATAGGTGGGTTACATTTAAAAAAAATGAATAACGACAGTTTGAAAATCTGACAATTGCACAGGCTTGAACATTTGAAAAAACAAATAAAACTAAAAGAATTTATATCTAGGTTATTCCTTATACTTTAATTTATAACACTATCGATTTTTATTGCTGTACGACAAACGATACGTTTACAGTAAGTATTTCAAGAGAAGTAGAAAATCAGACCGTTTTCAACAAATTATTTATTTACTCCAAGTTGATTAAATAAATATAAATATTTTGTGTGCTACTGTTTAGAAGATCAAGTGTTATGTCTTTCTATAAGAAAATATACAGGATGTTCCATTTAAAAAAATTCCGATGCATGCTGCCATTAGTTTACGTAACACTCTGTATGTATCAGAATAATTTCAGGTTATAGTGCTCAATAGGTAGAATGTCCTTGTGAAAGAAAAAAATTCTATCTCGTTTTATAAATGAGCTATGGAAGAAAGGGCGCTTATAAGCTCACCCTGTATAATTGGAAAACTGAATTTCTTCCTCTTCTTGTTCGTCTTCTTTTGATTCCTTGACAGCATCAAAGTAATCTGCGATAAATTATTGAGGATAAGTAATGAAATCATTCCAGTCTTCTCTTATGAAAGAAATATTGTCAGGTTTCGTAAACACTCGATGTACATTCATTAGTATCCTCACCGTTGGTACATAACCTCTTGCAGCACTAAGTCCAGTAATTATTTTATAATTAGAATGGGCTGCGTAAAAAAGTTTTCACAGATATAACGTTCCTCATTCTGTATTGCCTCTCGATATATTTCACTCATTCTGTCAATTTTTCGCCAATAACCAGAATCTTCTGAAGAGGGTGAGCTGAGTGTAAAATCTTCTGTAGAAGGTGAGCTGCGTGTAAAATCTTCTGAAGAGGGTGAGTTGGTTGTAAGTGAAGCCATGGTCATAATCAATCAACTTAACACTTGAAGAGGTTAAAAAATACTAATAAATAACTTTAGCTCTAGCTTCCTTTTATACCTATGCTTTAAGCAAAAAAAAATATATAATATTAGTCATACATTTACCTCAAAAAGGCCTTCCCTCCCCTCCTCCAATAACATAACATAAAATAACATAATTTTAGACATTTATAGAATATTATCGCAATCAATCCAGCTGTTATGGGATGCATCTAGACCTAACCATCGTACGTAAATTTGTTTCCCTCGTCTACATAACACCTTTTCAACGAGATACACATCGGGATTTTTCGTTTTCTGCAGTTCTTCTTCGTAAAATCCTCCACTAATAGGTCTACCATTCATATCTTCCAGTAAATAAGTTGTAGGATTAGTAATTCCTACTTTTGCTAGTTTAAATAACTCGGTTGTCCAGTTAGGTGTGTATCCCTTGCTATACACATGTTTGTTCTTACTGACTCGTACAATGTCGCCAACCTTGTACCGTTGCGGTGCTGCCAACTTAATATGATTGTAGGCTGAACTTAAAATTTGTTTTTCGTTACTTTTATTTACATCGCCGGGCTTCGTTCCAATTGTTCGATGACGTTGATTATTATACTCTTTGACGATCTCTGAAAGTATATCTATCCATCTGTACAAACTGTTTAAACTAAAATACTTGTATAACCTCTCCTTTAATGTTCTTATGACCCTCTCAACTATAGAGGCTTTTTTCACGGTATGTATGCTGTAGTGGTTAACGTTATATTTTTTCATCAAGTTTTTAAAGTGTACGTTATAAAATTCAGTTCCTTGATCTGTATTTAAATTATTACATGCCCTCTTGCTGTCCTTAAAAATGGCATCCATTGCCTGTGTAACTTCAGGTCCACTTTTGTTTTTTATAGGTTTAGCCCATACGAATTTTGAAAAACAATCTATTACAACAATTATGTATCTAAAATTACGATTCTCCTTGGCATAGTTACCCATTTCGGCTAAATCTGCTTGCCACAGGTCATCTGTCGTTTCTACGCGCCGGCCTATTTAGTTCGTTAACCAATTGAATCTTTTCGTAGGAATTCTTCATTCTACATACGTGGTAGTTGAATCAGTGTTGTTTAAGTAAATGAATCTATAGTGAATCAATAGACGCTTTTATAATAATTTTATTCTATCTTGTCGTAGATGTATGTTTCTTTAAACTTATTAATCTCCTTCTCAATACTTTTTATTGCGTTAGACAGAGAGGTAATATTCGACTCTAGAGTAGTGGTTACATCAGTATTGAATTTTTCGACGTTTATTACTTGCGTTTGCAATTTCTTAACAGAATATTTAATGTCATTTAGAAACGTTTTCTGTTTATCTAAACGAGTAGAAGTATTCTTTCTGAGACTGCTAAAGTCCGATATAATAGTGGATTAGTGGATATATTCTATTAATAAGCTCGTTCACATCATCCCAATAAATATATTCAATATAATATTAATAATTACGACTGTCTTGATTAAATTTTAGGATGTGGCTATTTGCACCTACTGTAGGTACGAATAATTGGCTATTTGCACCTAGTGTAGGTACGAATAATTGGCTATTTGCACGTACTGTAGGTACGAATAATTGGCTATTTGCACCTACTGTAGGCACGAATAATTGGCTATTTGCACGTACGGTAGGTACGAATAATTGACTATTTGCACTTATTGTAGGTAAGAATAATTGGTTATTTGAACCTATTGTATAGGTATTATAAGGATCCTATTTATAGTTGCGATTTTTATTTCAACCGGTTTTAGTCTTACAGTTATTTCTAGTCTTATTGATATTTTGGTTGTTTATAGTACTTGAACGTAAATTCAATAATAAAACATTTGTCTAAAATAATATATGTAACAGGTGATCAATATCTTTTCTAATCAAGTAACCTATGGAAATAAAATCAAGTGCATTTTATTAGTTCATTATTTCAAATGCCACTTGAATTACAAATTTATATTGCATTCCTATACAAAACGATAGAAATGCAATAAAAATAATTCAAATGGCATTGGAAATAATGAACCAAAGACATAATTTTTTTTCCATAGGTTACTTGATTAGAAAAGATATTGATCACGTGTTATAATGATTATATGTATAAAGTACAGATCAGGAAAACCTAAAACAAAGAGGCAAATAAAAATGTTAAATATACTGAACAAGTTGTTATAAATTACAAATTTTTGTTAATGATATTACTCGACCATCAGCTTCTGGAATTGTTTTACACAACTAACGTTTCATCCGAAATAAAAAAGATAAATCAAGAAAACCATAGACAAACTCTATAATTAATATTGTACCTTTCTCCTATTGTGATAAATTTGTTTGCTTTTTGTTTTTGGACGACCTTTACATTTTACTGTCATCAAAATTTTCGAATTCTACATCTAGATTTGTGTCTGAATCATTTTCAGACTCTACTTCACTTTCTTTATTTTTGTATCGATCATGAAAACATTCTTCTGCAAACATGTCGATTTTTTGTTCTTTCCGCACAAATAGTATGTGGCGACATGGAATGTTATACGATTTCCAAAAACTACAAGTGCAGATTTCAATGGATGTATTGTAATTTTTACTGGTACCGTCTTTAGAGATTTCTCTAACATCATCGTTTTCCGTTTTCACTATATTTGATTTGTAAATCGCAAATAACTTCAAAGACCTATGATATATTGTAAACCACCTGTTAATTTTTGCGAAGCAATGTGTAATAATTCTCTTACTTCAGGATTCGGATCCATAATTCGATACACTTTTTGAGCTGTCTTAGCAGTGGCATTTTTTTGCCTTAATGTAATAAATGTTATAAGTTCAATAATAAAAATTCCAATAGAGGGAACTGCACGAAACTTATTTTTTATAAGGTTTTTAAGTGTCCAAAAAGATCTTTCTATTCTATTTGTGGTTGAATCACACATCATATGGAGATTTTTACGAAAGCAGTACACCCACATTTCTCTGCATGAATCCCAATTTTTATTAAATACTCAACAAATTAAACTTTTTTACTGCGTGTATAAATTTGTACCGTTCTTGTTTCGTTTAATAATTCAGTTTTATTTAAATCATATTCTTCTGGTGTCTGCGAATATAAGACTTTTTTGAATAATTGTGAGATGTTATTTTTCATATCAATGTCACAGTTAAATGCAGTAGAAGATATTAACTTTTTTAAATATTTTATAACGAAATTTATACAACAAAATGACTGATGATTAAAATGTCTCACGAATTGCTGATATTTCGGTAAAATCTTTGTCGATTAAAAATACCGAAGGAATGGTTACACACAAGGTTTTAAAGTTTAAAAGACATTCCTTCAAATTTAATAAAGTTAAAATAAATAAAAATAAATAAACGTTATAGCTGCAAATTCAGATTTTCCAGTAATGGAAGTATTCTTCCATTACTGTTATTATTACTGTTTACTGTTATTATTATAACAAAACATTTATTGTTGTTATTATTATAACATTTATTTTTGTTATTATTATAACAAAATGCTATTAATTTATCATTTTCCGTGTTAAAACCAAATGACACATCAAATTGAACAAGTGATGGGCAAGATTTTCTGAAAGTTGCGATCATTTTCTCTGAAGCTGAAAATATGGTCTTAACTTTATCATCATCGCTGTAAGTAATTTTGTATTTTCCTCCTTCCTTTACAAGTTGAATTAAAAATTTCTACAATTCCTTTTCATTCTCTTCGGTACATGTAGGAAACATTTTATTTCTAATGTTTTGCAAATCCTTTCGAGTAAGACGCCCTCCACACTTTTTCTCCAAAACTTCAGCGATCATAGAATCTTTCACACTTCCTAACACTAAATCCGTGACTGACTCAAAACCATCTTCTTTAAGTTTAGCATTTCTTTGATTTCTTTCTATGATTATGATTGAGAAATACATTTGTCACTTTCCACTTATTTTCTTTATTTCTGTATAAGTTAATCTTTGCTGTACATCCCTTAAAAAATAGTGTTGCTTCGGTCCCTCACCTCGACATTTTGACTTCCTTTCAACTCCGTGACAACACTTGTAAACAATTTGTTTTCTCCAATGACTTCTCACAACAAACGGATGGTAATTATATTCACAAAATTTGTGAAAATATTGATTCACACTGTCATAAGTTTCAAAAGTTTGACCTTCTGTGAATTGATAAATATTTTCTTCCATTTCTAAAAATATTAAATAATACTTAATTAGAACTATGTGTTTAAAAAAATAAATAAATTTATTTAAGTGTTCATTACTTGAACTACTTGAATGTAATTTTTTTTAAATAAATATACCACACATATTTAAAAACACATTCAAATATGAGGGATACGGTGTCAATATACAGGGTGATTCAATTTTATCTGCAATCGGTAGAACCAGAATCAGAAAATAACGGAAATTTCTTCAATAAATAATGTTCGAAAACGTCTTTTTTTCGAGAAAAAGGCCTCAAATTTAAATTAAAAGGCGTATCAATTTAAGACGTCCACGATGCTGAGGCTGTCATCGTCATCCAAGATGACGACGATGATGACGCTGGTGATATGGTTAACCTCATGGATGAGGAGGATGACATCGAAGAGCCTGATGTCTACGATGCTGAGACTGTCATCGTAATCCAAGATGAGGACGATGACGACGCTGGTGATGTGGTTAACCTGATGGATGAAGAGGATGACATCGAATCACAGGAGCCTCCTCGTCCCTCAGTTATCTGGTGGGCTCCAAAGCTATTATAGTAATATATTTTTTTAATTTTATTATTTCATACATATTTAATCTAGTTTGTTATTTTTATTATTTCATATATACAGGGCGAGTCGGGAGGAATGAACCAAACTGCAGGAGTATATTCTACCCGTCAATATAAGAGAAAAAAACCCAAAAGTTGTCATCCGATTTTCATTTGTTTTCGATTTGTAACGTTTTAACAAAATACCTTACATAATATTCTTTTCTCAATTGAAGTATTCAGATCAAAAGATTCGCACTACACAAATGCAGTTTTTTACGAAATTTGAACATTTCAGAGTAGGGTTTTTTTTCTCTTATATTGACGGGTAGAATATACTCCTGCAGTTTGGTTCATTCCTCCCCACTCACCTTGTATATTTACTCTAGTTTTGTATGTTTTATTTTATCATATTATATTCATATTATTTCATATTTAATCTAGTTTGTATTTTTTTATTTTGTCATATATTTACACCGTTGAATAATCATATTATATGTTCATCGATGTATATTTTTATCTTACTAAAGACTAAACTTCTAAAAAATGTTTATATTCCGATAATAATAAATAAACGGAACCGCGCCACCTCTGATTGCTAGATATTTATTCAACGTTTTTAAAACAACAACATAATATTTGTGATGGGCTGATTTAATTGGAAATCTGCACAAGACAAAATGCGTTTTTAAAATATTTCGTATTTATAAATCTTATTGATTGTTTTATTTACTTCTCAGTTGGGAAAGCTTTATTTATCATAAAGTCACGTTAGACACACCCATCCCTCCGGTCATCGTACCCACGGTACCCACTTCTTCAGCCCCCCACCAGGTCCCTTTGGTCATTTCCGACGACCACTACTTCTTCAGATTCATCACACACCCTCACTAAACTTCTAAAATGTTTATATTCCGATTACTAGATATTTATTCAACGTTTTTAAAACAACAACATAATATTATTTGTGATGGGCTGATTTAATTGGAAATCTGCACAAGTAAGACAAAATAATGCGTTTAAAATTATACATCTTATCGATTCTTTGTTTTATTTACTTCTCGGGAATAGCTCAGCTTTATTTATCATAAAGTCACGTTCTGGTTACGCAACACGTTGAAACACGTTAGACACACCCATAACCCCCCTCTAGTCGTCGTCGTCGACCACCTCTTCACAGCCCACTTCTTCAGCCCCACCAGGTCCGTCGTCGACCACCTCTTCACAGCGATACCCCCTTCTTCAGCCCCCCACCAGTCCCTGCCGACGACCACCACTTCTTTAGATCAATCACACACCCTCAACGGACCCCCACCTTAATGTTTTGTCGCTCAGGATGGACACGATCCATCCAGAGCGCGCGTGGCCTTGAAACTGTCATCATACCGGCCTAGTATACCTACTGCTCTATTTTTTTTAAATATTTTGTGCAAGCCTTACGAGGAAAAAGGTAATAAAAAAAAATTACGAACTTGAACTGTACTATGCGCTGGAGCACCATTTTGCTGAAAATACATATTTCTATATAGATTTATTGGAATATCCTCTATTACATTCTGGAAGAAATGCAGGTACCTGATTTCTTTTCCGGGAAAAACTTAAGGAAGAAAGTGGTCCTGTGATTTGATTATTAAATCCACACCAACATTAGTTTTTAAATGATTTTTTATTATACCTGAATCAAAATCCCTGTTTTTAAAACTAAAAAGCGTGCGAAAAAGGACGATTAAAGCACGCCGTGTTTTAAAGTTGCCTAGGTAACAACACATACAATCTCCACGTTAACGATTCAAAATGCGATCCACAGGCAACTTTACAAAATGAATTTAAATTTTAATATCGTTCTAATTTTCACAATTTAGCGCAGGTATAATAAAAAATATCGTATAATACACGTGCATAAGAGCCTTTAAAGCACTTGCGCCGTTAAAAGCATAAACCCGTCGCGCATGCTTTAAAGGCTTTCTTATGCACTTGTATTATAAGATACTATTATTGTTCACATGCCTCTATAATAAAATGGGGATTTTTGTCAGTCCACCATCGACAATTGTAAGAACTAGGTACACATTTGATAAAAATGGCCATTGTGGTGGATACTGTGTTTAACTGGGCGATTTCTGGAAGAGAAATTCGTGGAGTATCGACAATAGCCTAAATTATCTGAAGCTGACGTTCTTCAACATTAACCCAAGAATTATGAGGAACTTTACACTTATTATCAGCACTACCCGAACTTTAATAATTCATGGGCAATGCTTCTCATTATGCTTTTATTTAGGTCCGTCGGATTGATACAAACATCCTAGATTTAGCTTTTTGTTTTTCCACACAGGACTATTGGACATGTAAGGGTGGTATTCATACTCGTGACTTAAGTAAGTGCTTAAGACCGTCTTATGTAAGTTCGTCTTATACGTTTAAGATTGTCTTAAGTGGCTATGTATTCATAGAGGTGAACTTTGATAAGTTGATATCAATGCCGTCAGTATCTCGCGTGTTTTGCAATAGACATTGTTATTGACAACGAAACGTAAGCAAAATTTATTTTTCCAAAAGCTATCGGTTGTTATTGATAATGGGATGTAAGGAACCACTTACGTTCTTAGGGACGTCCAAATTATTATCAAAATGTTTGGCGTAAACTTTTTGCTTCACGTTACCCCAAAAATAAAAGTCCATAATAGTTACGTCTGGACTTGTTGGCGGTCATGGTTGTGACCCAAATCTACCAATCCATTTCTCTTAAATAATTTCTTATTAAAATAGTCGAATGTGACCCACAACCGTCTTGCCGAAAATAATAATTATGTCTTTTGTCCAAACTATTTCTTGAGATAATTGAACAAGTAAGTTTGTAGTATTTCCAAGTATGAAAACTGATTTAAATTTCCTTCTAAAAAGTAAGGTCTAATGATTTCATCATATTACCTTGAACGCGGCTGCTAAGCCACCTGTTGGTGGTCGTCGGAATGTAGGCGAGAGGGGTACCAGGCAGACTAAGGAATGATAAGAGAGGGAGTCGTGAGTAGACTGGGCGACCTGGTAGATCTCTGAACCGAGCTGAGGCTAAGAAAGGGATTTAAGTGAACGTGCCGTTTTCATTAGTATATCCTATCAACTACCCCCACAGCGGACTGAAGGAGAAGGTAAGCCATCCCTTTCGTAACTCTAACAAGAAGAAGAATTTGTACGCCGACAGAAAAATCGCGCGCGAACGCAGTGCCAATGCTGCGCCGGGCCGGTGCGGTGGGCATTTGAGATGTCAGAAGTTCGCCTAGTTAACAGGCTAGATCTCGTTTATTATCGGAATTAATCAGATAAATCGCTCCACCAACTAACAATGATCATGCACCACCACCCATCGATTCAAGAAAGAGCTCTGTCAATCCTTCCGCTGTCCGGGCCTGGTGAAGTTTCCCTTGTTGAGTCAAATTAAGCCGCAGGAACCACACTCCTGATGGTGCCCTTCCGTTAATTCCTTTAAGTTTCAGCTTTACCACCTCCGGAACTCAAAAGCCTTGGTTTCCCGGAAGCTGCCCGCCGAGTCATGGAAGGAACGTCAGCGGATCGCTAGCTGGCATTGTTTATGGTTACAACTGGCTCTGTATCTGATGGCCTTCAAACCTCTAACTTTCCTTCTTGATCAATGCAAATGCTTTCGCTTTTGTCTGTCTTGTGACGATCCAAGAATTTCTTATGTCGCGATGCGAATGCTCCAAACCGTTCCTATTAATCATTACCTCGGGGTTCCGAAAACCTACAAAATAAAACCGAGGTTCTATTCCATTATTCCATGCACACAATATTCAGGCGAAATTTTAGCGTGCTTTAAGCACTCTAATTTGTTCAAAGTAAGCGTGCCGACACTCATTGGAGAGCACCGCGGTGGATTCTGAAGTTGGGCCGCGCTGCGAGGAACTGGGCCCACAGGCAGGATGTCCCGCGGACACGCCAGTGATTCTATTTTCCTATTTTCGTTTTCATTGGAAATGAAATAATAATAATAATAATAACGACCATTAGGTATCGGACATGTCAGTTAAGTTGCTGTGGTATTGAGCATATACCTTTTTAGAAATAAATGAAATCTCAGGGCCTATTGTTTTAATTATTAGACACGTTACAACACTGCTCGGGGTTCCTAGGCAATGAAGTAATTTTAAAATAGCAATGAAACTCTGAAGGCATTTATCGAATTGTTGTTGTGCAAGTTTATGAGCAACGTGGTGAAATGGGTAAGTAAAAAAAATATTTTTAATATCAAATTTATTTAATTGTGGTGTTGGCAATATTGTATGGTAAACGTCAAAATAAAATATAAACATAACCAAAGATAATCATGGGTTGCGACACGTACATAAAATTACAATTTACTTTGTGATGACGAATTGAGATTGATAAAACTTAATCTCACATTCATCAAGAACAAACAGGGATGTTATCCTCAGAGACCGTTAAGGTAATAACCCTCATTCGAGTCCCTCAGAATTCTAGAAATTATTGAATGTAATGAAACGTTATTGTGTCGTTGTGTTAATTGACTATGTGGCATGTATACAGTGGTTTGTTGAATTATCATGTGCCGATTAAAACAAAGATGTTGTGTTAGTGTCAGGCATTAACTTCGTATGATAAAACCAGCACGTAATTATTCCGTGTTGTGTTTCCTCAGAACGAATCCTTGACGTATCAGATATGACAATCCGTCTGACCTGTATACGACACGTTAATTATAAGTGTAAATGACCAAAAATCAACAATAATAATATTAATAAATTTTTAAAACTTTTACCATTCTTGAAGATGTTACCACAAACACTGCCCAAGGAAGACTTAAATTACAGGTAAAATTTCCCCACTTATATACTAAAATTGGCCCACAAAAACTAACTCAAAAGAAAACATAACCTCAAAATTAGAAATTAAAATCAAAAATTTAACATAATTAACTAAAAATAACGTAACTATACAATGCAAAGCACTACCAACTAATTCAGCTCCTTGTAGGCCACGCAACCAGTACCAATCGAAGTGCCTCCACCTTGAGCATCTTTACTTTGCCCCCATCAGGAAGGTGGAGCAGATATCGGCGCTTGCTCCCTCTTCGGTCCTTGAGGAACTCACGAGGAAGCTTTTTGACGGCTTCCTCGAACTCAGCAGCTTCCATCTGCAGCGGGGCAGGCGTTTGAAAATCCGGCAACCCAACCTCCCTGACCGAAGTGCTCTGGACCTCAGGCATCGACAAGACAGGCCTATCAGGTGTTGTAAAGAAATCAGGCATGGCCTCGGTGTCCGAGTCATCCCCAAAGCGCTCTCGGAATTTGCCCTTCAAGCAATTGGCAGTACTTGGTGAGTCGAGACTCAAAGGATCGTCTTCCAGGTTATGTATACTCTGCATTTAACAAATTAAAAATATAAGTACAAGAAAAATCTTAATGAAAGTTTAATTTTTAGAACTCTAAAGGACCCTGTTATACAAACATGATAGAAATGTGGCACCAAAAGCCGAAAGAAAAATCATTTATCAAAATAAAACAAATTCAGCGTGTGTATCCTTTTCTTTTTAAATTTATTAAATCCTAGGAAAGGAAATAACACAGCAATATGAATATGCAAATTAATTAAAATTAAAACAATAACTTATTGTTAGTCTTATATTATTAACAAATTAGCCCGGGATTTAAATTACGTTCTGATGTAGTACCCGAAATTGAATTTGCAATCTTGTTTTATTTTTATTTGGATGGAGTTATACGATTCGGTCACGGCAGGTTTCCAACCACCGTGGCGCTTAAGAACTGATGCGCACCGCTGTTTGCAAGGAAAGTAGCAAAGCTCTTACTAATACAATGGCATGTGTACTGCTTGCTGTTCGCCAATTCCAAGTAATTCACTATCAAACTCGGCATTTTTCCGATGGTATGCATCCCAATAACTTGGGCGTAGCACTTTTCTTGCTCATAACTCAAAAATAGCGGATGACTGGTAACATATTTCGGACGAAGGGCAGCATTATGCGATAGAGTTTTACATAATCTCGGAAACAGTTATTAAAATATCAGCAGCAAGCCCAATTTTCAAAAGCTATTGAACTTAATGGGATTCTTTAAAGTTTTAGATAACAGAGTTCTTCAAAGAGAATGGGAGTCACCTGATAGCAATGAGATTAAAGAGCAGTTAGTCCTCTCAACAGTCAGAACTGCCGAAGTTTTGGAGGAGATCCTTGATGTGCATCAGATGGGCATTTGGGCATCAACAACAACGGACGTAGAACGTAACCCTAGAATCGCAGCGTTATTACTTAGTGTAATATATGGTATCAAATTAATGTAAAGAATAATCGAGTTACTGTGATTTTGTAAAAAAAGCAATCTTAGTTGCAATAAATAAAAAGTTGTGTAAAAAACGAAGTGTTATTTCCTCTACTAGAAATTAATTTATTCTAAAGAATAAATAAGGATACACAACATTTTGGTGTCAGATGTAAACGAAGAAACTACAAGACACAAGTATGACAAGCTCAGAAGTATCACCAGAATTACTGCAAACATTAACGAATATGCTCGCAAACGCAATCCAAATGTCGGCAAGAAATACAGGAGGTGGAGACAACTCCAACACAGGACGTAACACATCGACACAACCGAAACCTCCACCATTTTCAATAAATGCATACCGTCCGTCGGAAGGAACAACAGTCGAAGACTACTTCAAACGTTTTAATTGGGCACTTCAACTTAGTAGAATTCCAGAAACTCAGTATCCAAGTTTTGCTCGTGTTCACGTGGGTGCAGAATTAAATAATGCCATCAAATTCTTGGTAAGCCCTCGTGATCCTGAAGAACTTACATACGAAGAATTACAAACTACGTTAATTAATCATTTTGATCGAGCACGTAACAAATATATAGGAAGTATTAAATTCCGACAAATTACACAATAAAAAGGCGAAACTATTGCAAATTTCGCTCTACGCTTAAAACAAGCCGCTGCTTACTGTGACTGGTAATTTTTTAGACAGAATGTTATTTGAACAGTTATTGTATGGACTCGAACTACGTGAAATGTTGATAAAGTTATTGCCAAGAATCCTGAAACGTTTACTGAAGCATACAGAATAGCTCACACACTTGAAGCAACGCGTAACACAACAAATGAAGTCAAAACTGAATCTACAGTTCCCGTAGAAACAGCACACAAATTAGGCTATGCTTCCCCGAAATTAAAACACAATTCTAAATCTGGACGTCTGCAATCATATTATGGTGAAAGAAATCAGCAACGAGAACGATCACAAAGTACCTAGAATAGAAAAAAAAAACCATTCAAAGAAAGTTCAAAAACACACGGAAATAATCGAAATGCATCTTGTAATGGATGTGAAGGACAGCATGCAAGAATTCATTGTCGGTATCATGAATTCAAATGTCATAACTGCGGAAAAACTGGTCACATCGCAAAAGTTTGCAGATCAGAAAAAAGTAAATTGCCCAACTACAGCACTGGTCAAATTTTCGAAGAAGAACAGCCATCTGAAGAATTCGAAATTGTACATAAACTTAGTAAAATTCATGAAATCAACGCACCAAATAAGCACATCCTCAAGGTAAAAATAGATGGAAAAGAAATTCAAATGGAACTGGATACTGGAGCACCGTGTGGTATAATTAGCGAAAAAACTTTACGTGTCATCAAGCCAAAGTAGCCCTACTACAAAGCAATAGACAATTTTCGAGTTACACTGGACATCGTGTTAAATGTATTGGACGCTTACCAGTTGATGTTACTATGGGATCTACAACACGAAGACTCAATTTATATGTGGTGCAAGGTAACTCAGATAGATTATTAGGTAGAGAATGGATTTCACAATTTGTCAATGAAATCAATTTAAATAAAATCTTTTCAAATCAAGTGAACATGTTTACATGTAATGAACCTCAGTTGACAGCAGAACAGATTAAATGTTTAAATCAACTACTGGCTCGTTATGAAGACGTTTTCAGCGACACTGCCGGAAAGCTCACAGGTCCACCTGCAACGCTACATTTAAAAGGAGTGTCACCAGTTTTTGCAAAAGCACGTGAAGTACCTTTAGCTCTTAGAGACGCTTACGCAAAAGAAATAGATGCCAAAATCAAGTCTGGATTTTATGAGAAAGTATGACTATTCCGAATGGGCTTCAACAACTCACATCGTCACGAAGAAAAATGGAAAATTAAGAATCACTTGCAATTATAAGCCAATGCTGAATCCAAGAATGATCATTGATGAACATCCGATCCCCAAAATTGAACATTTATTTAATCGTATGAAAGGTGCCTCTCTTTTCTGTCACTTGGACATCACAGATGCATACACACACTTGACATTCGATGAAAAATTCCGTCATGCTTTGACACTTAATACTCCAACGCATGAATTAGTTCGCCCAACACGTGCTGTTTATGGAGCTGCAAATATACCAGCAATTTGGCAGCAACGAATGGAAACTGTTTTACACAATCTGCCAAATGTACTTAATTTTGTTGATGATATTTTAGTTTTTGCAGATGGATTTGATAATCTCCTGTCAGCACTGGATGCAACACTTCAACGATTGAAATCACATGGCCTACGACTCAATCGTTCGAAATGCATATTTGCAACACCTTCAGTTGAATTTTTGGGACATAAAATAGACGCTCATGGTTTGCACAAATCGGACAAGCACATTGAAGCTATTCGTGACGCACCACAACCATCATCTTCGGAAGAACTTCAATTATTTTTAGGAAAAGCAATATATTACAGCTCATTTATTCCGAATCTTGCAGAGAGATCCCGACCACTGAGAGATATGTTGACCAAGAAACTATGGGTTCCAAGTGCTGAGAAGGCGTTTAATGACATCAAGATAACTCTCACATCATCGCAAGTTCTAATGCCTTACGATCCAGCACTTCCGCTTATTTTGGCAGCAGATGCAAGCAAAACAGGACTGGGTGCAGTTCTATCTCATCGGCTGAGCATTGGGCAAGAACGACCGATTGCCTACGCTAGTCGTACCATGACCGTTACAGAACAACGGTATCCTCAAATTGACAAAACCACCTTCAACAGTGTCGAACAAGCACTACGTGAACATGGAGTAAACCACATTCTTAGAGAATGGATTCTACAGCTCTTGAAACATAGAGCTGTACACATTACTGTTGGAAACGTGTCTCTTAGGAGAACGGTAAGCAGAGGCTGTCCTCAGGGTGGCGTCTTATCACCCCTGCTATGGAACATAGTAGTGGACAGCCTCCTCCGTCAACTTAATGGAGCTGGCTTCTACACAGTAGGATATGCAGATGATATAACTATCCTGCTTAATGGGAAATATGAACAAGTGCTGTGCAACCTAATGCAAACAGCACTCAAATTGACTGAAAACTGGTGCGCAGAACACTTTGACAATTAATCCCTCAAAGACGGAAATGATTCTGTTCACAAAAAAGAGGAAAGTCGGGATCCGTAGAGTTCCCAAACTTTTCCAAACGGAATTAACCTTTTCAGATGAAGTCAAATATCTGGGAGTCATTTTTGAGCAGAAACTGAATTGGGGTAAACATGTTAATGTAAAAGTGGAAAAAGCGTGTGTCGCCTTTTGGCAGTGTCGCCGTGCGATGGGCAGGCTTTGGGGACCATCACCAAAAGCCGCTCTATGGCTGTACACTGCCATTATAAGGCCCGTGCTCTGCTACGGAGCGTTGGTCTGGTGGCCCAGAACCAGACTATCGACAACAGCATCGGAGCTTTCGCACGTGCAAAGACTTGCATGTCTGAACGCTACCGGCGCGTTGAAATCCTCCCCTACCGCCGCCTTAGAGGCCGTCCTTGGTCTCCCACCACTGGATATATATGTGGAGGAGATGGCACTGGGATCGGCCCTGAGGCTGCGGGCAAAAAAGGTGTGGAATAATAATAACAAAAGTCTTGGAGGTAGGCACCACCTCATTCTGGAGGAGGCTCTACAAGAAATTCCTCTTTTTGGGGCGACAGTTGACTCCCTCCCACCTACATATATATTTAGGAAGCACTTCAGCGTTCTCTTGAATACTGACAATGCACCCAAACCCGACATAGCCATCTTCACTGATGGATCTAAGACCTTAAAAGGAACAGGCGCAGGAATTTTCTCTGATGACCTAGACCTTCATATAAGCATAGCACTCGGCCAACTGACAACTGTTTTTCAAGCAGAACTAGTTGCCATCATAGAAGGTGCAAGAGCAATTCTGGATCGAGACATTCAGAACAAAATCATTAGAATAGCCAGCGACAGTAGAGCGGCACTATTGGCTCTAAATAGCAACAAAATATCCTTAGGGATAGCATTCCAATGCCACAACACATTAGAACAAGTGGCAAAACATAACACCCTGCAACTCACTTGGGTTAAAGGACACTCTGGAACATTTGGCAATGAGCAAGCAGATGAACTAGCTAGACAGGGAGCCGGGCAACCCTTTTGGGGCCCCGAACCTGCCATAATGCCGTCATCAAATCTGTTCAATGCCTTACTGAAACAAAGATCCCAGAATCGACATATCGATAGATGGGCAAAGCTAAACAAGTGTCGCCAAGCGAAAGAGGCTATAACGGCCCCATCGCTTAAACTGACACGATTCTGTATGCAACTACCCAGGAAAAGACTACGTTTATTCGTAGGAATACTCTCGGGCCACTGCAAATTGAACAAGCATATGCATCGCATGGGACTAATAGACAACCCATTTTGTAGAGGTTGTAATCTAGAGGAAGAAACGGTTGAACATATCCTTTGTGATTGCCCAGCACTTGCCTCAATCAGAGGTTCCATGTTAGGGGATTTCTGGCCTGACATGGCTGGAATTCGCAGTGCCCCTCTGTCAGACGTTCTCGGCTTCATCGAAAGAGTGGGATGGCTCGAGGAACGCTGACGGTTAAACACTGATGAACATGGGGGTAGTACAATGGGCCCAAAGTGTGGCCTAAGTGCACGTGAAATTTTCATTCACCCCCCACACCAAATCCAGAATCCAGAATGCTCGTTATTTTACATTAATCACCGATCACAAACCGCTTGCACAAATTTTACATCCAGAGAAATCTCTTCCAATACTATGTATTAGTCGCATGGCTAACTATGCAGATTATCTATTACATTTTAATTATGATGTAGTTTTTAAACCAACTCAGTAAAACACAAATGCTGATTACTATTCTCGAATCCCACATTCAAGATCAAATGTAATAAAAAAAGTCAATACGAAAGTAGAAACCGAAGTTGATGAATTCGATCAATTCACTTTATATCAAATTAAACAATTGCCAGTTCATGCTGAAATGATAGCTCGTGAATCACGCAAAGATCAACAACTAGGCAAAATAATTCAGCTATTAGAAACAGGTAGAAATCTTACTCGTGCGGGATACAGGCCACCAGAAGCCAACTATACACTCAGCAGTAACTGCTTAATGTTTGAACACAGAGTTGTTATTCCAAATACACTAAAACACTTGATTCTCAAAGATCTGCATGCAGCACATGTAGGAACTGTTAAAATGAAAGGAATCGCTCGTTCATTTGTATACTGGCCCGGCATTGATGCTGATATCGAACGAGTTGCTAAATCTTGCATTAGGTACCTTTACACTTACGCTCAAACACGTGCGATTGGAGCGCCTCGTTCTAATCACGCGTGTTTTCCCGCGGTCAAGAGTGTCGCGTCTTACAAATTTGTTCCTAAAAATTGCAACGCGGATTTAGAATGCAACGTTAAACGTCAGGTGATAAAATTGCTAATGTAAATTGAAAAACGTCAAATTCCCCGAGTGATATGCGTGGTGATATTGTTGAAATTTTCAACAGTTTTACATACGGTTTTTACTAAAAATGGATAAAATAATTAAAAAACGAAAATTAAAAGTAGCCTTGTGCTTGGCTGTATATCTGAATTCAAATAAGAGACAAAAGAGGAGGTGTTGGGTTAAACCAAGGATGGAAGATCGCAACAGATTTGGGCATATGTCTCTGGTACGTGAGTTGCGTGATAATTTTCCAATGGATTTTAGAAACTATTTGCGAATGGATTCTGAGTCATTTCGCATTTTGTTGGACTTGGTTTCTCCAATAATTTCTAGAAAAGATACAAAAATGCGCGAAAGCATAAGTGCCGAAGAAAGGTTAACAACTACATTACGATACTTAGCTACGGGTCGTTCATTGGAAGATTTAAAATTTTCCACTGGAATATCCTCACCATCATTATGTAAAATTATACCTGAGACATGTAAAGCTATATATGAGGTTTTACAAAAAACATATTTAAAGGTAAGAATGCTTGCTTTATTAAAAAGTAAACAATATCTTTCTAGTAAAAAAACATAAACAGTATCTCATTTACTAAAACAATTTACAACATGTCATTTACGGGAGAATCAGAAACTCATTACTAGCGTTATTATAGTAGGATGTTAAATTTGCTGAAGGATTTATATGTCCTTGTTTACTTGAAGAAGAATTTGATGAAACAGTACTATGTGGGCTAAAAAGTGAAATGTGTGAAGGTCGTGGTAGACATTGTTCTGTTATAACTGTTGTATTGGATAACTGGTTTAACAATCCTTGATTTATAATTTTATTTACAAGCATGTCTGCGTAAATAGCCTAGGTTGGGTTCATCCTTTTCATTTTTTTTTTTGCCCACGAAATTGCTGCTGCATCAAATTCATCCATGGAATCATTTTTTTCAAGCTGATTTTTGCAGTAGTTTATAAAGTCTATCTGCGATTTATTTTGTTTAGAACTCCTGCTTCTTTTAGTCACTGCAGATGAAGTTTTTGGAAGTTGATGAGATGTTGAAGTGTCTGATGAAACTTCTGCAGACGTCTAAAAAAATTTTTTAAAAATTCTTATTAGAGTTTCCATCTACAAAGCAGGACTGGCTTGAAGTAGCAGCTGGATTTAAAAAGAAATGGCAATTTATAAACTGCGGAGGAGCCCTTGATGGGAAACATATACGCATTGTACCTCCTCCTCATTCGGGAGCACAATATTATAATTATAAAAAAATTTATAGTATCGTTTTTAATGGCACTCGTGAACTCCAACTATGAATTTATCTTTGTCGATGCAGGAAAAATGGAAGATTATCTGATGGTGGAGTAATTGAAAGCACAGAATTTTATCATAAATTAGTAAACGGTAAATTGTTATTTTTATAAATTTTGAGTTCATAGTTATATCACATTATTGTTTCAGACCAATTAAAATTACCAAAGAACAATGAAACAGAAAAAAATTTTAATTTTGTATTTTTGGGTGACGAAGCATTTTCTTTATACGAACATTTTTTAAAACCACATCCTCAACGAGATCTTTCTTATAGTAAAAGAGTTTTCAGCTATAGACTATCGCGTGCAAGAAATGTTTCTGAGAATGCTTTTAGTCTTATAGCTGCTCGATTCAGAATTCTTCATACGCCAATACATATGATGTACCCACAAAATATAAGCTACATTGTACTTGCTATTTGTGCGCTACACAATTTTCTTAGAAAGCGCGATACTTCATATACAAAATCGATATCATTCGATCAAGAAAATTATATAACGCATGGATTGCAAATGGGTGACTGGCGAAATAACACGATTGAGATGATAAATTTACAAAGTTGTAACAAAAATATCTCCACCACAGCTGCTAAAGCTAACCGAGATAACTATACACATTATTTTAATTCAGATTTCAGATGGGAAAGTTGCCTGGCAGGACGAAATGTTAACCAAAGGAAAAGCTTAATTTGTAAATTTTTTTTTGTTTTTAATAAATGCATACAGAAAACAATTACCTGGCTATTATTGCGTTGTGAACCATCACCTTGATCCTCATCCTGGATTTCCTCTTCCTGTGATGTTCCTTCCTCAATAGCATGTTCTGTTCTTTCTTCTCCAATGTTACATATACTTGGTGTCGGTAGTTCTTGATCAAGTGTAAATAATAGCAAGTCGAAGTACCACGTTGTCGGGGTATAAACTTCATCTGAACCAGCTCCACTTCGTTTTGATTCTTCCATCTTTTTCATTTCCTTTCGGTAAGAACCACGAAAACTTTGAATTTTTTTCACTACATAGTCTCGATTTGCTTCCGGATTTATAGTTTCACAAAATTCAACTAATTTGTCGTAAGCCGCATTTTTTAAATTTCGGTTTATATAATCTCGAGATTTAATTTTCCATAAACATGGATGAGATTCATATATTTCAATAAAATTGGTAATAACTTCTTTGGACCAATATCGTGAATCTGACATGTTATCTGTCAAACAATTACAAAAGAGTAAGAAATTACGTGTACGAAGTTGCATACATAATTAAAGTACTTACCTTTTAATTATTTCAAATTATATTGCACAAAAGTAACCGCGTGAAAATATAAAGACAAAACTTTTAACTGCGCGAAATGCATGCGGGTTTTATCACGTCTAAGCATGCGCGATTATTTGCATTTAAACCGGCGCGCTTTCGCGTGTGATTCCAACGGGGCGCTCCAATTGCGCGTGTTTGAGCGTAAGTGTCAAGGTACCTATTTAATGTGCTCAGCATGCACACGTTCCTCCAAAATATCGCGACCACCATTGGGAGTATCCGAAATTTCCATGGGAACGTATTCATATAGATTACGCAGGTCCCGTCGCTGGTACAATGTTACTAATCATTGTCGATGCATATAGTAAATGGCTCGAAGTGAAAGTTACCAACTCTACAACTACACATGCTACAATTGAAATTTTAGATCAATTATTTGCTACTTATGGTGTACCTATTACAGTTGTATCAGATAATGGTCCACAATTCACTGCTCTTGAATTTAAGAAATTTTTAAAAAGTATTGGTGTAAAATATCACAAATTATCAGCACCGAACCATCCAGTAGCTAATGGACAAGCAGAACGTTACGTTCAAACGGTGAAGGACGCTCTTAAAGCTATGCTAACAACAAGAACAACATTACAAGGAAACTTAAATGAATTTCTTCGCCAATATAAGAAGGCTCCACATACAACCACTGGCGAAACACCAGCAAAATTATTTTTAGGACGTAATATTCGTACTCGTATCGACCTTATTAGGCCAGAAGATGTCAATAAAAAAATTCCAGAGAAACAGCAAGCACAATTCAACACATCATTTCGAGAATTCGAATCTAAACAACCAGTGTACTTTCTTTCAGGTAATCCACGAATGAATAAATGGATTCCAGGTATCATTGTTACAAGACTAGGAGATATCCACTATGATATCGAATATAACGGAAAACACTTTTTAAAGGACACGTAGATCAGATCAGGGCAAGACAAGAAGCTGAAAATGAAAAGGAAGATCTCGCTAATGAAACTAGAACTCGCCGAATTCGGTTCCACGAAAACAGCAATGACCAAATGAACACTTCTCTTGCACATTAATCTCCTACTGAAGCAGCTCTATCTCCGCAGTACATATCTAGACAAACCACCACAACTCCAAGAATTCTGCGTAGATCAACTCGCCTTCATCGTCTACCAGATAGATACCGATCGAACTTCTAAATTCCAACAAGGAAGGAAAAAAATGTAATATACATATGGTATCAAATTAATGTAAAGAATAATCGAGTTACTGTGATTTTGTAAAAAAAGCAATCTTAGTTACAATAAATAAAAAGTTGTGTAAAAGACGAAGTGTCATTTCCTCTACTAGAAATTAATTTATTCTAAAGAATAAATAAGGATACACAACACTTAGAATTTTCCAAGGAAAATTAAAATGAAAAACGTTTTTTGGCTGTAAGTAGTAATGAAGAAGTAACAACAGAACTTAAAAATCTTTTATTAGGTTTGTTCGCGGTAAGGATTCAGAACTGATTCGGGACTATTCGCATGCGCATTTGAAATAATGACGTTCGCGGATCACAAAATTTCAGACTTCTAGTTACAATTCTGTGTTCGCGGGTCAGCCAGATTCGGTTTGAGATCGATTCTTAACTAGTTCTACTGGTTCTAGGGATTCAACAAGAACCGTAAGTTCGAGACATGCGCAATTTTATGTATAGCGACAGTGGGCATGCTGCGGCTATATCATGGCTATATTCACGATTGTTTTTGTGTTTGTTTTTGTTCTGGGTTTCTCTTGTAGTTTTTTTGTGATAATTTAATTTAGATTTAATTTGATATTGATTAGAATTGTAATTGGTAAGTAAATTAAAAAATGTTTTTACTTTTCACTTAATAAAAAATATATTTTTAGTGAGTACGGCCTTAATGTCAGATCATTTATCGTCATTTATAGAGTTGACAATTCAGAGTTTACGTTCTTGGTTCCGAAATCGTTCGCGGTAAATAAACATCCTGAACCGGTTCATAATCGAGCATGCGCTCTACGACAATCCTGAATTAGTTCCGTACTCGTTCTGAATCGATTTGGAATTTGTTCCGCGAACAAAGCTATTAAATCATTGTGGCGATCAACGCAGCGAACAATGCTTGTTAAGTGCTTTGGCCGCTTTGCGACCAAATAGAAATGAACTTCCTTATGAATATGGAAACCGAGGAAACCGAGTTAAAGAAACTTGGCAGATTTTACTAACAAGAGTAAAATTAGGAGATCAAAATCAAAATAGCAGAATATTGAAAATGACGAATTATAAAAGTATGGTTATGCACATTTTTTACAAGGACTATTCGAAATACACCAAAATATGGGTATTATGGTGCAAGTCAAACAACCAGCGGCCTTGTAAACTGCAATGAGTCACGTCGTCGAAGTAGAAAACTTCAACTATAGACCCTACAGAACTATATCACTTTCAAATAAACCTGTAAATCAAACGCCTGTCACATCCATACAACCACCCAAACTTTTGTATTCCCCATTTTATACACAACCTAGATCCATGCTTACCCCTCAGTATTCGACTCCAGAACAACAAAGTCCATTTAAATCATTACCTTCAAATTTCCAATCACCGATGAGATTTACAACGCGTCCACCAATGCAAAAATTTGCTAAAACTCCTGAACAATTAAAAGAGTTTGTTCAACCCAAGCCTATTCCAGTGAAGTTTCAGTAGACCACCTCTAAAGAAACCAGTCTGGACAAACAACAATCAATTAAGTCTTCAGGAAGAAGAAGAAGAAGAAGAGCCGACTGAAGAATAATACGAAAATTACGAGTATTACTACTGCGGTTGACAGTATTGTTCGTAAGAACAATGTTGTATTCAGTTTTATAGAAGTCAACAGTAATCTGAGAGAGCATCTTTTATCAAGACACAACGGGAATCTCAAAAGTACTCTTTGAGAATACAATATTATTAGACGTGGTGAAAGTGGTCAAAGATATTGGCGCTGCGATGAAACAAAATTCAAGTGTAAAGGTTCTGCAGTCACTGATCAGGATAACAAAGTAAAATTAGGCACACCACACAATCATAGTCCGTCTCCATCACGTCTAGATGTTAAAGTGATAACTGATAAAAAATAACATTAAAGAAGCTGCCGTGCGTGATAGTAATATTACACCTCGAGATGTTAATGCTACAATCGCAGGAATTAGTGATTCTGTAAAAGTAAATCTTGCAGAATTAAGAACCCTCCAAAAGACAGTTGATCGTAAACGTAAAGCAGTCTGTATAAGTCCAGTCTGTCCTCACTAGCGCAGGTAAATGTTCCACCGGATTTTCCTGTCACTAAGACTGCAAAAAGAGAACATTTTATTTTGAGGGATAATGGTGAACAAGATGCAAATAGAATTATTATATTTAGTTGCAACACAGATATTCATCGTTTAATACATTGTCAGACATGGATCGTTGATTATGGGTAATTCACGGAGTTTTTCTTGAAAAACTTCTTCCCCTTATGTACTCGCTTCTGCCGAATAAACAACAAAATACATAAGAACGAGCTTTGGAAATAATTTTATCAAAAATTGATGAGGTTCGTCCTGGAACAATATTAGTTTGCCTTATTATTGACTTTGAAAAAGCCGAAGAAAATGCTCCTAAAGCACCAATTCCAAATTTAAGAATGCATGGACGCTTTTTTCATTTTAGTCAGTCAATTTGGTGAAAAATAAAAGAATTAGGCTTAGTTGAGAGATATTTAAATGATGAATATTTTAGATTGATTATGAAATTATTTTCTGCACTTGCTTTTGTACTTCTCGAGAAGTTGTTAACTACATTTGAATCATTGGCTGATGTTAAGTATGAACATCTTATGATTTTTGTAGCAAACTCTTTTAGGTAAGGTGAAAGATATGTCTGGCTACAATTGTTGAAAAAGGTTTGCTAGGAGGGGGGATAAACCACAACCCATAGCTAGGCCATCTGGGAGTAAAATTTGTTGTTGAAGGTGCAGAAAGTTTGAGCCTTTTGATTTTTATGAATAACCTTGAAAATGAGTACCTACTTCAACAGTTAATAATAGTTATTGTAAAGATCACATTACATTCTATGGACGTTACGTAGACGACATTTTGATAATTTTCGACGGCCCTATGACTCTATTGGACTCTTTACTAAAATAATTCAACTCTTTGCATCCCAAAATATAATTTACCCTTGAAGTGGACTCTGATAACTTATTAAATTTCTTAGACATTACTCTGTCAAAAGTTTCAAACTCTTTATCGTTTAGTATCTTTAGAAAATCCACACATACTGATAACTGCATTCACGTCAAATCTTTTCACCCTACAGAACACAAATTGGCTGCTTTTCACTCCCTCTTTTATAGGGCCTTTTCTATCCCCATGAACAACCATAACTTTAGAGAAGAAATTAAAACTATTGTACAATTAGCTTTTATTAACGAATTTCCGATAAAACACATTTTCAATTTATTCAATCGCATTAAGAATAAACTTATCAATAAAGCACATATATTATCAAGTAGTGGCGATTACGCCTTGACCTGCAACTGTTGCTCAGCTACGTATATTGGCCAGACTGGCAGAAGCATTCGTGTCAGAGTCGGAGAGCACATGAAATCCTTGAGACTGAAAAAACTTGATTCCAGTTTTGCCTCACATTTGGTTGATTCTGATCAGTCATCACGCTTTCGACCTCTCTACGAACTGTAAAATCCTCCACAACCTCACGAAAATAAAAAACTCAACCAACTGTAAATATGGATATATAAAAAACTCAACGTTGCGGAGAATTTGGAAATTTTCTTTCATGACAAGGTTTTAAAGGGAAAACTTGTCAACGACCAAATCTCCTTCGAAACTGATAAATTCTTCGAGCCCATTCGTTGGGAGCTCTGTAACGGATTCCTTAGTCAATGTGACTTTGTTTCCTTTACCTTGTCCTAGGGCACAGATAATAGAGCTTTATAGCCTCGTAAAAGTAAAGTGACGCTCCTTACCCTTTAAGCACAAAACTCACCTACTTTAATACTTGAATTCAAAATTAGAGTAGTGGTTAATTTAAGCAGTAGCTAGTAATTAAAGCTGGTTCTTGGCCGATGAAATTTGTATCACAAACTCTTTTATTTAGTGTCCGTTTAAAAGAGTTTGTGATACAGTAGCTAGTAGTTATTGAATACTATGTACTTCAGTTTCACTTGTCTCAACATGTTTATGTGCTTAATAAACGTATTAGGAGTATTATTATTATTATTAAATTAGGAAACGAATGAGGCATGTGTCAGAACCTAAGTGCAAAAGAAACCAAACCAAATAATTTGTATAAGAGAACTACTGCGGTCATTTACGAATTATCCGTAGAGGTTAGTAACACAGGTTAGGAAGAAACGATAGGAAAGACATCATGTTATTGCAACGTACGAAATTTTAAGTTTTTGCGTGTCCGTTTTTAGCGCGAAATGCAGCGTGGAAACTAAGTAGCGGATAAAATCCATAATTCCCTTAATACTTGTGATATTGAAAACATCTAAAAGAGGTATAGCGATTCAAATTACAGCGCATATGAAGAAGTCATTTTCAGATGTTTCTATAAATTTTTTAAGTTATATTTATTATTGACCTTTAAAAAATTTTATTTTTGGATGGGGTTTACATTTATTTGTCAGTTTTTTTGCAGATCCCTATTTAAACTAGGTGGTCTACACTGTGGGTCTACATAAACTTTCATTTCTACCAACTTTTTTAATATTTTTCATTAAATCTGTTAATTCCTGTCAAACATTTGGTGCAGTTGTGTTAGACCGTGACAAGGCGCAACGGTACGGATTTTTACTATATAAAGTGCGACTATTTAAACAATCAAAAGCTTTATCAATTAAAAATATAAAATTGGCCGTGTTTTCAGCAGTTGGACTATTTATCTGTCCTGTTGGGATACATGTTTTTATTGCAGACCCCATAGAATGACTCAGGATTTATAAAGCCAACTTACATGACATTTTCTGAAAAGAAGTGGGAAAAATATGAGCATCAGTTAATTTACAAAGAGAACGGGCCGTAGAACTAGATTTATCAATTTCACACACTTTAATAATATCCTGAAAACTCACTCGCTTATCTTCTGATATAACAAAATCACCATTCAGTAAGTTGTTCCTTATACCACCTTATACTTTTAAAGAGATGCGGCGTATCAAAAAGTGCAAAAATCTTGAAATTTTGAACGTAAAAATATGGAGTATCAACAGATGTTTAAATGTTTGTATGCTGCAACATTGGGTGAACCTTGGTCACATATTATTGCTCTTGGTGTAAGTTCACACTCAATTAATTTTTCAGTAGTAATTTTAATTAATTTTGCAATACTGTAGAACCAATTCCAGTTGCTGAAGCAAAATAGGCCAAAGGTAATTTCCAATTGTAATATAATCCACGTAAAAGAAAAATCATGGCTTTTTTGCAGTTTTACTTTTTCGACCTAATTCTCCCAAGGCCCGTATTCATAAACAAAACTTAGGCTATGCGCTCGATAATAATTCCCTAGTAATTAATGATCTGTACGCATTTCAACGCGTTGCGGACGCACAACCAACAAGGATTTAAGTACAGTTTAAGAATTACTTTCCCTAAAAGAAATCCTTGCCGTATATAAACAGAAATTCATAACGTTTTATTGAACGCATAGCGTAAGTTTTGTTTATGAATACGGACCTAAGTCTTCAAACCCTTCTATGAAATCCATGCTTCTTGAATATTCTAGTACTTCTCTAATTGCCATTTCATTGAAACATAATGTACATACTTTTTCCTGCTCAAACATAGTACTACTTTTTAATTTGATTTGTTTCAAAAATGTAATGTTAAAGCCAGGTGAAAATTGTGATGCTCCTATCCAGTTCTTCAAAATTATATGTTGCTATCGTAAAAATTTGTAAGCTGTCGGAGATTTGTAATATAAGCAAACTGATAATTCTTTTTCGTCTTTGGACCATTCTGATTTATTTTTATGTAAAGTTTGCATCCTTACTAGAGCCCGTGATTGTGGAGAGGTATACGCTATTGAATTTATAACATATCTGATATTATTAGTAGCTTGCATTAATTTATACTTTTGAATTGTCTTTTTTAGTTTCGCTTTTTGTGAAAGCTTATTCTTAATTATAGTTTTCATGCGAGCTATATTCTTATTTAATCTATTTTTTGTTGGAGTGTCACCATTAAAAAGTTTTCTTCTGGTGTCTTTACTGTGACTTGGTGATGGCAATTTACATACAGTGCTTAACCACTTGGTAGTATTGGGACTGGTTTGTGGTGGTGTTGTTAATAATTCTACGCAAAAGCTAGATATTTGCCACTGATTCGATGAAAGTGATGAAACTAAACTAGACCGCTGATTCGGTGAATTAAGTGAAATTAAATTAGAATAAGTTTTAGTTGGGATAAGAACTTTTCCAATATCTGGAGATTCAGAATCTTGTAATAAATTTCGCTGTTCTTCAGGCGTATCACTTATAGTTTCTTCCACGTGATTTAACTGATAATGCATAGGCACGGAATCAGTCTTCAATCTTTTCTTGTCGGGTTCTGCAAAGGAATCATTTTCGAAATGGTTTTCACAAATAAATTTGTTTCTTAAAGATTGTGGAGATAATGTAGCAAGACTGGCATTTCCTAAAATAAAAATATTATACAGTGATCGCCAAAAAGTTCGCACCATATGGGAAAAATTTTTATTATTGATTTTTCTAAAAAACTTTTGCGCCAATAGTTTGTGCATGTTCGATAACCAAATATAAGGAGGACAGATCCGGTGAACAATCCTTAGTGTGGCTATTTAAAATACGAAAATTAAAAAAGTGTTATAATTTGAAATTGTTAGACATATTAGACAAAATTTTAGTAGGATCCGATAAGTTATTGCAAAATGTATCGCTTGGTACTCAGACAAAATTTTCTACGGCATAATATTTCAAAAAAAGAAGATTTTTAATTTTTTCAATTTTGTTCAAGATGTGAACCGGTAAATGGGCATTTGATGTTTAACTCTCAGGACTGGTTAGCTTACTCATTTATATCCATAAAAAAATATTTAAAATAATCAAATTTGCTCTTGGGTTCTTAACTGTTGCATGCACAAGAAAATTTGAGACGATTTTTCACGTTTCTGGTGCAAGGCTTTTTTTACCTAAAATTCTGTGTTATCATTTTTGATTCCTTGGTAATGCAATTCTAATAACCCTAATTTAGCCTAAGAAGGTCGAAAATTGCAAGAACTGCAAGCACTTTTTATTTTAGATCCGTTTAATATCCGTACTTATAAAATCGATATTTTTCATAGTAGCCATGAAATATTTAAAGTCGATTTTATAAGTACAGATATTAAACGGATCTAAACTAAAAAGTGCCTGCAATTCTTCCAATTTTCGGTCTTCTTAGGCTAAATTGAGGTTATTAGAACTGTATTATCAAGAAATAAAACATGAGAAAGAAAATTTTATGTAAAAAAGCCTTGCACCAGAAACGTGAAGTCTTGTCAAATTTTCTTGTGCATGCAACAGTTAAGAACCTAAGAACAAATTTGATTCTTTTAAATATCTTTTATGCATATAAATGAGTAAACTAACTACTCCTAAGGTTAAACAACAAATGCCCATTTACCGCTTCACATCTTGAAGAAAACCGAAAAAATTAAAAATCTTCCTTTTTTCGAAATATTATGCCGTAGAAAATTTTGTCTGAGTATCAAGCGATACATTTTGCAATAACTTATCGGATCCTACTAAAATTTTGTCTAATATGTCCAACGATTTCAAATTATAACACTTTTTTAATTTTTGTACTTTAAATAGGTGCTATTTTTAGCCACACTAAGAATTGTTCACCGGATCTGTCCTGCTTATATTTGGTTATCGAATATGCACAAACTATTGGCGCAAGAAGTTTTTTTTAGAAAAAAACGATAATAAAAATTTTTCCCGTATGGTGCGAACTTTTTGGCGGTCACTGTATACATATTTGCTAACGTTAAACGTATACCTGGTGGAAAGTTTCAAACCCGAACACTTGCATTAAAAAATACATTTATGGAGTTTATTGCTCTTTATTAAATATACAAAAACGATACGCTGGCTTGCAATAGAATCGCGTACACCTTAAAAATCAAGTAACAGAGTTTTACCTATTTTTGGCTTTGTAAATCGGTATTTCGTGAATTTTGACATATCAAAAATGTAGGTTAGTAACTGAGAACTTAAGATCCTTGTTACGATTTATTTAAGCATAAATTTGTTTTAAAATATCAGGAAACAAACATAACAGAGGTGCATTTATCTTTATAAAACAGAATTTATGAATAAAGGAAATGTGGGGCACATTTCAGAATTAACCGGTTACTCCACCGGTAGACATTTTAAAAATTTAAAATCCGCTGTAAAGCTATAATAAGTTATTATAGCTATAATAAGTATACCGGCTGTTTCAAATTGGGTGTGCACTGAAGGGATCTCCTAAACCATGAGAGTTACAGATTCGGTTAAATGGAAGAAAAGTTGCACCAGTCATTGCTTAATTCGTATCCATTAACAGAATCAATTTTCTCTTAATTGTTCTTGAAGTATTGGTGAAAATGTAAAAATATCGATTTTCTTTTTTCCTCTGTAACTCCCTTATTAAAAATAATTTAAAAATTCTGTCTTAACTTTCTACAGGTACTTTTGGATTCTACTTTAAATAGGGGCAGTAGAATTGTGGTCACACGTTTCGTCTCTCCGCAACCATCCTTAGTTTACATTTTTTAAATATAACGTATACCTTTTTATTATCGTATTTGTTGCCATTTTTTCTCCTGATTATAATGGTATATCACACTTAATTGTTGATATTAATTTGAAGCTTAAATAATACAGATTTTTATATGAAAATTTTATTTAATACATAATTTCAAAATATTTAGTTCATTTTCTTAGGTATAGTGTAAATTTCAATGAATTATTTAATATCTGTCTCTTTAGTTATTGTATAATAAATTCTTTTAACGGACACTGATAGTGCACATTTGTAGTATCCGTTAAAAGAATTTGTTATACGAGATAGTTGTTGACGAGGCTAATTTTACAAACAAGGAAATATTTAATAGAAATGTACATAGATATTGGTCCAGGGAGAATCAAAAAAGATTTCAACAAGTGTGACCACAGATACAATTCAGCTTAAATGTTTGGTGTGGTATTTGGCATAATAGAATTAATGGTCCGATCATTTACGAAAATCATGTAACAGCTGAACGTTACATCGATTTCTTAAGGACAGCATTGGAAAACATTTTAGACTACATTCCTCTAAATCATATTATGGAATTGTAATTTCAAAATGATGGAGCACCAGCACATAATGCTGATATAACAGCAAATTATTTAATAATAGCAATAATAATAATAGCAATTTATTGACAACATACATGTATGTATACAGATAGAACGTAAAGCGCAAAACGTAAAACATAAGCATAAGATTCTATACCTGTATGATGCCAAAGAGTTCAAAATCAGCGACCTAAAAAGTAGCTGCTCTACCTCTTGAACTCAATAACCAAATATTAAATAAGAATAGTAAGCCAAGCAATTTATAACAATAACAAGAATTAAACACACTAGACTAAAGATAGATGATGTTTACAAGTGTAAAAATATTAATAAAATGTATCCAAGAGTATTGACTATGTCATGTTCATTATAAATTATTATAACTAGAATCTTACAAAAACACATTGAATCCGGACTAGTCTGCCGGGGTTAAATGTTTTCGCAGTTGACGGGTATCCAGTCATCATCAGTGCTATCCAGACAATGATAATAGACACTCATACAAAATTTAAATCGGGAGAGCACCATTGATTGACATAACATTTTTCTCAAATGAATGTCTAAACATTCTTTACTTCCATACAAAGTTTTTAGATTGCAAAACCCCTGCCTAATTAATCGCGAAACATGCTCCTTGAAACGTAGTTTCGTATCTACATATAAACCTAAATCCCGAGCACAATCAGATACTGGAATTATTGCGTTGTTAATTTTAATCTTAATAAATTTCATAACAGCTGATCTAGTTTTAGCGCGACCAAAAACCAATACCGAGGTTTTTTTGCTATTAATGTGAAGACAGTGCTTCGACGATGTACTTATAAGAGCCTGAATATCAGTATTAATATTTGAAATAGCGATGGAGGCATTTTCCACATTAAAAGAACTATAGATCTGAGTATCATCTGCATAGAGATGATATTTACAGTATCTCAAGCATTTTGCAATATTTGAAGTATATATCGTGTATAGCAGAGGGCCCAAGATGCTCCCTTGTGGTACCCCAGAAATAATTGGAAGAGACGAAGATATATTATCATTATACAAAACCTGTTGCGTTCTGTTTCTAAGAAAAAAAGAAAAAAATTGAATAGTGTTTTGACAAAATCCTACATGATTTAAAATAGCAAGCAGAAGAGTATGATTGACTCTGTCAAACGCCTTTGAATAGTCCAACAGTACAAGAGTTGTGATTTGGTTATCATCGATGCTCCGTAACAAATCGTCCACAACATGTGCTAATGCAGATTCACAGGAGTAGCCTGACCTGAATCCTGACTGTTCGTTGGGCAACAGATTATTGGTTTCTAAATAATTACAAATTTGCCGACTAATCGCCTTCTCTAATAATTTAGAAAGTACAGGCAAAATTGAGACAGGTCTTAAGTCAGTGTAATCTGTTGGAGCACTTGATTTCGGAAGTGGAGTAATGATGCTAGTCTTCCAACGATCAGGAAACACACTCTCCAGCAGACAGGTGTTTAATACATGGGTGATAGTTTGCAAAAGATAAGGACAACATAAAGATAACATTTTAACTGAAATGCCATCACACCCTGTCGACTGGGATTTAATAGATCTTAGTAAAACATCTACGTCAGTAACAGATAGTAATGTAAAAGAAAAATTTGCATCAGTACAGACATTACTGTTGTAATAATTCAGAATATCAGCATCAGCCCCATTACGCGACATAAAACTGTGAAAATGGTTATTAATAATATCAACATCTGCCAGATGAGACGGTAATTTTACATTTTTACTTCGTCTGTTGTAGACATTCAGTGTTTTTAAATTATTCCATAAAAGTTTCGTATCATGCTTTCGTGATATAAATTGTAAATAGGCACGCTTTTCTCGTCTAATCATCGATGTGGTATAATTCCGTAATTGCTTATAGTAGTTAAAAGAATTACTTGTTTTTTTACTTTTTGCCTCTTTTAAAGCTTTATCTCTAAGCTTTATTATTAGTTTGACATTATCTGTCAACCAAGGGGCGGGATGCTTTTTGAAAACTATAGTTTTAAATGGGGCATGAATGTCGAATATCCGCCCAATAAATTCATTAAAAATATTAACTTTGTCATTGATATTATTAACATCGTATATATTATACCAAGGAATGGACTCTAAATCTCTTTTGAAAGCTTCATGATTAAAGTGAGAGAAGTCTCGAAAAGTACGAGTTCGGGGCGTGGACGGCGGTGCTCGAAAATCTAATTTAACATAAACTAAATAGTGGTCAGATATGGTTAAGTCATCTAAGACTCCGCACGAATTATAAAAAGTATCTGAAAAAAGTAAAATTAAATCAAGCAGTGACGAAGAATTATTTGTTTCACGAGTAGTATCACTAATTATTTGTTTAAGGCCAAGGGTATCACACATATTATTGAATAAACTACATGCTCGATTATTAGCATCTAAAAGGTTGATATTAAAATCCCCCAACACAATTATTTCCTGCGTATCAATTATCAACCCCGATAACATATCCTCAAGTGACTCTAAAAACATAGCAGTATTCTCAGAAGGAGGCTTGTAAATGACTCCGACAATTACAGTACAATTTCCAGTTACCATTCTTATCCATAAATATTCGAAATTAACAGGTTCAGATATATTTAGAACCGTATAACGGAAATCGCTTCTAAAATAAATAGCAACACCTCCAGCTCGTCTCCCGTCAGATCTATCATTACGAATTAGTGTATAATTGTCCATAGCTATTAAGTTATTATCCACCGCTCCCGTCAACCACGTTTCCGTAACCGCAATTACATCATAAGTGTTCGCATAAAAATAATCCTTGACTAAATCAAATCCTGCAAGTAGGGACCGTACATTAATTTGCGCAATAGTAAACATCAAGTAGCTTAATAAGTAATTAATTAATTAATTAATTCGTGGTACATACAATTTTTCAACTTCAATAGATAAATCAACTAATACTATTCTTGAACGTAACTTAATTCTCTACTCAAATTCAATTAATTTATAATAGCGCGAACTCTAACAAAAAGAAAAGAAGAAATTAAGCAAATTATGCATTTACTACAATACCGATCATGTTTTGCTCAAATCACTTTCATCTCGTATAACTCGCCTGACACCTTTGTCATTAACGTAAACAATACCATCCCGCGACCAGGCGTTTTTAAAACCAAATTTCTCACCCGCTGAAGTTAAAATACTCACTCGCAGCTTTGTTAGATCTTCTTTTATTATTACCTTTGTACCTTTTAATAACTTCTTGTTATTAAAGACCACGTTGCGGTGAGCGTAACTGATGAATTTAATAATAATTGGCCTACACTTTTTCCCTGGTTTACCTAGGCGGTGACATCTGTCAATATGCTCATTGGATATATCAACATTAAGGTCCTTCTTGCATAGCGTGATGAATTTTTCCGTGCAGCTTTCATCCTTCTCTTCGGGGACACCAAGAATGCGCAAGCAATTCCTTCGAGAGTATTGCTCGAGCTGATCTTCTCTCTCCTTCAGTGTGTCACACATTGTTTTCAGACTTTGGACCTCCTTTTTCGTAGCCGCAAGATCTTGTTCCACCCGTTGATACGACGATGAAACGCATGCTAATTCCTTTTTAACTTCGTTTAAAGTGTTTTTAATTTCTGACAATTCATTTTGGAAACTACCAAATTTCTCGTTAAATCCAATCATTACAGCATCGCGGACGTTGTCTGCTACCAGTTTAATGAAAGTTTGGTCCTGCAATAGCTCCCTGGTTAGTTTTTTTATCCATTCACCGGCGTCTTCCATCTCCTTTTCAGATTCCTTGCTTCGCAACTTATAGGACATTTTGAATGCTTGTAACAGGAGCCAAAAGGCTGATACACGCACTGACCACAGTTCACGCAAGAAATACGCAACTTGATTACTTTAGTATTTATGGTAATTCGAATATGTACTTGACTGTTAGAGAGCCGCTTAACACGACTTACTCGGCTCGCATCTCGACTTGATTTGAATCAAACTTTTCCTGATAGGTACAAATGGACCTGTCGCGTGGCCTCTAAGATCACCAAATATTAGCCCTTTGATTTTTTGTTGATTGATTGATTGATTTTATTGATTTTTCCTCTTCCGACATTTGAATGATAAGAAAATGCCTCTAGAAAGTTAAAACAGAATTTCAAAATTATTTATAATACGAGAGATACAGAGGAAAAAAGAAAATCGACATTTTTACATTTTGATCAATATCTCAAGAAGAAATTTAAAAAAATTTATTCTGTGAATGAATACGAACTAGGCATTGATTTGTGCAACTTTTCTTCCATTTAACCAAATTTGTATCTCTTACGGTTTAGAAGATCCCTTCAGTGCACACTCAATTTGAAACAGCCGGTATAATAATAATATAGTTATAATAAGTTAATAACTTATTATAGCCAAAATGACTTATTATAGCTTTACAGTGGATTTTAGAATTTTAAAATGGCTACCGGTGAAGTAACCGGTTAATTCTGAAATGTGCCCGTAAGGTTTAATATTTTGTCATTTCTGTCAGTTCGGCATTTTTATTGTTCGACACTGACAGATTATAAATTAAGACCGACTTAATACAACAAAAATTAGCTTTACGCGATTTTTTGCAAGCCACCTTACATAATAGTATTAGAGATGATCGAAAATTATGTTAAATATTACTGGGCTAAAATTATTGATAAATTTTAACAATATTCCGATAATAATTAAATTTTTCAAATCAAAATTAAAAATTGAATTTTTATCGGCATGATGTTAAGATTTAACAATAATTTTAGTACAATAATAATGGTCGTAATTTTCTCTTTCCTTTAAAACCATTACCATTTCTGTATGAAATGGAGAGCAATAATCTTCATAAAAGTATTTTTCAATGCAAATCTCCTATGTTCGGGTTTGAAACTTTTCACTCGGTATATCAATTGTGGCAATAATGAAAATTTTTTTAATGAGTAAAAATAACAACGCTTACCAGAGTTAATTATTCAAAGAGCAAAAAGCATATATAAGTTCTTGTTTTCATAAAAATAATCCCAGAAAGCTTTGGAAAAACTTTAATAATATTCTTAATATTAGAAAACCGAAATATTCCATACCGGAAAACGTTTCTGCTGATGATTTAAATAACTTTTTCATGAATAGTGTATCAACTGTACCTATTGATAATGATCTCATTGATTATTATAATTCAAATACTAAAACTGACTTTGTTAATCTGATTCTGATGCCAGTAACTATGGAAGAAATATCGAAAATTCTTCATAATATAAATTCTAATGCTGTCGGTGCAGATAATCTTCCCATACGTTTTATCAAATTATGTTGCCCATTTCTCTTAAAATATATAACTCATATTGTCAATTTCTGTTTAAGCGAAAATGTTTATCCATCTTGTTGGAAGGAAGCGATTATAATACCTATTCCTAAAAATTCTCGTTCATTTGAACCTACTGATTTAAGACCAATAAGCATTCTCCCAGTCTTATCCAAAGTTCTTGAAGGAATTGTTGACAAGCAGATACGTAGCCATTTGGAATTTTATAATAAATTACCGTCTACGCAGTCTGGCTTTAGATCAGGCTACAGTTGCAACACCGCATTGTTAAATATTGTTGACGATTTGTTGCGTTGTTCTGATAAAGGGAACTTCACAATTTTAACACTGCTTGATTACTCTAAAGCCTTTGACATGATTAAACATAATCTACTGTTGGCTATTCTGCATTTATTTATATTGATTTGAGTAAGGGAGCAATTAATTTCTTCAGACAATACTTGATAGGAAGATCACAATGCGTTCTTGCTAATGGCCTTAAATCAGATGTGCGAATTTTAACCTCAGGTGTACCCCAGGGGAGCATTTGCGGTCCCTTACTCTATGTTATATATAAGTCATCATTTAATAACTGCCTTCGTTATTATAAATTACATATTTATGCCGACGACAGTCAGCTATACTATCACTTTCAAGCTAAAGATACTGTTGAAACTAATGTTAATATAAATTCAGATATACAGTCTTTAGTTAATTGTAATGGATTGTAATAAGAGTAGTAATAATAATTGAATGTAATATAAAGATTTATTCCAGAACTAATATTGATAATAATACAAGTTGTTGAATTATATCATATTTCAATTGTTTCTCCTCAGCTTCCCTATATGTAGTAATACACTATTCATTTACACACCGTAATACACTACATATACTCTCCCTCGAAGACGATGGCACACCCTTATCTTCATAAGTTAATCTATCTGGTTTTTTAATTATACGCCGTGGGCGATTCTTTGCAACACTAATTGGTATAAGTTCCTCCTGAGGCGAAACTACTGAGTTTTTAGTTGGCGAAGATTGAATATTACTATCAATATAACTTCCAATATTCGCCGTAGCGTCGGTTTCGTTATTTTGTTTGTCTTTATTGACAATAATCGGTGAAATCTGATTGTTATCTTCTTTTCCTACGTAAACTGTATCGTCAATGCTTACTTCTTTAGTCTCCAAATTTTTGGCATCGCTTACAGCTAAAATCTGATTAGTGTGTCGCTTCCAAATTAAATTACCTGCAAAGGTTTTGACAAAGTAGTTTCTTTTACCAATTACCTCATCAATGACAGCTTTAGTCCAAGTTTTCTTGTTAGGATTTCTATAGTCTCTAACCATTACAACTTGACCTTCTTCAAAACTAATCTCCCTGTTACCTTTCATTGTTCTATTTTCTTTTACAGGTTTCTCGTGAGGTATTACAAAATCTAATCTGGTTTTTAAGTTTATTTTAAACATACGTGCGGCGGGACTTATTTTTGTAGTACAATGCGGCGCATTTCTGTAAGTAAATAACCAACGATTAATTCGAGTTGATAACGACACTTTAGCGTTTGTTGGATCTTTCATTGCTTTAAATAAGGCATTTTTGAATGTTTTAACCGCATTTTCGGCAGCTCCATTGCTAGCCGGATGAGCCACTGGTGTTGTTCTGTGTTTAATACCATTTAATTCACAAAAAGTCATAAATTCACAAGATACAAACTGAGTGCCGTTGTCACTTATAATCTTATCCGGCAATCCAAAGCGCGCGAATGTTTCCCTCAACTTACTGATTGTAGTTTCAGCATTTATTTGAGGACAAATGAAAACTTCTGGCCATTTGCTAAAAGCATCAATAATTATAAGGAACATTTTTTCTTCTACAGGACCCAAGAAATCTATGTGAATCCTTTCAAAAGGTCGAGTACTTCTTCAAAGGGTATAAGCTTAGCCTTGGGTGGTTCTTGTCTACAAGACAGACAAGCATCACAAGAAAGTACTTGATTTTCAATATCAGTATCTAACTTAGGCCACCAAAAGTATGACCTGGCCCAACTTTTCATTTTTACAATGCCCATATGACCGTTGTGTAATTCTCTGAGTAATCCATTCTGTAACTGCTTCGGAATAATAACTCGGTAGCCCCACATAATTACTCCTTCTTCCATACTGAGCTCATTTTTTAACCTTGAGTATGGTTTAAGCTCCTCATCTACATTATTCGGCCAACCATGTGCAATGTATCTGCAAACTTTAACTAAAATAGGATCACGACGAGTAACTGACCTGATTTGTCTGAAATCCACCGGCACAGTATCCATAAAGTGAATATATTCGGATTCATAGTGATCTGGAATTTCTTTCATAACAGGAACTCTCGATAAACCATCAGCAATCACGTTTTGCCCTCCACTAATATACTTGATGTCATAATCAAAACCTGAAAGATAAACAGCCCAACGTTGTAGCCTTCCAGCTGCCATTATTGGAATGCCTTTTTCCTCCCCAAAGAGTGCTAATAAAGGTTTGTGATCACAAATTATCGTAAATTTTCTTCCCATTAAATACTGGTGAAACTTCTGTACACCCCAGTGCACAGCTAAAGCTTCTCTGTGGATAATAGAATAACTTCTATCCGACTTGGAAATAGTTCTAGATGCAAAATGAATGGGTTTCTCAACATTTCCGTCTAAAACATGCACCAACACCGCTCCTATACCATACTCAGAAGCATCAGTATACAGCTTGACTGGTAGATATGGATCATAATGGACTAATATTTCATCTGAAGAAATTGCTTTCTTTGCTTCTTCAAAAGCTTTGTCTTGATCCTTGCTCCACCGTATCGCAGTTCCTTTTCTCAGTAAATAATACAGAGGTTCCAGGATTGTTGACAAATTCTTCACAAATTTCCCATAATAATTAACCATACCCAAGAAAGCACGAATTGACTTTTCATCTTTGGGCTTTTGGGCCTTGAGAATAGCTTCCACTTTTTCTGGATCCTTTTTCAAACCTAGAGTATTTATAATATATCCCAGGTACTTTACCTCTTTCTGATAAAATACACATTTGGACAGCTTCAATTTTAATCCGGCCTCTTTTAACCGATGAAATGTTTCTCTTAAATTCTTAAAATGCTCTTCATCAGTCTTTCCTGTAACCACAATATCGTCTAAATATACTACAACACCTTTAATTCCTTGTAAAACTTTTTCCATACATCTTTGAAAAATTGCACATGCAGTTTTAACACCAAAAGGTAAACGATTTACCAAATAAATACCCTGCTGTGTACTTAAAGCTAAAAGCTTTCTTGCTTTATCATCTACTATTAACTGATTATATGCGTTGGATAAATCAAGCTTAGTGAAATGTTTGCCTCCACTTAACTTTGCAAATAATTCTTCAATTTTCGGAATAGGATAGTTATCATTTTCTAAATATTTATTTATAGTAATTTTATAATCAGCGTAAAGTCGAATTGATCCATCCGACTTAATTACCGGCACCAAATGAGTCCCCCAATTACAATTATCCGTTTTTGTAATAACTCCTGCGCTTTCAAGCCTACTTATTTCCTTTTCAACCTTAGGTTTGAGCGCAAAAGGTATTGACCTAGGCTTAACAAAGATCGGAATTATGTCGTCCTTAATTTTTAATTTAACCTTTTCATTTTTACATTCACCAAGTTTTCCGTTGAATAATTCGCTAAATTCACCAATGAGCTTTTTAAGAATAATTTTTTTACTGGCATTACATTCATCTATGGCCAACTCATAAGCTAATTGATCAAGATTAATTTCCCTTTCAGTAATATAAGTGGTTTTACATTTCAAATTCTTATTCAATTTAACAATGTCAAACATTTTTATCAAGTCACGGCCTAACAACGGACGACATCCTTTTTCAACGATAACTGCCCGACAAATCTTGGCAATGTCATTATAAATAAATGATGCCTCAATCTCACCAATTGGTTTTATTATCGTATTTTCATAAGTACGTAAACGAATTCCCGTCGGTTTCAAAGGAATTTTATTTAACTTCGCCATGTATATATTTTTTGGAATCACCGTGATTCCTGCGCCCGAATCAACTTCCATACTGATTTTAATATTATCAATGAGCATTTCAATCATAAAAGGTTTTACATATTTGACATTGTCAACAAAACACATGTCATATTCCTCAACTGGACTTGTTTCTAAATCTAAAAAATGATTTTTACTGCCTTTTTTACACACACAGGCTAAATGTCCATATTCGTTACATTTCTTGCACCTATATTTCTTGTACTTACAGTTTTTATAAACATGGTTTGCTTTACCACATGCAAAACACATTGAAGAAAACGCGTTCTGGACTTGTCCCATTGACACTGACTTACGTGACGGTTCACCATTGATAGCTCCCTTGCCTTTATCAACCAACTTCGAAGTCACCTTGGCATTTTTGCCCTTAAAGCAGACTGCGTTTATATGAATAGCTTCTTCGATAGCGGCCTCTTTGCTCAATGCAGTATCCAATAATTGTTCCAGCGTTCTGTCAGGCTCCTCTTCACACAGTCGGTCAAGTATTTTTCCTGATTGCAACCCTGAGATAAACTTGTCTTTCAGCACTTCATTTAGACGATTGCCAAACTTACATTGCATTGACACATTTTTTATTCGTACAAACCAATCTTTTATACGTTCATTTGGCATTTGATGTAAACTGTAATATTCAATACGTTTACGAAATACTGAAACCTTCGGTGAAAACTGTTTTCTCATAATTGAACACAAATCAGCATACGATTTTTGCGATGGTCGAACTGGATCACACAGGTCCCGCAAAACTTTATACGGCTGTTTTCCAATCACCGTCAATAGCACACTGACTTTGCGATCATCTCCGACATAATTTGCAATAAAATATTGTTCTAGTTGTTCCTGATAAATTTCACAATCATCAGACACCTTGAACTCCTGCAATGTTCCGATATTTCCGCAAATTGCATTTCCTACCTTGCCGCTATGACAGGATTCTGGGTTTTCTCTTCTTGACATTTTTGTCTTAGCTGGATGCTCTTGACTATTACTTTTACCTCGTCGCCAATTATGTAATGGATTGTAATAAGAGTAGTAATAATAACTGAATGTAATATAAAGATTTATTCCAGAACTAATATTGATAATAATACAAGTTGTTGAATTATATCATATTTCAATTGTTTCTCCTCAGCTTTCCTATATGTAGTAATACACTATTCATTTACACACCGTAATACACTACATTAATCTTTCAAGACGTCATGGTGTTAAAATAAATGCTGCAAAGTCTTCGGTTATGATCTTTGGTAATAAACAGAAAACCGATTTAATCAACTTACTAAATATTAAAATTGATGACACAGTTTTGCAGTTTTCTCAGTCTGTTAAGAATCTTGGCCTATGGATTGATAATGAGCTAAAATTCAAAATCCATGTTAATAAACTATTACAAAAATCATTTTCAGTTTTAAAAATTTTGTTTTCTAATCGTAGCATACTTGATAAAAAAAGTAAATTAATTTTGACCAACCCACTTTCTCGATTCGATTATTGTGATTCTGTATATGGTCCTTGCTTGGATTCGGTTGACATCTTACGTGTACAGCGTATTCAGAATGCCTGTCTTAGATTTATATACGGTATCAGAAAATATGAACATGTGACATATCGTTTATGTGACTGTAATTGGTTAAATATGTCTAGTCGTCGACGATTTCATTCTGCTGACTTGTATTTCAAAATTATTAAAGAGAAAACGCCACCTTATCTTTACAATAAAATTTCTTTTCGCACGGATGTCCATCACATCAATATTCGACATAAAAATACTATAACTATACCTTCACACAACACTGCAAAATTCACTAAATCCTTCTCATATTGCATTTCTGCGTTTTGGAACTCCTTGCCTGAAAATTTCAAAGGTAGGTCAGCGTCCACTTTTAAACGAATTTACGAACGAATATGTGTGGGAGCGGCAGATATCTGGTTAAATTCATCTTATCCTTCTGCTCTTCTTTCTTCTCTTTTCCACTCTTTCTTTTTCCGTTTTATATTTTCTAGGAGTTAATGTATTTTAAGTTAGCATAGTATTATTATTTTTCTTATTTCTTGCGGGTCTGTGGCATCCAAGAACAGATGGCTCTTGAGACCAATCTGAGCTAAGGTACTAAATCAACATACTTCGCATTTAGTGATTTTTTATATCTATCCTTGTGGCACATTCCTCTCATCTAGGGATAAAAAAATAGTTGGAAATATTATTTGAAGTGACGTTTGTCAAAGTTACTGTCAGTGGTTAAGAAACTTGAGTTTAAATATCGCATCCCAAACTTTTATCGCATGACATTTAATGATTCCGCCTTTTTCGTAAAAGAAACATTCTATACTTCTTAAAATAACAACTTTTTTATTGGTAAATAACTTAACTATAGTTCATTTTTCCTGCAGAGAATAATGGGTTGGCGGGAATTTCAAAATACTTACATTTGATTGGTTGTTTACCGGTCTTATTCACAAAGGACAAACGGATGCGAAAAAATTTTGCCAGATTCATAGCAGGATAGCAGGAATGTAAATGTCAGTTAATATATTTGTCATCTTTGACAGATTACTTTGTATCGTCCACAGTATCGTCTTCGCACAGTATTTGTTGAGTTTCCAGCGTTCTAGCCGTTCATTACTACACTTGTTAAGTTCATTTCGTAGTATTTGTTTAAATTAAGTATAACAACCAGATATGGCTCCTGCAGGAGGTATTGTTTTGCATAAGCAAATATGGAAAGTGACATTACGTTTTAAAACACACTTAATGCTTATTAGGACATCTTTCTCAATCAGTGAAAGAAATGATAATGAAAGTGTACAACAACATAAGAATTGACTTCCCTCACTTAAATATAAGTCAAATTGTTCAAAAAACAGCAACTTACATTGGTAAGTGCATAAATGATAACTTTGCTCAGAGTGTGTGTAATTATATTTTAGGATGCAGCATGTCTGCTATAAACAGATTACGAAAGGAAAAGAAATGAAAAAGAATGAAATTCTCATCCTGCTTTTACCGTTTACATTTTAATTTTCACAGGCATTCAAATGCATACTCATAGCATACTTCGCAATCGGGTACATCTCACGAATTTAGACAAAATGTGTTACAGTTTCCTAACTTAATTCCTGCTGAGTTAGTAGATATTTTAGCGATGTGAACCTGTATTATTCTCTGCAGGAAAAATAGACTATATAATAGACATAACCCAATACACTTTTAAATTGAAACCAGTGACATCGCGGTAAACAGAATTCCCTAAAACTGTTGTCTTCCTTATTGCACTTCCGACAATTATATTTGTTATCTTTGTTTCTCAATCCTCTCACGAGAGGAATGGGATTGCGTTACCTGTACGGAGTGTTGATTTAGTACCTTAATCTGAGCCACAGTCCATTAACCCATGTTATTTCTATTTCTTTAGTTTAGTTATATTGATGTTATCAAGTTTTTGGGTTAAAAATAAATATATTATTATTATTATTTCGTAGATCTTGCTACATTCGACAATGGAAAGCGATACATTTTTAAATCTGAATATTGTCTGCGAATTGTATTACAATCAACGTAAACGCATTTATTTCCTGATTTTTGCGTAGTCATAGCGTAAATGTAAAATTTAGCGTAAAATTGGCGTTGAGCGCGTCAAAACACTCAAAACGTCAATTTTTTGTTAGTGACGTCATTCGAATATTTTCCGAATTACTATTTAGTAGCCTTTCGCAAGCAATTTAATTTTGTTTTTACGTATCCGGGTGTCATCTATTGAATATAATTTGAACATATTTTTGGAGCGTCCAAACGCGTCTATGTCTCGGGCTATCTCTAAAGCTCTATTATCTGTGCTTAGGGTTAGTTGCGCTACTTCGACTTTTATTTACCTTTTTATTTTGTTAACGTAGCCAAAAATAACCCCCCCACTCTCCTTTTGCTTACTTTTGTTTGTAACATTTAGGCTGCATTGTATAAAAGTTTTAAGCCAGGATTAACTTTAATCCTAAGTTTGTGACGGTTCGGGTTCGAATTCGCCGGAAATAATAAAACAGCTCACCTTATTTTAATCAGCTTTAATTTAAAGGGCTTCCGAAAATACACAAATTTAAGAAAAGGGTAGATCTTATTAACAAATATTAAATTTAAACTATAAAATTATCTGGCTCCGAAGACGTCTCGGCGAGGAAGCCAGTCTGGTTTTCTTCGAGGGTCGACCTCGTCTTCGACGTGGAATCACCGCTTCCACCGAAACCGATTCTCCCTCCATGTGAAAATGTCTTAAGTGGCTACAGTGGAACTTGCCAATCGGTGTTCCGTCGAAAATTCACTACCTCATATGACGTCGGGATAGCTTTCCGCTGTATTTTGTACCGGGACGGCCCTTGGCGCAAATTTTGCACAGAAGCCTTTGTTTGCATCACTGAGTGTGTGTGTTGTGACCAGCACTAGGTCGCGTTCACGGAAAGAGTCGATCTTTTGCCTCGATGCGTCAGCATGCGCTTTCCGGCGCGGCGGTCCTGTTGGACTTCCACAGTCTCCTTGGCAGCCTTTAATACTCGAAAGAAATTACGTAAATAAGGAGAAATCTCTGGGACGAAGTTGTCAGTGGTTACAATTGCTCTAAGGTCTCGGTTCACGTCATCAGGTGTCCGTAGTTCTTTGGCAAAGGTTAAATACGCAGGCGTATGCCCCGTAGATTCGCACTTCGCTGTGTTGATTGCGAACCTGGCAGCAGCCAAATGTTCATCCCATTTGCTGTGCTCTCGCTGGACTAAAATAGCAAGCTGCGTCTTTAGGTCCCGGTGCTTTCGTTCGACTGGGTTGCTTTGAGGATGATAAACTGGTATCAGCGTCTGATGCATATTGAGACAATGCATAACCTGCTGCATCACCGCCCCTACGAACTGAGGTCCATTGTCACTAATCGCTTTTCTAGGAGTGCCATATCGAGTGCAAATTTCTTCCACCAACGTTTTTGCACAGTTTTCCCCTGTTGCCCTTTCTAATGGGAAAATTTCCACCCATTTCGAAGCGGTGTCCTCCACACTCAGGATCCATCGGTTTCCGGCTGGGGTCTCTGGCAATGGACCAAAAAGATCGATAGCGATCACTTCGAATCTTCTAGCTACAGCGGGGGTTTGTAGTAGGCCGGCTGGTTTGGTGTTGTATGTTTTATATTTCTGGCATTCAACGCAGTGGCGAACGTAATTCTCAACGTATTTTCGCATTCCTATAAAATAATATCTTGCTGCTATTTTCTTGAGAGTTCGTTCCACACCATAATGTCCAGCCAGTGGAGAGTCGTGGTACTCTTGCAGGATTTTCTCCCGTTCCTGTGCTGGCACGACTTGCTGGGGTTCCTCACTCTCATCGTCTTGATCGTATCGATATAGTACCCCGCGAGACATTATGTAGCCCCTCTCGGCCCAGCGAGAACTATTGGCTTCGTCTTCGTTCTCGAATGCTTCAATTATTTTCCTTACATCCGGGTCCTGAAGCTGTGTTTCTCGGATGGCTTCTGCTGATCTGGTGGGTATGTCTACACTAACCGACCGAACTTCTGTAGATACTGCATCGTTTTGGTCCACGCTCAGGCGAGAAAGTGCGTCGGCTATAACATTCTGCTTTCCAGGTACAGTCCCGCGCACCTTAAATGCTCCTCCTGCACGCGAACCTCACTCTTAAAACCTTGTGATACAAGGGTCACAGAACTGTCAAATTGTAGCATTTAAGCTGCGCACGACTATACATGAGCTACTTGCAGACGATACGCTTGCAGTTGCCAGGCGTCCACTTGGAGATTTTAGCGAAAACAACCATTTTAGTGGCTGATGATCCGTGATAACTTTGATTTCACTACCTTCTATGTAGCTGCGGAATTTGGACACAGCCCACACAACGGCAAGTGCTTCCCTCTCCGTCGTGGAATAATTCCTTTCCGCTGCTGATAATAGTCGACTCGCGTACTCGATAGGGCGTTCGTCAACTCCCTCCCCCTGCAACAAAACAGCCCCAACGTGTATGCACTCGCGTCTATGCGTATAATATATTTTTCCGATGGGTCCGCCTGTCGCAAAATTGGCGCGGTTGTCAAACGTTTTTTCTGCGATTCAAAAGCGCGCTCCTCTTCGTCACCCCACTTCCAAACAGCTGTTTTCCTTGTAAGTGATGATAACGGTTTCGCGGTCTCAGCAAAATTCGGTATGTACCGCCTATACCAAGAACACATTTGATAAAAGCTAAGCACTTGCTTTACATTTTTACGTGGCGCGATATTTAAAATAGCGTCCACTTTGTCCTTATCTACGCTCACGCCTTCAGCGTGTCCTAAATATTTCACTGAGCTGCGGGCGAACACACACTTTTCGCGATGAGCACACAAATTAAAAAGTTCTAGCCTTTCGAACACCGCATTTAAATCGTCCAAGTGCTCCGCAAAGGTACTCGACACTACGATTAGGTCGTCCATATACGCGGAAACGGTTCGCTCCTTCAGACCGGCACGAAAACGGTCCATCATGCGCTGAAAAGTCATGGGCGCGTTTGTTAAGCCGAACGGCATTCGCGTAAATCGGTACGTTCCGAGAGGGCACACGAAACACGTTTTATCTCGGTCCTCTTCCCGAACGCGTACTTGCCAGTACCCTGCCCGTAGGTCCAGCGTACTAATAAATTTTGGGACTTTATCTGTTTGTAAAAGTTCATCCAGTCTAGGCACTGGATAGCTATCGCGTTCTGTTATAGAATTTAACCGCCTGAAATCTACGCATACGCGCACCCCGCCGTTCTTTTCCTGCACTAACACGAGTGGCGCCGCCCATGGTGATTCACATTCTTCAATGATGCCTTCCGCTAACATTGAATCTAATTCTTTCCGAAGTATGTCCTTGTTAGCGGGGCTCATTCTATACGGTGGTACCGCGATGGGTGCTTGGTCTCCCGTGTCAATCCGGTGTTTCGCGAAAGGCATTGGCTTATCCTTTGCTTGAAACACTCGCGCGTGCTTTTGTAGCAGTTCCGTAAGTTGTCGGCGTTGCGTGACTGTTAAATTCTGTCCTTCGTCCGGCCGAAGATGTACTGCTTCTTCATTGTCAGTACCCTGAAGCGCATTCGTTACGTCCGACGTAACAATAATATCCTCCGCGAATTCATATTTTACATCGGGTTCCTCCGAAAAATTCCATGTATTCTGGCTATAATCCATCACGATTTTTGCTGCCTGAAGGAAATCTGTACCTAATAAGGTGCGGTTATTTTGCAGTTCGGGGAGAATTATAAAATTTACCGGAATGTCTCGGTTTTTAATTTCAAGAATTACGTCTGCGATGAGAACGTCTCGTACCTTCCTTTCCCCGTCCGCATATGCTATTGTCATTGAGCTTTCCCTGAATGGGTGGTTCAATGACTGCAGGTAGTCGTACAAGCGACGACCAGCGATGCTCGCTTGTGCTCCAGAATCAGCGATGGCGATCCCCGAATAAAGAAATAGGCAACAGCGGGTTCGAATTCGCCGGAAATAATAAAGCAGCTCACCTTATTTTAATCAGCTTTAATTTAAAGGGCTTACGAAAATACACAAATTTAAGAAAGGGGTAGATCTTATTAACAAATATTAAATTTAAACTATAAAACTACACGAGACGCGCGCCGTGACTGCAAGCTTATCGATGACCAAAATTAAGACTAACTTTATTCTTAAAAGCTAAAAGCACTATTGTCCGCGATCACCACTCTTCCGGAAAACGCTTTAACCCTCCCCGAGAGGGGGTAGGGAGACTCTCTGCTACAAGTTAGCATTATGTGTATCACATTATAACTTAGGATTAACTTTAATCCTGGCTTAAACCTTTTATACAAGGCAGCCTTAGTTTTACTTTTAATTTTAATGTGTATAACCTTTTTGGTTAGTTTGACTTACCTGTTGACGGAAGTTTTAGTCAAGTACTCCTGACCTACTGCTCATTTGAACTTACCTGACGGTCGGTCTACACTTCAGTACCTAGTCACTTTACACCGAGACTACAGGTCTTCAAACCACGTGCTTTGAAGCACATTCTTTTGTAAGTTTTAACTGTTTTTAATTGTTTTAGTCTAATTTTTCTTTTCTATTTATTCCTGAAGGATTTAACACTTGAAAATGTCGTCGTAACGACGAACAGCGGTTGTGTTCAATAAAGAATTTCAACAATTGTAGCCAGACATATCTTTCACCTTACCTAAAAAAAAAAACCATTGGCTGATGAGTTGACTGAAAATTTTAGTGAAGAAGAGGCTTATCATAACTTTATAACGAGCGTCTAAATAAAAACCTGGTCAAGTGGGTTGTGTAGCCTACTTGACCAGGTTTTTATTTAGACACGAGTTACATTATTTTGTGGTGACATGGATAGGGTGCTAGCGTCCTCGAAGGACTCCCAATTTGGTATTGACACCCGGAATTGCAATAGTATAACTTCGGAAGGATTCCACGCACTACCAATTCAACGGTATCTTGGCATCATGCCTTCTCAACAATCTTTACTAGTCACCATTCAAATCCTTATAAATTAATAAAGGGATTATTAAAGGAGTAAGTGAAAGTTGACTACATTTGCACACGTTTGGAAGCAGGGCGGACTGTGAACCTTTCTTTAGACCGGAATATCGACATGCAAATGAAGGACTGTTGACTGTGATTCAAGATTTTGAAAACAGAAACGTTGGTGATTTCCTTCGAATATGTAGTCATTATGGTCATTATGAAGAATAGATATTCATAGATAATAGAATTGTATATACCACGTGTTCACCGAGTGTGGTTTTCTTTTCTGGTGTCCAAACTATTTAATATAGACAAAAATTTCAAACGCTAGCATCCTCTAACAAAAAAAACTCTATACGTTAAATGTATTTGCAATTACACAGGGTGTTCATTTTACAAGTGTCAGCAAGTACCTTTAATATATCAAATGGAATGCTCTATATTATTACGAATTTTGATAGATCTATCAATTTGGAAAATATTTTATTAACATGTTTCTATACCTAAACCGAGGTAAATGCCGTCGACGAAGAAACATTTTAAATGCAGGCCCTCATTAAATTGCTTTTAACTTGCTTAATTGAAGAGTCTTCATTATCAGTTATTAGCGTGTAATTACACATGCTTTAAGCTAAGTAACTCTATATTAAACAAACCTGAAGAATACGCAAATTGTTGGTAGCTGACAGTTCTTTCTGCTGAGTTTAGAAGTGAAATATTTCAAGTTTTTCTTATGGAACAAGCTACAAGTTAAATCATCGATCAATGTAGAATTAAATTTGCTACCTTGCCAAACAAACTCCTATACCTAAAACCTACGGTTTGTGAGACAATTCTGGTTTTCATTTTGGTTCATGATTTTTGTCATTTTTAGGGTGCCTATGAATGTCAACAAAATTGTCTTTTGGTTTATAAAACTTATATTCAATGATTTCCTGATAGAAGACAGCCATGTGCAAAGACTTTTCGTAAATTAAAGGAAATATTTGAAAGAACAGGCAGTGTTGCAAATGTTATTTCTAATAATACTGACTTACATTTCTGCCGCGAAGCAAATGTCAAACTTGGCATTTGAGCAAAATGGAGGCGTTGAAAGCAATCGTGGTCGAGAAAAAGTTTCCATTATCATTAGTACTGTCGTCATGGAAAATAAAAATTTTGCTTTAAATAGCCCGACGCCGAGAAATTTGATCATTATTGTTCTTTAACATTAATTAATTGACTCTACATTTAACATTAACTGCTTAATTTGTCACAAATGGTATTAATAACTAGTTAATTCCTTACCAATCAGATTAATTCTTTATTAATCGAGATACAAAAGAAATCCGCGACTCCTTTTATCTACAAAGTTTGCCAAATGGTTAGAATCAAAGTTTATTTTCATTTTGTTAAAAATAATGCTAAGTTTGATTAATTAAAAAATTAAATTTGGTGAAGTGTTTATTTTCCAGAACAAGAAATTTTACCTGTTTCCTGAGTACCTGAGAACCACATCCCTGTACCTCCAGAGAAAATGTCCCAGTAAGTTTATCCTTATTTATCCAGAAGTTTCCTTGCTAACGAGAACACTAAAGACGAAAACGATAAGTATACACATATCTCAGTTAAAGCACGCCACACACACACACAAACCTATACAAGGGTCCATTTCAGTTAAGGAATGTATGGGTGACGACTTGTAAGAGCCAATTCATTTAAAACTACTGACGTGAATTATATACAGGATGTTAGTGACAATAAAAAAGTTATTTATTAAAATGATAACCTACTACTCTGGATCTACGCCACTGGTAAAGAATATTAAATTTTACCTAAAACGTATCCATTTTTGTATTTCAGTCGACTTATATATCAAATTTCAATTTGAAACTTTAATTTTAAGGTACTTTCCAAGTTGTCTCTTTAGGAGGTTATATCTAAGAAACGCAATATTTTGATGTCCTCTATACGTGTTATAATTATTGATAACATCCTGTACACGTACTAATTCATTTCAGTTTTTTTTTTCTTTCACCCATTTTACCCCAAGCTCAGATCTTGTCGGAATGTATTAACGACGACTTGCAAGGGTCGTAGCCAATTCATTTAAAACTACTGACGTGAACTATGTATATGCACACACTAATTCATTTCAGTTAAGGAATGTATTGACGATGAACTGTAAGGGTCGTAGCCAATTCATTTAAAACTACTGACGTGAATTATACACACACACAAGAATTCATTTCAACAAATAAATGTATTGACGATGACTTGCAAGGGTCATAATAAATCCAAATAAAACCGCTGACGTGAATTTCAGAAATACACACACATACAGACTGTGGCATTTCATTAACGTCGTTCCTGTTATGGAAAAATGTGTTATGCAAAAGTATCATCCCTTCAGGCTGCGCATAATTTAAAATTATTTTCAAATATATAGGCTGTCCCAATTTGGCTGTACGATGTGTAACTTCGTTATTTTAAATGGGACACCCTATGTTTTATAACGAATTACAGGTTATTTTAGGGTAAGTTTGATAAGAGGCTCCTTTACCAAAGTCCTATGGTTTTTAAGATATTAGGCTTTGTTTATGGCTTTCGGAAAATACAGATGTAATTATTATAATTAATGTCTCATTAACGAAGAAAGTTAGAAAGCAGATATTGTGGTACTGTTAAAAGCTAAGTGGAAGGTAACAAAATTTACTTTTCATTAAACAGGGAGAGACTGAAAATCTACGCCAATTCCAGTTTTTCTTGATGAAAAAAAATGAAAGAAGTTAACAACACGGAATGGTCCAGGTAAAATCGGAAAAAACTAACGATCCCCGAAACCACTAGAGTTGCCGTTGTTACCCAAAATATCCACATAGATGACGGCTCCACCGTTATATCAAAATGCAGAATTTCCAAGATAATAGAGGAGAACAACACTTTTACTGAAATTTAGAAGGCCGACGTTTATGTTCAGATTGACCCTAACTTTAAGTTTTTCACATACTAACATTAAAACCGGTTTCTTGGAAGCTTTAGGGGAAATCGAAGATGATGAGAGTGATATGCCTAGCGAAGCCTCTGACCCCTCCACATTCAGATCTTTCAGATTAAATTAATCTTGAGCTTTGATCTTGAGTATTATAAAATGATAAAAAATGATAAAATGAAGGGCAATAACTTTTGTTTTCATTTTGATTATTTCTTATAAATTTTATTTTCTTCATTTGTTACAACAGAACACATTTTTGTTGTCTTTTTTCGTTTGTTACAACAGATCACATTGTTGTGTTGCCTTATTTTTATTGGAATGTCGAACTTCGAACTCGAAAGCAAGATTAGGTATGGCTTACCGTTTTAATGTCAAATTAATAACTGACATTTTGATGATTGTTCACAATGAAATCTTCATGGCCAACTTCGACGCTAGATTTAAAAAAAAAAAACACTTTATACAAAGATAAAGAGGGAAAGAACTTTTCTAAGAACTAATAAAAAGAAGAACCCAACACCGTGTAACCAAAGCAAATTACAAAGATAAAAAAAAACTTTATACAAAGAGCTTTAATAATATCAGAAATACCAAGAGAATAAATATCATTTCGTATAGGTACGTAGCAAATTTACTTACACAAGGAGCAACTCTAACGGTTATGGTTTTTATTGTTTTATTTGTTCTTTATGATTAAATTATGTCGGAATAAAGCTTTTGGAACGATTAAAAATTGATCTGTGCTTACCATACCATAGTGGGCTTCTCACACACAGTTACATTTTCTTTTTTGAATTTTCAGGTTGTGAAATTTCCTTGTTGTTTTGATCAAACCCAATTTCAAATCCCTTGTACCTTTTCTTGATAATTTCTGTTACAAAATAAACTACATTCGTCAAAAGATTTCCATTTTTTATTCTTATAAATGGCGAAGAAGCCTAAACTTGGCCTCTACTTGGGCTTGTGAATATACAACACAAAACTTACTTTCTTAAAATATTCTTTATTTATTTTTTTGTCAATATTTAGGATACAAAACTTCTTTGCTGTACGTACTGTGAACGCGATTTATTATGTCGATGATATATCTTCCTACGGAATTCTCAATCAGCGACTTAATATGATCAGCCAGCAAAAGAGCGTTTTGGTTGACGGCGTTGTTGAAAGCTTCCAGTAGATACGCTTCTTTGAGTATGTCGTAAGCGGTGAAATAAACGGCATCGTAAGTCACTTCAATCGAACCTAGTGTCCAATCTATGTGCCTACGGCCATACACATCGTATTCTTCTCCATCCAAAACGAAATCGAGGACAAGATTTGCTAAAATATTCAAATGAATATTTCAAACACAGAAAAATATTCTCTATGATACTCACTGAAGTCGAGTTCACCTCTGAAGGTACCGTTAAGTGCGAAACCTAAAATTACGCCCTGTCCGTGTCCATTGGTGGACCATTTAAGTTTCGGAAATCCGATTCTTAACTTTATAAGCAGGGAGTTAGGATCGAACTTGGCGTTGAGAATTTGGAAATTTTTGCCTCCGGATATCAAGATGTTCTTCATGTACGTTTCGTAAACTGCGGTGTCTGAGTGCTTCTTACTTACGGTCAGCTTTGAAATGTGAAGTGGATCACTTGGAGGAATCTTTAGTTCCTTAATGCCCGTGGTCACGTAAGGGCGTAGATTTTCTATTGACTTCTCCCAACATTTTTGAAAATCAGGGTCGAAAACTTTACAAGGTGTTATGTATGGAGCTAGAACCAAAATTGGTTTTATTTAATCTAAGCACAATTTTCATATAATTGCAAATCATATTAATTGTATTAATAATGTTGTGGTATACAGATTCCACTAGCGAAACGAAATTTTAAATAGCTTCTTAAGTATTAAAAAAAATGTCTTGTATACAGGGTGTAGAGTGTAATCAATTGAGTTTCACATACTGTAATCACTATTAATACCCATTCTAAAAGTATTATTAGAAAAAACGTACGTCTCTACACGTCACCTCTTAATTTCTGATTTTGTTACTTTATTATGTTCAGACTAAACAAACAAAATTCAGAGAAAGCACTTGCAGATTAACATAATAAATAAATAAATGCATTTTCTTTTCTGTGTATGCCGGTCCACTCAGTGTTGTAATGGAAACTAATTAACAATAACGTTCATTTATTTTTTCAATTTTTAACAAATTAAATCGCATAGTGTGTTATTTGTTTACAAAGTATGATGTAATTATTGTCGATTATCTAATGAAGCAGATGGTCGAAGATTCCGGTATCGAATTGTATTGCGGGCGACATTGACCCAGTGACATCTGAAGAATTTATCGTTTTACGATGTGTTTATAGAAACCGCAGACGCACTCGCGAACGAGCAGAGGTTTCCAAACAAACGGCGATGCGCTCTTGTGTACGTCAATTTTTTATTTTTGAGCTAGAGCATTGATATTTTCAGAATTAATTCGTTGTGCAGTATTAATATATTTATTAAAGAGCATTTTAGTTTATTTTTAGCATTGACTTGATACGATACGTTTAGATTGTTAATTTAATTTTTGATTTGAGTAATAAATAAAAACAAGTGTGTACTACTGGTGGCTCTTATTTCTTTCGGCTTAGTAATTTCTCCCTGTACTCTTGGGGTTACATAATTATCTCCTCGAGTCTAGCCGGTCGTGAGGTGATTCAATAGAAACATCTCTACTTTTGTAACCAAGTAAGGTCACACTGTCCCAGAACGTGTGAAAATCCGATAAAACCAAAACGCTTCTTTCTGTTTATAAAATAGCGTGTAGATGGTGCAACTAGATACGCCAACTATCACGTCATTATTATTATTGTTATTTTCTACATAGCGCTCAGTTTTCATGTGGGATTGAATTACTTTTGCTAAGATTATACCAATAATAAAGTTTCTTCATCAGATGCTGCGCTGGAGGAGATATTAAGGCTGAGTTCGTTTTTCCACTCGGTGCAGGGGTGAGATAAAAGTGCAAAAAGAGTAAGTAGACTGAACGGAGTTGAAAAAACGAACTCAGCCTAAAAAATGTATTTCTTACTTTCACTCCACCATGCAATATTAAATTAAGAAATTTGTTAGGAAACTCCAGTAAATTATTATCAACACAGGTGCATTAAATTCAAAATGCGTAGGCACCCCAGAACCAGTTCTCAATCGTCCGCACTTCGGAGCAAGTACTGTTTCGAACGGTCCCAGAACAGTTCTGAACACCGGATTCCTTGATCAATGACTGTTCTGAAAAGCCCAAATACCTTCTTGGTTATGCGCATGCTTCTGACGGTTCTAGGACTGTTTTTGTACGAACCCGAACACACCTATGGATTTCATTAACTCTGTTCAAGTCTCCTATTTTATCAGAATGAACCCATTGTGAAGGTGCACAATTACCGGGGTCATCTTCTTCTGCTGCAAGTTCTTCATATAGTGGGGCAGAAGTAATGGAAAATATATAAAAGAATTTTATTGTAAAAATTTCATTTTTAATTTTGGGAGGTCATTGAAAATAAATTTCTTAAAATTTTGCTCTAATTAATTATTTTAATTTAGAGATGCAGCAGATAGTGTTTTGGCCGGATGTCCGGCCAAATTCATCCAGCTTATACAAGGAGAACAAGTTCGAAACTGTAAATTTAGTAATTAGGCTCTAAAAAAATCTGTTAATTTTCTTTGCTTTGTTGACTTATTGCGCATTTTTTAACACAATTTTTCTCTCAAGTCTAGAAGAACATCTACACTAGAATATTTTACTGCATCCGAGTTTTCTTCGGCCCACTGAATAATATTATTTTAGTTTTAAATGCTTCTACAGATGTAAGCGCGTCATCACGCTTATGTCATCACAAAATATGGAAAAAATTTCTTCGAAACAAGTCAGATAAAAAGATTGACAAATTAAAAATTATGTCATATACTAAAGGGATGTTCCTTTCCTAAATCAATTCACCCTTAATTACGTATCATTTTTTATACATAATTAACCCGACAAAACGAAACCACGATGACTGAGTGCATGGGAAAAATGTTACAAACTTTCTCTGAAACAGTTTATAATTAACAGAAAAATTACCCCAAAATAAAGCTGCGGCACTACGTACGAAATACTACGCAGCGTTTTATAAATACAGCTGTATACCAGGATTATAAAGTTTCTTTTTATTGACTACTCGCTTGCACAGAATGCGACCTTGACACACACACACTACCGTTGGGATTAAAGTATTCGCCAAGATAACATGAATGGAAAAATACTAATCTTATTGTTGTTCCTCAATTATTTCATTCGGTTCTGAGAAGTTATTTTCATGCTTTCCGAAAGTTTGTGTTTTTTTGTTGCATTCATAATTTTTCCATTGATTTGTATTACTTTTTACAACTTTATCATTAGTTTATATATGTTAGAATATTTCAATGGATACTCGTAAGTGATGAATACAACAAGAAAACATAAATTTACAGAAACCAATTGGTATTTGCTAATGTAGTGCGTATAAACTATAATGTAGTGCTACTGTAGTGTGTATAAACCTGATGTGTTTCCAAAAAAAAAAAATCAGGACTTAAAACTGTTTATTTTTTTCGATTTCTGTCATCATGTCAAGAAAGATATTCAGTGTTCACAACATATAGTTACGTAACGCACAGCTGCACTAGGCGTTAGTCACTATTGTATGTATTGACTTATTCAAAATATCAGTGATATAGAACATATTAAACATATTAAAATATAAAAAGTAATAAAAGCGAGCAGACAAAAATAAATAAAGTACATATATGTATGTATATGCATAGAAGCATAGAATTTAATAATATCAAAACGATGACGTCATCCCGTGATGAAATCATCGACTGAATAAAATAGATTATTAGTGAGATAAACTTTCAATTTTCTAATAAAGCAAATACGAATATTTTCACTAAAAATGTTAGAAGGCAATCTACTGAAAATTTTAAAGCTAAGATTTAAAAAACATTTTTCGTAGAGTGCTGATTGTGGTACTGTTAATCTTATGTCGTCTTTGCTGCGTGTTGGATAATCATGTATCATTGAACCAACTAATTGTAAGTTATTGTAACGATAATCAAAAGCGTGTATGCAGCTTTCAAAAATGAATAAATTAATAGTGGTCAATATGCGTAAACTTTTAAAATGCTCCCTACATGAGGCACGTGGAGGCAGTTGTTTAATGATACGAATGCACTGTTTCTGCAGTTTCAAGACTTTATCCAAGTTAAAACGATTACCCCAATAAAGCAAGGCATAACGCGCTACCGATTCAAAATATCCATGATAAACTGATAATAATGACCATTGATTACAAATGGGTTTGAGCCGTCTCATAGCAAACTCTACTTTATTAAGTTTAAGGCTGACTTTGTGAAAATGTTCCCTCCAACAGAGCTCGCTGTCGACGATCAAACCAAGGAAAGTACTTGCATGTAAAGCCGTGAACTTGAGATCTCCGTGTGCTACAGAGAAAGATTCAAATTTGTGAAGTGGAAAAACTACTACATTTGTTTTTTCTACATTCATTTTCAAATTGTTAGCAGTAAACCATACAATAAGTTCCTGAAAAGTACGTTCTACGTTAGCTTTTAAAGAAGCTTGATTTTCTGCTGATCACAAACACTTGTGTCATCAGCGTATAGAGTAAGTGCGCTATGTACGTTAGATGGAAGATCATTCATGAAGACTAAGAAAAGGATGGAACCTAAAATGGATCCCTGTGGCACACCCTTCTCAATTTCAAGCATATTTGAATGTACAGTTTTCCCATTCTCTAGATTTATGACTTCAGTAACTTGACGTCTATTTGTTAAATATGATTCAAATAAAGCTAACGCATTACCTCTAACACCGTAGAAATATAGTTTTTGCAGCAAAATATTATGGTCAACAAGATCGAACGCTTTGGAAAGGTCGCAGTTAAGACTGGCTACAATCATTTTCTCATTGATGAGAGTGTATTGACAAGATATTATTTAATGACGTGTCAGTGGACCTTCCCAAGCGAAAGCCATGCTGTGTGTTATCTATAAGATTATAAGATTATGTTTTTCGAAGAAATCTACAAGACGGTTTTTAATAACAGTTATGAAAATTTTTGAAATAGCTGGAAGAATTGCTATTGGTCTATAATTTGTTACGTCGGATTTGTCTAATTTTTTGTGTAAAGGTATTATTTTCCATGTTTTAAACTAAGCAGGGTATTTTCCTGTTTCAAAACAAAAATTAATAATATTTACAAGAACATCAACTATTAGATCTATCGTAAATTTATATACTATGATAGGTATGCTATCGATGCCGGAAGCCATCGTATTTTTCAGTGATTTAATAATACGTTTTACTTCATAATTGTCTATAGGAGATAGAAATAGTGTACTTAGCTTATTACAAGGTAAAATATTCTGAACTGATACAAAATGATTATTTAAGAGATTACTGACTATTTCAGGAGAAGATATGGTTTGATTATCGACTACGAGCTCTATTGGCGTATCAGAACTACCTGTTTGGCCGAGTTCCAGAAGGCTTTGATAATATTGTTAGAATTTGAAATTAGCATATCATTGTGTATTTTTTAGCAGCTTTTACTATTCGATTCAAAATTCTAGAATATTTTTTGTAATTAAGGAACGTAATGAAAGTTTCAATGATTATTATGATGATCGAATCTTAATAGCATTAAATTATTTATTACAACGTATCCAATTACGAGAATCAGATGAACAATCAGTTCAAATATTTTGTGCCCGTTTGCTAGAACCTTATCGTTCGTATATTATGCATTTTGATATTACCAGCCTAGAGGAGGCTATTAACAAATGTAGAATGTATGATAACAAAATCCAAGAAAATAATTACACGGACTATGTTCGTAAAACCCAAGATGTTGCTAAATTTACAAAATGTGCCTTACATAATCTACCGCAAACAGCAAATAAGAATACAATTTTCCCTCAGTTTCTCAAAATCCGTTTTCTCTTACGGATTCTCCCAAACCGACTCAAAATTTCCCAACACAAAAAACTCCAATTTTTCAACAAGGAAGACCAATTGCAAATTTCACCCCTTTTCGCCAACAAATCCAACCAGCCAAAACCATTTTCCGGATCAATTAACACACCGATGGCTCAACCTCCCTTAGCTACGAATAAACAAGTCTTTGGCACAAAGCCAGGATCTTCGATCTACAAACAACAGTGTAAACCTACTCCAATGTCCACCCAAAGTACTGTTCCCACATTTAGAAAACACCCATATCAGCCAATGAGCAAACCCAATTTCATTGCAGAAGAATTATTTAATGTAGAGTCACAAGATTCCTTTAATTTGCAACAAGAATTGTCCAATGTAGGATCCTATGAATCTATAAATTCACCAGAATTATCTAATGTAGAATGCCATGAGAATTTTTTCCTGCAACAATTTGAAACCGATATCGAACCTACAGAAATCTCAGACGTTCAAATCGAAGAAATTGAAAACATTGAAGAAAATTCTCAGTTGAAAACTTCACCATTTGACTTAAACAATTTTGCATGGCAATCAAAATTACTTTTTTTTATTTACCAGAAATAGACCTTAAAGTCTTAATCGACACAGGTGCTACAGATTCAATAATTAATCCAGATAAAGCCTTTTCAAAATTCTCTGCTTATCTTTTTACAGAGCCATTTACAGTAACGAGCGTTAATCGTGAAATAAATAACGATCAAAATATTTGTATTCCGCTGTTATCCGAATTCAATATTAATACTCCGATTAAAACGCCTGAACGGTCCAGTGGTAAGAGGACCGGCCTTGCAATCGTATGGTCGTCGGTTCGAACCGCACTCGGGATTTTTCCCGGGGGTGGTCGGTATCGACTTTACGCACCCTTCAGTGTTGGGGATAAAATTCGACACTGCTTCCCCTGAAACGGCGAGAAGGTTGGAAGTAACAAAGCCATGGAACACTTTACACACACTCAAATACACTCCCGCTCCTGAGGTCCTGACAAGTCTTTGACTTAGAACTTCGTTGGGCAACCACCACAGATAAAAAAAAAAATTAAGAATCACAGATTGGCATAAAAAATTTGATGTTCTAATTGATACTAAAGATTTAAACAAATTAACTGCTAATACCATATGTCCAAATAAATTTTTGATAAAGATAGGTCATGGAGTGTAAAAATCTACAACACCAAGCAGTTTTTGAAGTTAGTGACATATCAAGCTGATTAAACTTCAATTTTACTTAACTACTCAAGAACTGGACAATATTTTAATGTAAATAATGTAATAATTTATCTTCCATGGCGTACCTTTATCAGAAATTTATTTGGACATGTGTTATTAATTACGAAAATAGAACTTTAACTCTTCACAACATTCAGATATCATTTTTTTAGAGTACAATGATCAGCGTATTCACGTAAAATTTATCAATAAAAAGTGCTTAAAATTACCAGTATCCCTAGAAGAAGGAGAAGTAGTTATTCCACCACTTAAATTAACGGAAAACGTAAATTTACGTGAAAGTATAGCAACAGCACATAACAGGATCTGCGTATTGCCCAATATTAATCCTAACCCGATCGCGATACATTTCCACGAACGAATACAGGTAGAGCCTTTGTCATACAACGAAATCATCGAAAAATTCCCGGTAGAAACCTGTAATTTTAAAATTATCAAGAACATTCGAACAGATCACTTAAATTCCGAGGAACAAAAAGAAATACTGCATTTATGCCAACAGTTTAAAAATATTTTCTATACGGAAAATATCGATCTATCATTTAGAAACGCGAAAAAACATAATATTAGAACAACCGACGAACAGCTGGTTTATGTAAAATCCTTTCGACACCCAAATAGTGTCACGAGGGGGATTTTCTAAAAACCACGATGGGTTTTTTTTTTGTTTCCGCGAATAAAAAATATAAAAAGTATTTAAACACGAATTTGTGTAATCGAGGGCAAATTGCGACCGTGTCGAAATATAAACACAATAAAGAGGTAACCGATATAACTTAAGGTTCACATCTCATAATAAAACATCAGCGAATTTGCTACAAACGGGGCCACGCGCGTATATGAATGATGCAAAGAGACACAGGGCAGGTGACGAAGAAATGCAACGCTCGAATAGGCAAAAAGCGTGTATTTAAAGTGCGGGTCAAAATTGGGAAGGCAGTCGAGCCACAGGACCGACTCAGTGGGCACTAGTGCCAACTCAACGAGGGGACCTCCAACATCAGCGTCGCTGCCGCCGTCACCATCAGCGTCTGCAGCCACATCATCTGCCATTGCTGCCGACGACATTGCCGAACCCCGTCCTAAGAGAACGAGGACCATCTCCCTCGCCAGCTGTTCAAGAGAAGACGCCACTGGAGCCTGTCCTGGCCACGCTGTTCAACCCAATCACCCCTTGGCTGTGCAAGGACATGTCGTGCTCCACTCCAGCCAAGGAACGTTGCCACCGAGACCGACCTTGACCAATCACTCCAGTCACGGACCGACCTCGAGCTTTGCAGTCTTCCCCGGCTAAGAAAACGACGCACGCTGTCCGTCTTACACAAATCAACAACCCCAGTCACCGCGAAGGACCCAGGACCGCATCCCCAATTATCGGACAAACAACCCTCAACTAATTTAATTATTAATGTAATAAAGAGGTATTAATTTTTTTAAATCATTGTCTTAAAGCTCTACCCTCTGATAAACCTACGCACCCCAATCGACCCCGAAGGCCTTGGCGTGACATAAGGAGATGCCTAAGGACCACCTTCGTGACATGGCGGAGGCGCCTTCGTGACAATAGCGTGCAACAAGAAATTCAAAATCAAATCTAAAAATAGCTAGATAATAAAATAATCAGACCGTCAATTTCCTCATATAATGCTGCGGTATGGATAGTCCCGATAAAACCAGACGCGAGCGGTAAGAAAAAATATCGAATGGTAATAGATTACCGTAAGCTTAATGAAAAAACAATAGAAGACAAGTACCCCCTACACCGAATTGATGAAATTTTAGACAATCTCGGTAGATGTAAACTTGCGGCCAGAAAAAGTGACCCATCACATTGAAATTTAATGACGTTTTGATTACATTTACATGGTGTGTACCAGTCTTGCAGTTTTGGAGGTTATACGTGGTTATGCTAAATGTCAACCAAATAGAAATGGACCCTAACTGTATCGAAAAAACTGCATTTTCCGTAAACAATGGTCATTATGAGTATTTGCGTATGCCTTTTGGTCTTAAGTAGGGTTTCTGATTTCTCGACTTTTTCGATTTCTCGGGACTCGAGAATTCTCGTCTGTTTGTTCCCGGAAATTCCCGGGAAATCAATTAGTACACAAAAATTTCACTTAAGTCAAATTTAATATTTAGAATTCAACCTTTAAGTATACAAAAAGCAGCCTCGTATTCATACTTAACACTCTCTTTGCTTATGAATTTGGTTAACATGAAATTTACTTTTAAAAACTTCTTAGTTTTATCTTTTAAGTAGAAACATTTTTGGCAATTTAACAAAACAATAATTCTAATAATAAACATTAGAAAAGTAACAAAATAATTTAAGAAAAGCAAAGTCCCTTTCTTTTATAATATAAAAGCAAAAAAAAAACAAGTCTCTTTTGAAAAACAGTGGCTAATGTACAAAATAAAATTAAGTATTCAACGCCTGAACGGTCCAGTGGTAAGAGGACCGGCCTTGCAATCGCATGGTCGTCGGTTCGAACCGCACTCGGGATTTTTCTCGAGGGTGGTCGGTATCGACTTTAGGCACCCCTCAGTGTTGGAGATAAAATTCGACACTGCTTCCTCTTAAACGGCGAGAAGGTTGGAAATAACAAAGCCATGGAAAACTGTACACACACTCAAATACACTTTCGCTCCTGAGGTCCTAAAAGTCTTTGACTTAGGACCCCGTTGGGCAACCACCAGATAAAAAAAAAAAAATCTTAAAATAGTAACAGTTTTGATCGAGATAACGCATGGCCAATTTTTGGCCTAAAATTTCATTGTAATCAAAACCGACTTGCTACAATTTTTTTAATTTCTTAAAATAATGCTTTATCAGACAATTGATTTTCGACTTTGGAAACAATATTATATATACCGTTTGAAGACTTTCACTTTAGCCAAAAGTGGTTTCAAGAATAGTAACAAAAAACATGTGTAGGCTATTGGTTGAAAGAGATGGATATAGTGTGCGTAGCGTGTTTTCTTCGATGTAGGTGGGAAGGCGCTGATCAGATTACACAAATGCATTAACATTGATGCAGTTGCATCTAAGCCACAGAATAATATTAACAATAAACTCTCTTTGCTTAATATCATCGGAAAGATTCAAATTCTTAAATGATGTTACAGTCGAAATTCTGTGCAAGCAACAATTAATTTATTTGTTGCTGCCTTTGAAAATATTACAATCCACTGATTGCCATTCGTATACAGGCTGAGTCCAAAAAAACGCCTACGCGATTAGCGTCGGTGTTTATTGTCGGATTTGACTGGTCAAAAAATCAAATGAAATGGCAGAAAAAACTCTACAATATACCATATCTTGCGTCTTTAATACATTTAAAACAGCTGCATGACAGCTGTCAACTTTTGTTTTTTAAATGCAATGGTGTAATTACTGTAATAAATTTCGAAAGAACTCTTTTTTCTGCGTTCAATGATGTGCCGCAATAAGCACTTATTTTTCAAAATAATAGAAGAAAATAAAAAGAAATAAATAAATTATTAACATGAAATGACGTAATAAACAGTTGCCGAACAATAAATGATACCTGTTATACGGTAAATAGCATAGTGTCTATAAGTACTTCCTCATAGGCAAACAAATGACGATAACTGTCAATACTTTTGTTTTGTTTTTGCTGACAATAAAAAAAAAATGTTGACAGTTATCGTCATTTGTTTGCCTATGAGGAAGTATTTATAGACACTACGCTATTTACCGTAAAACAGGTATCATTTATTGTTCGGCAACTGTTTATTACGTCATTTCGTGTTAATAATTTATTTATTTCTTTTTATTATCTTCTATTATTTTGAAAAATAAGTGTTTATTGCGGCACATCATTGAACGCAGAAAAAAAAGTTCTTTCGAAATGTATTACAGTAATTATACCATTGCATTTAAAAAACAAAAGTTGACAGCTGTCATGCAGCTGGTTTAAATGTATTAAAGACGCAAGATATGGTATATTGTAGAGTTTTTTCTGCCATTCCATTTGATTTTTTGACCGCCCAAATACGACAATAAATAACGACGCTATTCGCGTAGCCTGTATTTGCAGTATTCGCTGTAACACGTAATCTCCATTACATTTTGCCCAGTCCCACTACTCACGTTAAGAAAACAAAGGCTGTACAGTCATGAGCAACTAAAATGCACCACCTACACGCAAACCTCACCCTTAAAACCTTGTGGTACAAGGCTTATAGAATTGTCAAATTGTAGCACTTAAGCTGCGCACGGCTGTACATGCGAGTCGCATGCGCTTTGTTGCGGAGAGGGGAGGCGCAGAATTCGGATATTTCTCGATTTCTCGACTATCTTTTCCCGGGATCAAATTTAGGAAATTTCCCGGGAAATCGAGATCGAGGATTCCCGGGTGAGAAACCCTAGTCTTAAGAATGCCCCTGCCACTTTCCAGCGGGTAATGGATAATGTGTTACGCGAATTTTTTCATAAGTTCTGCTTTGTATATGTCGTAGCCGCTTGCCGTAAATTAGCACTTCGTGTAAAGTCTAGACACTTCACGAAATGCAGACAGATAGCGTAATACCCACCTTTAAACGATTTTTTACAGCAACTGTCTAAAATATTTAGCCTCTTCATGAACTGCTATCAGCCATTAGATTTATGCTGTAACGCCGAACAATTACGCTATCGGTCTAATAATTTTAGATGCTTCATGAAGTGGCTACAGTTGTATATGCGGATAGCGTAATTGAAAAGTGAGTGGATCGTGCACGAACTTGTAGAAACGTATTTCTCCTGGCTCTCTCTGCTTTTCCTCGTTGGTAGTGTGTAATAGTATATTACATAACGAGAGTTGTAAATAGCATATTACGCACGGTGGAAAAGTTGCGCTTGAGCCGCGCAGCGGCGAATGCAAGTAATTCCACAACTCGAATTTTGTACTATACTTTATCTACGACCACAAAAATTACCTTATTATTCAAGTTTAAAATAATCAGCAATGACACTTGCAATTTCGACGACTGTCAATCTAATGTGATGCGGCTACGTAGATCTAACCACAAGCGTGCGTAAAGTAGGTGCAAATGCCCTCGCTGTGTGTTGTTCTTACTTTACGCACGGCCTTTGTAAACACCCGCTTACTTAATTTACGTGTTGTACGTAATTCGTCATTTACAGTAGTGGTCGTAGATAAAGTAAATTTATTTGCTAATTTAATCTTCTTCTATTATTTTTCATTACTTATTTTGTGAAAGATATTTAACAAAATGTCTGGAATTGATCAAGAACATGGTTATACGCAGAAAACTGATTTTTATGAGAAACTTGATCGATATTACTTGCAAAAACCAAATTAGCCAAAAATAAATTGTAAGTACACTTTGATTTTAATGAAAAAATACGGAGTCGTCTCCTAAACATTTAACAAAATATTCATTGTAATGTTCAAAATATATTTTGACCAATGATATTCTTAAGTTCTGCACTTCCTTCGGAAATGCCCAGTACGTAATAATTTCTGCAATACAAGTTTTCCTTGTGTTAATAAATAAATAAATGCATAATGTATTTATATTTTTATTCTTCATTAACTTGTCTTATTCAGTGTTCAGTTTATTTATCTCTCGGTATAATATGAATAAATAGGAGTACTATTTTCTTCAGTACAATGCCAATCTGCAGCTTTTTCAGCAGTGGCGTAAATAGCTTTAGTCACTTCATGAAGCGTCTAAAATTATTAGATCGGTAGCGTAATTGTTCGGCGTTACAGCATAAACCTAATGGCTGGTAGCAGTTCATGAAGAGGCTAAATATTTTAGACAGTTGCTGTAAAAAATCGTTTAAAGGTGGGCATTACGCTATCTGTCTGCATTTCGTGAATTGTCTAGACTTTACACGAAGTGCTAATTTACGGCAAGCGGCTACGACATATACATGGATAAACATCTAGACCATATTAAGAAAATATTCCAAAAATTAAAACAATATAATTTAAAAGTCCAATTAGACAAATCCGAATTCTTGTCAAAAGAAGTCGCTTTCTTAGGCCTCGTTATTACTCCATCCGGAATCAAACCAAATCCCCTCAAAATTGAGGCTATTCAGAAATTTCCTGTCCGTAAAACAATAAAAGAAATAAAATCGTTTTTAGGACTAGTCGGCTATTACAGGAGATTCATTCAAAATTTCTCCAAGCTAGTATTTCCCATGACTAAATGTCTCAAAAAGAACGCGAAAATTGATACCACAGATTCAGATTATTTCGAATGTTTCGAAACCTGTAAAGAACTTTTGAGTAAGCCCCCATTTTAATTTACCCCGATTTCTAAAAATCCTTCAAGTTAACTACGGACGCGTCTAATATCGCTCTAGGTGGAAAGCTTAGTCAAAATAACAAACCCATAGGTTATTATTCCCGCACATTAAATTCTGCTGAAAAGAATTATTCGACAATCGAGAAAGAACTCTGGCAATTATCGATTCAACTAAGCATTTTCGCCCGTATTTGTATGGAAGAAAATTTGTCATCGAAACGGATCACAATCCTCTTGTTTGGCTATACAAAATTAAAGAACCCAATTCTCGACTTATTAGATGGAAACTAAAATTAGAAGAGTATGACTTTGAAATAGTTTATAAAAAAAGCAAAGAAAACAAAGTAGCGGATGCCTGTCTAGAGTAGAAATTAATGTTAACGAAATACACTTTCTAATGCCCTACAGCCACACGATTTGCAAGATCCAAACGAATTAGAAGACGATTTACAAATCTCTCTGAACGACCACGAATCTCGAGAATTTGATAAACTCATTAATGATTTGCTATCCTCCAGAGAAACTCAATATTCGATTAACGAAAACGATAACGGAACAGTAATTCCTATTTCAGAATATTCTGTCAATCACATTTCAAATAGAATAATAATCATGCCTTCAAAACAATATGAAATACGCCTTAAGCGGCCGTTTAAAAAAATTTAATTACGCAGTTTTAGTAGAAGAAAGCAAGTTAGAAAACAATTTACAGCAAATGTTTAAAGAAATTTTCAAACCAAACTGCATTTACGGTATGACCGTAATGTAATATGACCATATAAAAACTACACTGCAAAATTTAGTAAAAACCTTGATGAATAACTCGATAAAATTATATTTCGCTAATAAATTGAAGAAAGATGTCATTGATGAAAACAATCAAAAGGACTTAGTTATAAAATATCACAGTGAAACACACACAGGAATTAACGAAACGTATAATCAACTTAAAAATGAATTTTTCTGACCCAACATGAAACAAATGATTATAGACGAAATAAACAAATGCGAATTATGCTTGCTATCCAAATACGAACGAAACCCTTATAATATAAAATTTCAAGGCCCACTGCTAGCAAGAAAACCTTTTGATACATTCTTTCTAGACACTTTTTCATTTATGAGTACTAACTTTTTAACTATCATAGATTCCTTTTCAAGGTACGCACAAGCTTATTACGTTAAAGATGGAACCGGTATAACAATTTTAAACAAATTGAGACATTATTTCACTCATCACAGTTATCCTAAGAAAATCGTTTGTGACCCAGGAAAAGAATTTGACAATAGAACATTTAAAGAATTTTGTCAGTTACACAAACTAGAGCTTCATTACATTACTATTAACAATCCAAACTCGAATGCACCTACAGAAAGACTACATTCGACGCTACACGAGATATTAAGAATTCTAAAATTAAAAGAACCAAAAGAAATCCCCTAAAATCTCATGATTAGAGCCGTTCAGGTCTATAATCAATCAATACACTCAGCCACTGGTTTTTCCCCTTTCTCCATTTTATACGGCCCATACGAAAATGAAATCGATATCAACTTAGATCTCACTAACTACGAAAACTACAATAATACAGGAAAAAATGAGTTACTTCCTTTCATTGATCAAATTTATCGAAAAAATAAGGAAAAGGCACAGAAAACCCTTGACAAAAGAAATGAAAATAAACAAGACCCATCAGAAAACCTACCCTCTGAAGTATACGTCAGGAAAAACAATCCTGGAAAATCTGACCCTTTATATTGCAAAATCCAAGTCACTAATACCTAAGGTAATAGTCTCGGGAACTTCCGCAAAGAATAAAAACACAAATTCTAACATCAGAAAAATTAAAAGACTAAGAAAATCAATCTCATTGCAGGATCACTCTGTTGTTCCTAACGAACCAGTATAGGGATCACGATAAATAGAATTCTATTTTTGTGACGTCACGAGAAAAAGATAATTGCCTTTAAAAATGAAATCACAACAAATAGTATTATATTATCTATTCTACAAGGTGTTAAGAAGTAAGGGGAATAGTAAACTGAATCCATCATGATCCCAAGCTCTCACGTGAAGGCGAGCGCTAGGCAACGTGACGTCACAAAAATAGAATTCTATTCATCGGGATCCCTATACAGGTCCTTCCACTTTTCGTGACTCCAATTAAAACTAATGGATACTTTCAAGAAAATATCGGAACCGCCAAGCTCCTTAACTACTATCACAAATTTTATTTTTATTACAACCTCACATCCCTAGAAACCACCTTCAGACGAATAATCAGTAACAATATCGTTATCGAACACAAATTTGTTAATGAGCCAATTCAATAGCTTACAAAAAATTATAACTTTCAAACAAAAACGAGGATTAATTAATATAGCTGGAAGCGCGATAAAATTCATAAATGGAAACTTAAATAATGATGACCTAATTAACATTAACAGTAACTTAAAGGTAGTTATTAGAGAAAAATAAAAAACTTCAGAACGTAAAACTATCCGAAATCTCAACATTTGGGTCGACGCTCAAGATTACTAGGGAAAAATTTCAGGAAATGAAGACTTTGCATCCACAGTTAGTCAACGAGGACGTTCTTTGAATTAAGAGGAAAGGAGTTACGTAACGCACACCTGTACTAGGCGTTAGTCAGTATTACGAACCCTATTCCGGGAACATAGGTTTAAGGAAATTATAAATACAAGCTAGGACAAGGAAACGGCATCTTTAGCTGTTCTCTATGCGTACTGCTTGTAACAGCTTAGTTCAATAAAATTAGTTTTTAAAAATGTTGAAGAAATATATGCGATATCAAGCGTACTATATATGATACAAGTGTGCGCTGTTTGTTTATATACCGTATGTCCATCTGACAATGAGACATAGGGATTTAACATGGGAAAACAGAAATAGCCTTATATTATCTACCTGAGTACATTTATATGAAATTCTGGGTTATAATCAGAAAGATTATTGCATTCAAAGTGTTTTGATACTAAATTTGTGCAATTTTAGTTGTTAATTATTTAGAAATTAAGAAAAAAAGTTATTATTTTTTTCCGGACAAGATTAGTGGGTATTTAACCAAGACTTTGCAAACGGATGTCGTAGTCAAGTTAGTTTGTTCAGGTTTCACAACCGTAAGGTCACGAGTTCAAATCCGAATGAAGACACTTTTTTTCTTTTTTTTTAATATTTTTTCAGATTTGAAATCACTCTTAGGCCTGGTCTATTCATCTCTCAGTAAGTGGCCAGTAAGATACTGGATAGATTAAAGATGGGCAAATGCACTGCGCTAATCTGTTAAGCAATAACTTGGCACTTTACTGAGAGATGAATAGATCGGGCCTAAAACTAGTTTATTATTGTATTAATAAGTTTCATTTTAATATTAATTATGTTCCATTTATGTGTATTTTTTCGTTTGCAAAATTTTATTAAGTTAAAGTTATAACTTTATTTATTACGTTACATAATTAGTATTAAAATGAAACTTATATAAATAAAATAATAAAGTAGTTTAAGAGTAAGTGATTTCAAATCTGAAAAAATATTTAAAAAAAGAAAAAAAATGTCCTCATTCGGATTTGAACTCTTGACCTTGCGGTTGTGAAACACGAACAAACTAACTTGACCACGACATCCGTTTGTAAACTCTTCGTTAAATACTTACTAATCTTGTCCGGAAAAAAATAATAACTTTTTTTCTTAATTTCTAAATAATTAAGAACTAAAATTGCACAAATTTAGTATAAAAACACTTTGAATGCAATAATCTTTCCGATTATAACCCAGAATTTCATATATATGTACTCAGGTAGATAATATAAAGCAATTTCTGTTTTCCCATGTTAAATTCCTATGTCTCATTGTCAGATGGACAAACGGTATAATCAGTTGTTGAAATATACCTGAAAGTTACACATTGTACTGCATTTCTCTTCGTATTTTCCTTGCTTATTGCCTCTAGTTTCATCAGGTTATGGGCCCAGTAACTACCCAGAAACGTGAAATAACGCGGAGCAAGTAGAAATAGTTAGTACTCAAGAATTTTTTTACGTTGGTTGGTTTTGATATTTGGTTCCTGTTTTATGCTGTAATGAATTCTAACAGTATCGTTCGTTTTGAGCCTCTAAATAAGGCAAATTACGAAACCTGGAAAATCCAAATGCGAGCAGTTTTGATAAAAAACGATGCTTGGGGATATGTCAGTGGTACAATCGTGAAGCCCGAAATAGGTGCAGAAAATGCAGCAGCATCGGCTGAAGCTCTGAGACGTTGGACTGAAGCGGATTTGAAAGTTCAGTCGGACATAATCTTGTCAATAAGTCCGTCAGAGATAAAACCCGTAAAAGATTGCAAGACATCTCGGAAAATTTGGACCAAGTTAGAAGAAATTCATCAGTCAAAGGGACCGGCACGGAAGGCAGCGTTATTAAATCAGTTAATTTCTCATCAAATGCAGGAAAGCGATGATGCACGTGATAATACTCAGGAATTTCTTGACATTGTTGATAGATTGGCAGAGATGGGTATTGAAATAAATGATGACTTACTAACTGTAATGTTATTGCGAAGTCTACCAGAAAGTTTTCAAAATTTTCGATGTGCAATTTCGTCGCGTGATGACCTGCCTAAACCAGAAATGTTGCGAGTAAAAATATTAGAAGAGTATGAAGCACGAAAAGAAAGTAGTCGGAAATCTTCAAATCAAAATGTTTTGGTGGCTGGAAAATTCGTAGATAAGAAAAGCAGATTCAAGAAGAATGAAGTCGAAAAGAACGAAGTCCGAAAGAAGAATTTTAAGTGTTTTAAATGTCACAAATTTGGACATAAAGCAAAAGACTGTAATTCAACCAAAACTGTAGGACAGACTGCAGGACGTGTCGATAATATGTGTGTGAAATGTACATCTAGCGCTGAAAAAGTTTTCTCAGTAGACAATTATTCAAATCATGACATTTGGTGCATTGACAGTGGATGTACGTCACATATGTGTAAAAATATTGACAATTTCGTTCAAATTGATTCGCACAAATTGGGTAAATTGAATCTGGCGAACAAGGCATGTACGGACATTAAAGCCAAAGGAAGTGTTTCTTTTTCGACCAAGATAGACGGTCATGAACAAAGAATACGTCTTCAAGAAACTCTGTATGTACCAGATCTACGATCAAATCTTATTTCTGTTGGTAAAATTACTGATAAAGGCCATACCGTAATTTTTAACAATGAGAAGGCTGAGGTAATCGACAACGAAGGAAATGTGATTCTTGTCGCAGAACGTTCAAATGGACTCTATTACGTTCAAACCAGTAAAGTAAACGAATGCAGAGCGATCAACCAGTCGACAAATTCAGCAAAATTACCAAGAGTTAATTCGCTGGAAGATTGGCATATTCGTCTAGGACATCTGATTCTGAAAGATTTGCGTGAAGCCATTAGAATTGGTGCAATTGAAGGAGCACGAATAAAAAATGCGAGTGAAGATTTTGTGTGCGAGGTATGTTTTGAGGGGAAGATGTCCCGTCTTCCATTTCCAAAGAATTCTGAGAGACAATCTGAATTGGGAGATATGATTCATTCAGACATATGCGGGCCGATGAGAGTCATTTCAAATGGGAAAAGCAGATATTTCATCATATTCATTGATGACTATTCAGGATGGTGTGAAATAAAGTTCATCGAGCATAAAAGTCAGGCAATAGAAATGTTTGAAGAATTTAGGGCATGTGTTGGAACTCAGAAGGGGAAGAGAATCAAGATTTTTCAAACGGATAATGGTTTGGAGTACGTCAACAACAAGTTTGATAATCTTCTTCGATGTCACGGGATTAAACGACGTTTAACAGTACCCTACAATCCCGAACAAAACGGCGTAGCAGAAAGGCGAAATAGAACATTGATGGATACAGCGAGATGCCTGTTGATTCAGTCAAAGTTGCCATCATCTTTTTGGGGGGAAGCTGTGAATACGGCGAATTTCATCAGAAATAGATGTCCTACAAGTAAATTGCAGGGGAAGACACCTTACGAAGCATGGCATGGGAAACCCCCGAATGTAAGTTTCTTCCGACGTTTTGGCTGCGATGTACTCATAATGAACAGAACCCCAAACAGAAGTAACTTGACACCTAGATCAAGAAAAGGCATTTTCGTGGGTTACAGCGTAGAATCCAAAGGCTACAGAATTTGGCTTCCGGATGAACAAAAAATCGAGATATCACGCGATGTCAGATTTTTGGATAACATTTCTATCCAGACTGACGAAGTATCAGATGATCCTTTTTCGATGAAGAAAATTGAGACTGTGCGATCTGAGGGCGATTTTCGTACTGATATTCAGCTGGTGAGATCACAAAACTCAGAAGACAATTCTGATGTTATCGATGATAACGATAACGTCGAAGACCCACTGAATGACGAACTTCAAAGAATTCCATCACCAAAAAGAAGCCGTGGAAAAAAAAGAGGGAGACCACGAAAGGAATACAACTTAGTCCAACCTAATGACGAAGAGCAGGCCGACATTGCATATCTAACTGAAGTATCTGTGATGCAAGCATCGTCGAGTCCAGAGTCAGAAGAATGGATAAAAGCTATGGCGAGTGAAGTCAAATCCATACTACAGAACAACACTTGGGAGCTCGTGAAAAAGCCGAAAGGGCGGAGTGTCATAGGTAGTCGCTTTGTGCTACGAAACAAGTATGGCACGAATGGAAATTTAGAGAAGCGAAAAGCCAGAATTGTGGCCAAAGGTTTCTCGCAACAGCCCGGTACAGATTTTCATGAGACGTATGCCCCGGTTGCGCGACTAAGCACGATTCGTCTGGCAATTTCACTCGCAGTACAAAGAAAATTTTTCATTAAACAATATGATGTGACGACTGCATATCTAAATGGCATACTTGATGAATAAATTTTCATGGAAGTCCCAAATACGATGGAAAAGGTTCTGAAATATATGATTGACAATGAGAACTTGGCTGGTGGCTTGGATAATGAGGTGAAGACTTCATTAGAGAAGTTGACATCTGGAAATTATGTGTGTCACATGAAGAAGGCCCTTTATGGTCTTAAGCAAGCAGGCCGTGCTTGGAATAAAAAGTTAGACAAGGAACTTCGTAATCTTGGTGCGTTTCCATCAAATGGAGACCCATGTCTATACTTAAAGAACCGAGTAGATGATTTGATGATGATTGTCATTTACGTTGATGACATCCTTATCCTGTCTCGAAATGTTGAGGAGATTAATCATTTTGGTGAAGAGTTGGGAAAGAAATTTAGTTTGAAGAGTCTGGGTGATATAAAACGTTGTCTCGGAATAGATTTCAAGAGAAATCAGAATGTAATCACAATTAGTCAAGGGACTTACATTCGTGAAATTCTGAAACGTTTTAAAATGGAGGATTGTAAACCAGTATCCACACCAGAGTACTGCAAGTGCGTAGGTAGTGTCGGTAGGTAATACCCGGTTGCCGGTTGACCGGGTACTGTCTTACGGAACCAGGTAATACTCATTATTGGATATCACCGGGTTTTAGTTATCACATGTTACTAGGAGAGTTAATTTCTAGTAGGGAGGGAGGGAGGGAGGGAGAGGGAGAGAGGAGAGGAGAGGGAGGGGAGGATAAATAGGGAGGGGGAGAGAGGAGAGGAGAGAGAGAGGGGGAGAGAGGGGGTAGTGGGAGAGAGAGGGGGGATAGTGGAAGAGAGAGGGAGAGAGAGGGGTAGTGGGAGAGAGAGGGAGAAAGAGTGTGGAGGGAGGGGAAAGAGAGGGAGGGGGAGAGAGGGGAGAGAGGAGAGGGGGAAGAGAGAGGGGGCAGTGGGAGAGAGAGGGGAGATAGTGGGAGAGAGAGGGGGCAGTGGGAGAGAGAGGGGAGATAGTGGGAGAGAGAGGGGGAGAAGAGAGAGGGACAAAGAGTGTGGAGAGAGAGGGGAAGAGTGTGGAGAGAGAGGGAGGCGGGAGGGAGAGAGAGGTGAGAGAAAGAGAGAGGGGGGGAGAGAGGGAGATTAGTCATTGATCATGACTAACATGCAGAATTAGTCGTTAGTCTTATTCCTTAATTTGACTAAAAAATGCCCAACTATGCCGGTAGCGATGTTACCTCGTACCTGGTAGTTACCTACTACCTATCTCTAAAGATTACTGCCGAGTACCTATTACCTGTATGTACTAGGTAGGTATCACGTCGCTACACCTTGTTGATTAAACCTAGTAACCGGTAACAGCGTAGGTAATCAAGCAGTACTCTGATCCACACCTCTCGACGTAGGAACGAAATTGATAAAAGATAATTCCTGGAGTGTCTCTGATGGACCGAAGCCACCATACCGTGAATTGGTTGGAGGGCTGTTATATCTTTCCGTTGCAACTCGACCCGATGTGGCCCATGCAGCAAGTGTTTTGAGCCAATTCAACGAATGTTTTGGCAAGACTCATTGGACAGCAGCGAAACGGGTTTTGCGCTACTTAAAAGGGACAGTGGATATTGGGATTACGTATGGTAATAATCTTAGCAACAGAAATAGCTTAGAAGGTTTTGTAGATGCCGATTGGGCTGGATCCGTCTGCGACAGAAGATCTTTCACAGGGTACGTTTTCAAAATGAACGGGGGAGGTATATCCTGGGATTCAAGAAAGCAGAGAACTGTTGCTCTATTTTCAATGGAGGCTGAATATATGGCTCTCAGTGAATCTGCAAAGAAGCTATTTATCTTAGACGTCTTCTTTTAGAACTTGGTGAGAGAGTCAATGTTATACGATTGTCAATAGACAATATGGTGCACAGAAGTTGTCAACAAATCCAATGTTTCACGCAAGAATGAAACATATAGATATTCGTCACCATTTTATTCGCGAAACAGTTGACTCAGATCAGATTAAATTGGAACATGTGGCATCGGAAGAGATGCCTGCAGATGTTTTTACAAAGGCATTAACAAAATTTAAACACGAGAAGTGCGTCGAACATCTAGGACTTTCTGAAATAACAAGATAGGCTTAAACGCTTTTCATCGAGGGGAAGTGTTGAAGAAATATATGCGATATCAAGCGTACTATATATGATACAAGTGTGCGCTGTTTGTTTATACAGGGTGAGTTATTAAGCGCCCCTTCTTCCATAGCTCATTTATAGAACGAGATAGAATTTTTTTCTTTTACAAGGACATTCTACATATTGAGTACTATAACCTAAAATTATTTTGATACATACAGAGTGTTACATAAAATAATGGCAGCATGCAGCGGGATTTTTTTTAATCGAACACTCTGTGTATTTTCCTATAGAAAGATATAACACTCGATCCTCTAAACAGAAGCACATAAAATATTTATATTTATTTAACCAATTAAGAGTAAATTAATATTTTATCGAAAACGGTCTGATTTTCAACTTCTCTTAAAATACTAACTGTAAACGTATCGTTTGTCGTACGGGAATAAAAATAGGTAGTGTTATAAATTAAAGTATAGGGAATAACCCAGATGTAAATTCATTTAGTTTCATTTGTTTTTTTAAGTGTTGAAGCCTGTGTAATTGTCAGATTTTCAAATTGCCGCTATCAATTTTTTTAAATGCAACCCCCCTTATCTCTTTTCACGAATAGAGAGTGTTTATGTTCCTCTTCAATTCTGTTACAGGTTTTCTGCATATAATTCTTACAGTTTTTTTGCTATAATAAACTTTTTACATTTTTACTCTAAAATCAATATTAAAAAGTTATTTAACGTACCGTATTTTAATTTTTTTAAGACAGCGCCCTCTATTTCATAAAACAGATGGATAATATCAAGTTTATAATTGGTTACAGACTCTTATTACATTAAAATCATCGTATTTTTATTGTAATACAGTTCTTTCACTTTGTTGTAATTAACAATGTCTTAAAATTGATTCGATGTGGTTTACAACAAAAGAAAACATCAGTGTTTACAAATAATTACCTTAATGTAAAAATTGTTGTACTTCAAAAAAAAATATACAAATAATAAATTAATAATCTAACAAATAAATGAAAATCGGTGAATTTCTTTTGTTCAAGTATTCAGATTTTATTATATCAAATGTTAATGAAGACAACTGAAGCTTAGGAACTACATCGAATCAATTTTAAAGCATACTTAATTAAAACAAAGTAAAAGGACTGTATTATAACAAAAATACGATGATTATAATGTAATAAGAGTCTGTAATCAATTGTAAACTTGATATTATCCATCTGTTTTATGAAATAGAGGGCGCTGTCTTAAAGAAATTAAAATACGGCACGTTAAATAACTTTTTAATATTGATTTTAGAGTAAAAATGTAAAAAGTTTATTATGGCAAAAAAACTGTAAGGATTAGATGCAGAAAATCTGTAACAGAATTGAAGAGGAACATGAACACTATCTATTCGTGAAAAGAGATAGGGGGGGTTGCATTTAAAAAAATTGAATAACGGAAATTTGAAAATCTGACAATTACACAGGCTTGAACACTTGAAAAAACAAATGAAACTAAATGAATTTATATCTGGGTTATTCCCTATACTTTAATTTATAACACTACCTATTTTCATTCCCGTACGACAAACGATACGTTTACAGTTAGTATTTTAAGAGAAGTTGAAAATCAGACCGTTTTCAATAAAATATTAATTTACTCTTAATTGGTTAAATAAGTATAAATATTTTATATGCTGCTGTTTAGAGGATCGAGTGTTATATCTTTCTATAGGAAAATACACAGAGTGTTCCATTAAAAAAAATCCCGCTGCATGCTGCCATTATTTTATGTAACACTCTGTAGGTATCAAAATAATTTTAGGTTACAGTGCTCAATAGGTAGAATGTCCTTGTAAAAGAAAAAAATTCTATCTCGTTCTATAAATGAGCTATGGAAGAAGGGGCGCTTAATAACTCACCCTGTATATAATCAGTTGTTCAAATATACCTGAAAGTTACACATTGTACTGCATTTCTCTTCGTATTTTCCTTGCTTATTGCCTCTAGTTTCATCAAAAAATAAGTTTTTCGTTAATAAACATTTAACTATATTTTGTGAAAGTAAGGCGCTTTTTATTTGTTAGTTATTTAGAATTCTGAAGTGCTCAAACAAGTATTTTTTTTTTATTAAAGATATTCAAATTGAGGAGAATGTAAGAATTTCTACATTGTACCGGGTGTCCCAACGGTGTGTATTTCTCTGTGGTGCTTATAGGAATAACAAGTAGAGAAAAAAAGTTTAAGAAAGTTATACTAGACATCACGAGGCACATTTTAAAATTATTTTCAAACTATACAGGATGTTCCAGAAAGTGTTGGCGCATACAAAGCGATTTTTTTTTAATGGAACACCCTGTATATTCTTACAAATTTGGATGTCCCGCGGAGAGATGATTACAATAATATAAAGATATATTAATTTCGCTCAGCTATTTTCGTAAGAAAAAAATTTTTCTTCGAAAATTCCTTAAAAATTTACGACTTTTGAATTTATGTTGTTGACTATGGAGATGACATAGACTTACGAAAATATAACAAAATATTCTTAGGACTTTGGGCTTTTTGAAAATATGAAAAAAGTTAAAATATCTTTTAGCATTATACCGGGCAAACAGTACTTGCGAAGCACTCAGTATCTCATTTTTTTTTAATGGAACGACCTATTTTTTATTTCAGAAATGGGTAGTTCTTAAACTTAGCTTTCTACTGATACCAGGTTATATACCTATATTTCTAGCATTTCTTTCACTAGAAACTTGTTTTTACTACTATTTGAACAATTTCGCCTTCCATTTATAATTTTTGTATAATAAATGAACGAAAAGTAAATCCCAGAGTGTATTTATATCACACCTGAAGAAACGTCCAGGTCTACATATTTAACGTTTTACAATGCTCACATTGATTCGAGAAAAATAGGTAAATATGTGAAAAAAGGATTTTCATCGTAGTCAGCCATTATTTCATATTTGAGATCTTATAACAATTCTGAATAACTTTTTCAAATAATATTTCCGCGTATATTGGAAAATAAAGGTACTTCACTCTTATGTCCACTTCAAATATTTTTATTTCCTCGGTATGTGACCAGTGGTATTCGAATTTTGATATCTGCATTTTGAGTTTAGGAAGCTCTAGGAACTTTCAAATTTATGGTTATAATTTATTTCCAAAAATAAAAAGTTAAAAACCAAAAAATTCTAATAGTAGTAAAAACAATACTTCTAGTAAAACAAATATTAGAAATAAAGGTATATAACCTGATATCAGTAAAAAGCTAAGCTTAAGTACTATCTATTTCTGAAATAAAAAATAGGTCATTCCATTAAAAAAAAATGAGATACTGAGTGCTTCGCAAGTACTGTTTGCCCTGTATAATGCTAAAAGATATTTTAACTTTTTTCATATTTTCATAAAGTACAAAGTCTTAAGAATATTTTGTTATATTTTCGTAAGTCTGTATCATGTCCATAGTCAGAAACATAAGTTCAAAATTTGTAAATTTTTAAGGAATTTTCCAAGGAAAACATTTTTTTTACGAAAATAACTGAGTGAAACCAATATATATTTATATTGTTGTAATCAGCTCTCCGCGGAACATCTAAATTTGTAAAAGTATACGAGGTGTTCTATTTCAAAAAATTCTCTCTCTATACACCACAATTTTCTGGAATACCCTGTATAGTTAAAAATAATTTTAAAATGTGCCGCATGATGTCTAGTATAACTTTCTTAATCTCTTTTTTTCTACTTGTTATTTCTATAGGCTCCACAGAAGAAATACACACCGTTGGGACACCCGGTACAGTACTAGAAAATTAGATGCTTCACATCAATGGTAATTTAATAAGCAAAAACTTCTAGGTAGGTTTCAAATCAAATTGCTACAGGAAAAAAGATAACAACTGTGCGAGATGTTCGTAGAATTGTAAAAATAGCTACAGAGAATTATTATCATGTCAAGGCAAATACAGTGTTAATGCTGCAGAGAAGTTAAATGTGTCACATTGAACAATCCGTAGACGACTTCATGAACCAGGTTCAAAAAGTAAACAAAATTAAAAAACAAAATAAATAAATAAATAAAATGCAAAAGGATAAAATTAAATGGGTTAAAAATCATTGTACTTATTCATTGGAAGTAAAATATCAGTAGTAGCAGTAATGCTAATAAGTTTTCTCTTTTAATTTCGAATAAACCAGATTGTATTGTAGAATCGTCAAACATCCGCGATCTGCTATAATTAGGTTATGCGTTACCATTCAAGGACCAGGACTTTTGTAAATTACGGATGGTACAGTGATACAAAGGCAGCATATTACTCCGTGTCATCAATAATAAGTCGGATCAAAATTACCAAAATTACTTTTATGACCGGGCAATTCTTCAGACTTCAATGCAAATGGAAATGCTCGAAATACTTCAAAACGCATTGTATATTCATGAGCATGAGCACTCGATCAAGGAAGAACGGAGAAGAAATACTGAAGACATGTGCCATAACAGTCGAGAAATTAAAACACCTCGGACTTGTATTAACAGTGTGCAACGCTGCAATTAAGCGAATGAGGTGTAACTAAATATTAATTAAAAACCTCTTTTCATAGCGCTCTAATATTTTGAATAAATGTATACAGGGCGGGTCTAAAATGCTTAAATACGTAACCACAGATTCCTGCGCTCAAAATAATATGAATTAACCTAACCTATTTATACGTAAACGTGCCTCGTTAAGCCAGTATACTTCTTTAAAATTCATGAAGAAAAAAAAATAATTTTGCTTATAACAAACAAGTGCTTGAATCAATTTGAATAACATTTAGTATGAGAGTTCACAGAAAGATATGTCACATTTTGAACTGATTTTAGTACTTGGTAGACAGTATGAGAAACATAATTGCCGCAACACAGATCTTACAATAACTATTTGGAGATTAAGTTTCATTTTAATTAATTTATTTCTATCATTAGTCTGATTTGGGTCCAGGATTCTCTGGTTAAGCCGGTCCACGAGTTTTAGAGATGTCCTCTATAAAATCTAACTATGTAGTTCTAATTCAATGGCCATGGATTGTACAATCTTTGGGAAAGTTTGTAAAGTAATCACTAAAAGTGAATTTGAGATCTTTATCTGAAAAATAATTTTTGCCAGAAACATTATTTTCCAGAAATTTTATTTAAAAAATAAGAAGACGAGGAATATTTGTCCTGAATAATTTGTTGGCCTATTGACAACAGTATCCATTCTTCTTATAATGTTTCTTTAGGATATTGTACGATTCATGGATTACATGTCTTGAATAAGTAGAGACTTTCACGAGAATTAGAAGTTACATTAAAAAAAAAACAATTATACATAGCAGGTGTCTCAGCCATTTTTCTCGAAAATTTGAAGTAGTAGAAAGTTGTAAAATACAAGGAGTATCGACCGTCGAGAATAGACAAAAAGTAGAGAATTTTCAGGGTATTCGGTCAGGTGACAAGATTAAAAACCTTTTTTCAGTGCTAAGCTTTCGCTAAAATTTATTAGCTTCTTCAGAGCTTTGAAATGGTTTTCATACAAGTAACACTAGCAACATAAGATTAAATCTAAAACACATGTCAATCACACGAAACAATTTGTTTAAAACACGTTAATTTGAATAAAAACGTAACATTTTTGGTAAAAAATTTGGCGGAGCCAAATAAGCAAAGCACTTTGCTTACTTGACACCACCATCTTGTCACATTTCAAATGAAAGTACGTTTCAATTGAAATTCATATTAACATGTTTTAAACAAATTGTTTTGTGTGATTGACATGTGTTTTACAGATTTACCCCTTTGTTTAGTAACTCATAACAACATCGTTATTATAAGGACAATCGTTAAGTGACATATTTTTACCAATCCGTACTTAGATACAACGCATTTCTATGTACTGATTGGTAAAAAATATGTCACTTAACGATTATCGTTACGTAACGATGACGTTATGAGTTACAAAATAAAGGGGTTAATCTTATGTTGCTAGTGTTACTTGTGTGAAAACCATTTCAAAACTCTGAAGAAGCTAATAAATTTTAGCGAAAGCTTAGCACTTAAAAAAAGGTTTTTAATCTTGCTACCTGACCGAATACCCTGAAAATTCTCTAGTTTTTGTAGTAGAAAGTTATCAGGAAAATTTCAATAACAAAAGGATATTTGGCCCTTTTGATGATTATACAATTATCATTCAAGGTCAACCGGAAGTATGTATCTCGAGTTGAGTATCATTGTATAGGATTTAAAAAAAAAGTTTAGATGAATAAGTAAAGTAGTAGTAGCAAAGCCACTAACCGCGTGAAAAGTCGAATACAGAAATATATTAATTAAGGTGGCAGGTATTTTGAGCATTTATGAAGATAAAAAAATTATCGGAACTTAAAACATGTCAATTTCTGGTGGTAATCGGACGTTGTAACGTTTTAAACTAACTAAAAGAACGTGTGATTAAGATAATAAATTGTCGTGATTTTAGCATATTCGATTTTTTTTCGAAAACTATTTGAGATATCAAAAATTTGCAATGAATGAATGCACCTCAGGAAATCAGAGAAAAACGGCCTTTAATTAAATTAACGACAAATTATTAAAAAATGTGGTAATTCAGTTACGCTTTTATTTTCCTCTTGCTTATTATTTATTGTTTTCCTAATCTAATCTTTACGCACTGTGCACTGTAATACTTATCGAACCACAATAAAGTCATTTATTATTATTACTATATTTTCAGAGAACCACAAGAGGTAAGTTTTTAAAAATAATTCCCTTTTGATATTATTTAATAATAATTTTTTATAAAACTTTCAAAGTGAAATCTATAAAATAAAGATTTAAATTTCTGGAAGATATTTGAATAGTTTATTAACTTTCTTTGATTTTGTTTTAAAAATAGAAGTAACTAGATAAGAAACGCTTCTAATAAGAATAGAGCTCAGAAAAATTTCTTAAAAATTTAAAATTGCGAGAATAACTTACGAAAATATGCTGCTTCGGTTCGACCATAAAAAGCAAAAATGCACAAACACGTAACCGCTAACAGTCGCATTTTAAAGTATAACTTTACCTAGACTAATTAATTGCCAAAAACGGTATACTTATATCATGCGCTCCCACTAGTTTTGCGAAAAATAAAAAAACGAAAAACAATTAAAATTTGTAATTTGACATTTAAGTAATTTACGCATCTATTCTTGTTTGGCCTTATAAATATGAAGGAAACCATCGGTTTGACATTTGCCATCGATTATGAATGCAAATTGGGCCCATCGAAAAACATCGTAACGGAAGTTATCCGAAGAGACAACTGGTGTAAGAATAAAATTGGGCTCGGCCTTCTTGTTTTAGGTCAACTGGCCATAATTCAGAATTATTTCTGGAAGACACGTGTTCTAGTGCGACTTTCGCGAGTTTCTACAACAAAGCTTGTTTTTCATTATAGAATTTCATTCCAACTAGACTTACGATACGCTGAAAATGTTTATTTGTATTAAATGAGAAACTTTGCACTGCTTAATATGAAAATTGCAATTTATCGGGAAAGTTTTTTAAAAGAGAGTCCTTCTTGTTTACTAATAAAGTGAGTCAAGTAATAATCTAATCAACGATTGCATATTGTCTTGCTACCCAATTATCATTATTAGTTTTTCAGAGAATATTTGTATGTAAGATTCTTGGAACAGGAAATTAAATTATGACAATTATACACATTAGATCATTTGTTTTATTTCAAAAATAATAAAATTAACATACATTGTATGAAATTGAAAAATGTAAGGTATCGTCATGGAGGCTTACTGTCTGTACTAGTGAATGTAACCCAAATATTTTCTTTTTTATTTTCAATTTATTTACAATTGGCATATAAGATGTATAAACAAACTAAACTAAATTTTGAGATAATTTTGACAGTTTGATAAATTACTTATTTGATATGCAGGGTTACAACTAATTAAAGGGCACGTAAAGGGATCTCGTAAACTATTAAGTGTTTGATATACGAGCCCTAACAACTAAATATTCGGACAGACAGTTATTTTAAAAATATCTGTTAATTTTTCTGGTTACAATTATAAAAAAAAAAATATTGTATACATTTATTTGAAGACATACATATATTTCCTAATTAATATTTCGTCTATTAATTTTTAAATTGTTTATATTGTCTAGTTAATACAATTAATTTGATTGATTCATAAAATTTACTGGCAACTAATTGTTCGGACGTCTACCTTTTTACGCTTTAAAAACAAGAAAATCTTGAAAACAAAAACCATAGATCGTTGTCAACACAAGTTAATTGTTGTTAATTGTATCAACTCATAAAAAGGTACGGGAAATTATAATTCGACAATATGCCACGGATAAAACCATAAAAGAAAATTGCCAATCAATTTAACTTACCGAAATTGACAGTCGGTGATATAATAATAAAAAACTATGGATACACGGCAAACATTGATACTCGCGGCAAAAGTCCTGGAAAACCAAGCACTGTAACAGAAAGGCAACGAAGAATTCTCACTAAAATTTGTAAATAGCAAGGACAGGGTACTTTAATAGAAATTCAGTCCCAATGGAATGAAGAAACTAGTCTAATTGTATCTAGGGAATGTTGCCAACAATGGTTACACAAATTCGGCTATGGTTTTTATAATGTAAATATCATTTATTGCATTCAATACTTATTTAAATTTGAGTACCTAAATTTTAATACGTTTTATTTTAAAAAAGGCGAAATAAAAACCACTGCTAAAGGGCCCCACACACCTCGTTCTTTTTCGATAGTTTTACCCGACGGGTAAAATTGCTGGAACGATAAACGAAACCGATTAAAATCCCTACACTTCGTTCTGTTCGAAGCCGTGTCACCAAACAGCTTAGCGCAATGAACAAAACGTGTTTGTTGGCAGTGGCGGCCTAAAATCTGCCATTGCGCCTCTTTACCTCTAACCACACATGAAAGAACAAAACACTGCCGTCCGTCTGCGCTGACACTGCAAAAACACGTCGGTTCCTGTCCACACACCTCGTGTTTACCCGAACGGATGGCGTGAACCGATGAAAATATCCAAACCGATTGATGTTTTGACACGACGGAGAAACACGTCGGTTTATGTCCATACACCTCGGTTTTATCGTCCGTTCGTTCCAGCAATTTTACCCGTCGGGTAAAACTGTCGAAAAAGAACGAGGTGTGTGGGGCCCTTTACCGAAGCACAAAAGAAAAAACGTCTCGACTAGGCAAAATCTAAAGGGTCCCACACACTTCGTTCTTTTTTGACAGTTTTACCCGACGGGTAAAATTGCTGGAACGAACGGACGACAAAACTGAGGTGTATGGACATAAACCGACGTGTTTCCCCGTCGTGTAAAAATATCAATCGGTTTGGATATTTTCATCGGTTCACGCCATCCGCTCGGGTAAACACGAGGTGTGTGGACAGGAACCGACTTGTTTTTGCAGTGTCGGCGCAGACGGGTCGGCGGTACCTTGCACTTTCATGTGTGTTTAGAGCTTAGAGGTAAAGAGACGCAATGGCAGATTTTAGGCAGATGAACAGATCGTTTGTATTAGAATTCATAGAAATGTACCGAAGCTTGCCTTGCTTGTGGAAGGTAAAATGTTCAGAATACAGCTGCCGCCACTGCCAACAAACACGTTTTGTTCATTGCGCTAAACTGTTTAGTGACACGGCTTCGAACAGAACGAAGTGTAGGGATTTTAACCGGTTTCGTTCATCGTTCCAGCAATTTTACTCGTCGGGTAAAACTGTCGAAAACTGTGAAGCCAAATAATTTTTAATGATGAATCAGGGTTTGATATATGTACTGGTGATTATCGGAAAATAGTGATCAAAACAAAATTCAGGGCTTTCTATAAAAACTGTTTTAACGAACCATAAAATCCCACGAGGGGTTATGATTTGGGGATGCATGTCCAGCAAAGTTTTAGGCAAACTGGAGTTTATTGATGATATCATAAACGCAGAAAAATATTAAGATATTTTAAAAAGAAACCTCCTGCAAGGTTCCAGTTCGGAATAGAAATTTTCATTTTTCAATAGGACGAGGCTTTGTGTTACGCAGCCAAATCTACAAAAATATTGTTCGGGAACAATAATATTAGTGTTGGCTTGGCCCTCAAATATGTCATCGAAACCCTGCAATATGACATGAAAAAGATCTTGCAAAAAAGTCCCCAACGAACAATTCTCGGACTAAAGGCTAAAATACAGGAAATATGAAATTCTTTTACCTCACAATATTATGAATCCTTAGTGGACATTATGCCAGAAAGAATCCAGGGTAATATAAAAGCCAAAAATGATGTAATCTGTATTAATATATTAAATGTTAGATTCGTCCGAATATTAAATTGTCAACAGTAATTACATAAGTGGTGATAATTTTTTGATAATTTTAACTAGATTCACGAATCTTTGTTGCCACGAGTGGACGAAATCCACGAGTGAGATTTCTTAATAGCAACAAAAATGAGTGCTAATCTAGTTAAAATTATTAAAAAAATTGTCACCACGAATGTAATTCGGCGTGATTATTTTATCTATGTCGGAAAATCTCAAAAGCGAAATCCACAATGGCGACTGTGCTGAATTTTTAATGTTTATATTTCGACAAATGAAAACGTGAAAAAATAGTCGCTGTAATTAGCTACTAGCAAATTGTCAGTGTAATTTTGATGCTATTGGTCGATTTGAAATTTTTTCTCATTACGATTGGCTGACAGGACTGTTTCAAAAATAATCAGCATAATTTATAGTTTGTCTTTAAAAATCTGCTTTCTATTTTTATTATTAAAATAAAACTTGCTTTGAATAAATTATTAGTTACTGTTATTCAATCTTTTTGTTTATTTTTTTATATTAAAAAGTTTTAAACTTTTCTTATGAGTTACAGAACAATTTTTATAAAATCAGTTTCCTATTTTGGCCCTAGACTACTTAGACTACTATTACATCGAGTGGAAGCTGTTGTAGTTTCTACAACAGTTATTCACAATATTGCAAATAAAAATAAGGATCCAGATCCGCAACTTCTGAGTGAGCGACTGGAAGAATTGCTTATAGAGACGAATAATATTAATCATATTATACAAGAAAACGAAAATATGATTCAAAATAACAACAATTATGTTAGGCAAATGTTTATAGATGGTTACTTTGCAACTTTAAATTAGATAATCATCATGTAGAAAAATTGTAATATAAAATCTTGATAAATATATAAATTTGATTTATTAATAACCTACTTTTTTACCAAATCTTTTTGTAACATTTTAATTTTTAATTCATGTTCTTCTTTAAGAAATTTTATTTTCAGAGCCTGTTCCTCTGCCAAAAACTTCATTTCTTCATGACGTTCCTGTTGATGTTGTTTTCGTTGTTCATATTAACTCCATAAAATTTTTGTTTGAGCACTGGCGTGGGTGACCTTCCCTTCAGCCCACGTTGTCAATTGTTTTGATAGCTTTCTCGTTGACCGACTGTTGGTACTAGTTTGTAGGGGTTTCTATTTTAGTTTTTAATTTTGAAGGTACATATTGCTGTGTTATTTAGTTTATTTAAGGACACCTGTATATGATAGTTAGGTTAGGATAATATTTTTGTAATTATTTAATTAAAATAAAATGTAATACTATAATACTCATAAAGTTGAAAAACCAAGACAGGATTCGCCTTTCGAAATTAGAAGCTGTTCGACTTGGTCTTTCCAAAATGTAAATGTATATTTAGGTTCTGTAAGAGAAAGTTAAATTTATTTGTGTGTTAGAAATTTGATTTTCGTTCATTTTGAGGATTTATATTTTTTTTTGAATTAAGGTTACATAGTTTTTGTTGATTTAAAAGCATATAAACAGGAGAAATTTCAACGCTAATTTTCAGTCTATGTTGAGCTTCATCAGACCAACATACAAGTTTAAATAAGTAGTGACCTGAAACGTCAAACATGTAAGAATTGAGTTTACTAATTTATTGTTGTTATTATTGTATGTATCTAAAATTATATTAATAATGTTGATGGTCTCAAATGTTATGTCTTGATGTTATGTTACTTGTAGCGCCATCTATAGGCTTGCTATTAAATAACTTCAATAAAAGCATGGCCAGCTCCATTAACATTCACTGACGTGTATGTGTGGCCGTTTCAATTCGCCTAAAATTCAGTTCCGAGAAAGCATGCCGTGGTGTACTCCCCTCAGCGCTCCCTATTAAAGATACTACAAAATTACTGCCAGTAACGTAATGACGACTGCAATTACTTAAAAACTCACAAGAGGCGCTGAGGGGAGTACCCGTCAAAATTTTTGAAAGTCGAATTGAAACGGCCATACATACACGTCAGTGAATGTTAATATAGCGGGCCATGATAAAAGTCAGTCTGTTACGAGTTTGACAAGCAGATGCATGGTAGTATAATAATTATGCTTCTTCTTGAGGGACGAGAAAGGAGTAATTATTACTCCTTTTTCGTCCCTCAAGTTCTACAGGTTACGGGCCCAGAAAATTTAATTGCTACGTGTGAAAGTTCACTTGTTAACGTAAAGAAAGACTCGCTTTTTAAGTTTTGTACTGTACGTGCTGTGAGTACAAGATGGCCGTCAACTATCTTTCTAGAGTTCCAAAGCTACGAGGCTGTGAAAACTATGAGGAATGGTCGTACGCCATGGAAAATTTATTGGAAGGTCTGAATAAGTGCATCGATGGTTCGGAAAGTGATAGTACGCAGATGGCAAAAGCTAAGGCAAAGATTGTATTATCCCTTGATCCTTCTCTGTATGTGCACGTGAAAGAAAACGAAATGAAACGAAAACAAGGAATTTACGAGAAATATCTCGCTTCTTCGTACCCTGATTTCATTGAAATTAGAAAATAGTTCATCGATGGATGAATATGTAAACCAAGTCACCAAAACTTCTCAGAAGCTTGGTAGGACAGATCTCAAACTAGAAACGACGTTGGTTGGAAGTTTTCGACATTACTGTTGATTCGATCAAAACAAAGCAATTAGATATGAAGCTAGATGGTGGCACTCATGCGAATTCGACAGCTGGTGCTTTTGATGGTAAATCCGGAAACTATCAAAAACGTCAAAGTGATCAAAGTCAAGGTCAGAACCGTCAGAGTGACAATAGAAACATAAATCAAAATAAAAACAAGAAAAGAAATGAGATCATAATGTGTGATGGCGGCCAACGACGTGCCGCAGCAGTGTGAAAGTATAATAAAGTGTAAATATTGTGCTAAACAAGTTATTGACGCTGTTAAATGTGTTACATGTTCAGATTGTTTTCATCCAAGTTGCATGAAAGCATCGACTCAACTGAAAACTACGTTATATCGGCATGAAGTGCAAACAATAGCAGATGCCTCATATTCGTCAACTAACCTAACAGTTGAAGTTTTAAGCGCTGAAAGTGCGCTTTTACGCAAACTTGTATATGAGTTAGAATCTAAAAATGAAATTCTATATGAAAACTGTGCCTTGCTGAAAGAAAAGAGTCAGTACTTGCAAGAGAAAGTTAAACTCCTGGAAAATAATCGAAGGTTTTGTAATAGTGCCCCTTCTACTCCTACCACTGATATTACTACTGGTGAAGAAAGACAACCTACAAATAAAATTAAACCAATTACTATCAATATACTATCAAAATGTGAAGGGTCTTCGCACGAAGACCGATCAGTTTTACGCGAATGTGTTAGCTGATGTTACGGTTCATTTTTTCATTTCGCATTCTTTTGGATACCCGCTCATCCTGTGTTAACGATTTTGCATTTAGTTTGTTGTACAACATTCTTCATTCCGTGGCTTGTGTTTGTTGCGAATGCCTGATGTAATTTTGTGACTTTTTGTGGGAGTTTTGTTTGTTGAGATGAGCCATAGCACTGCCTGATTCCTGAACATTGTCGTTTCCCCTCGACGAGGTCGATCACCCCTCTTCTGACTTTTTGGATTTGTTGGTGGGTTGCGCTCCCTAAAGATTACGTTTGTGTACTTTGTTTAACGTGTACTACTTAATACCTACCTGCACAGTCTTGGAGTTCTTGTGTTGGGGCCCGACTTTGGTCGTTGTTGTTTTCTCTACTTTCTTACGTTTCAGGAATTACAGACAATCGGCTTACCTTGTGGCAGCTCTCTCGAAAATCGGTTTTACAGCTTGTGATCACCGGTATTTGTTTTTGCAACAAATTATGAGCAAGTAAACATGCAATTGAAGGTTAGGCGTTTGACGTATTATACACTCACCTGACGTCTTCGCACAGTGCTCCCAACGGACAGTTGCGTTCAATTAGGATCGTTTCGACTGATGAGTGTGGATACCTTCTAAGGGTTGTAGAAGCTAACCCTCTGCGAGACAACCCTTCTATTTTGCACGGGTTTGTAATCGTGACATTTTCTACTTTGTTGTTTACCGTTTTGAGTTTTTGGAATCTTCTTTCTCGTTTAAGTTGACAGTTGGCCACCCTGCCCCGTTTTTGAATTTCGTTAATTTTCATTTGTCCGGGAAATTGGAGTGGGGTTGGTTTGTTCTGGAACAACGAAGAGTGGTTTGGAGTTTCCGCTTTGTCGCGCACTTTGGTGGTGGCTGTGGAAAAATTCAGACGTTGCCGCGTTGTTGAAGGTTTTGCAAGTTTTGGGGCAATGGCCCATTCTGTTCTGTGATTAATTGCACCGTTTTACGGGATTTGTCCTTCTCAACGTTTGTGTGTTAGGGTTGTTACAACCAACACGCGCCTTTTGGCGGATTTGATGAGGCAATTTTGATTTTTGGTTTCCACGAGGCGACGCCATTTTGTGTTACATGTGGCCCATTCGTAGGATTGGGGTAAGTTCACGTTTTCCCGTTGTTCTTTCCGACCGAAACCCTATTTTGGTTTTCTTTTATTTAGCGGTTAGTGATACCCGGTTAGTACCGAGTCAACCCTTATAGTACGGAGACTCCCTGATGGTACGCAGACTCCTTGCTGGTATGCAGACACCCTCCGTTTCATTCTGGACGACCTGTGGCGCTTGGGGTTGTTGAATTCGACCTTTCCGTATACCCTTCATGGTACCGTTCTTCCCGAGCTGCTGAGCCCTGCGAAATTCACCTCGAGGGACGTCAACCGTGCAGATAAGAGAAACCAACCTGTGTTCTTTTTTTCGTCCTTATACGGGTATCAATTCTTTTACCATTTAAGGTTATCGTTGTTGTTCGTGTTTTCTTTTGAAAGTCATTTACCCCCTTCAGGGTACTGTTGAACATTAATTGCTGTAATTTTAATGCGCAGTTTCCTTCTGAAACTTGTTTTACACCCCCCTTCAGGGTTTATTTGCCGAATTTGATTCTGATCAGCCGTGTTTTACAATTTCCGTTTTTGCGAATTTTGAAACGTGCCCGTCTGGCCCCTTTTCTCTTACTGTGAAGCGCACGTCTGGTACCATACGCACGCGGGTAGTTATTTATGAATGTTTTGTTATATTTTGCGCATACCAATTTTGGAATCCAGTTACGATACGTCGGAATCAAATATTTTAAGGAGAGATTTACATTTTTTATACCGCAACTTTTTTTTTAATTGTGTATGCTGTGTTTTATTTGGTATTTATGAATAAACCGCATATTTACTTGATTTCGAGAATTAATCTCTCCTCTGGAATTTCAACCCTATTCCCCCCTTGTGCTTCACCCCCTTTCAGCTCCCACTACGCAGAGCTTTCGCGCCGACGCTGCAAGAACTACGGGACCTCACTCCTAGTGGTGAGTTTTGCCCTCACGCCTTCTCGCAAGGGCACACTAGGTGGCGCCCCTTTCTTTTTCGGTTCTTTTTTTTGTCCGACGCCGACTACCTTGCGTTACGACCCATTATTTTGCCCACGACCGCATTTCTCCCTGAGCTGGGTACCCCTGCGAACTTTTACTTTCGTTCAAGTAGCCTCGACCCTTCGCGTAGTTAACCTCCCACTGAATTTTAACGCGAGAAGGTAGCACTGAAGAATATGACATAATCGCCCTTACTGAAACATGGCTAACGGAGGGATTTCATAATGAAGAATTTTTTTACCAACGCTATAATGTAATAAGGGTGGATCGAGGGAATATCAAATCACGTGGTGGTGGTATTCTTGTTGCGCTTTTAAAAAAGTATAATTTCGAAGTTATTGACTCAGTTAGTGAGGTTGAAAACATAATATTGCAAATTAATAATAGAAAGACTGTGTTCTATCTTTCTTGTGTTTATGTACCGCCAAATGCATCTAATGATGTTTACGTAAGTTATTTTGATAGTCTTGAAAATATGCTATATGGAAATGTTAATATTATTATAATGGGTTATCTAAATTTGCCAAAATATCAAACCATAAATGAATGTGATAATTGTCTTTTGTTACAACGTTTTCTCAGTTTCAACAATTTGAGTCAATGTAATAAGATTGAAAATTTCATGTCTAGAAAACTAGATCTTGTCTTATCTAATATGATACTAGACCTTCAGAGAAGTCTTGTACCTTTAGTTGTCGAAGATATGTATCATCCTAGTCTTGTTATGTATATTTCTGCAAATGCGGGCAAAAGGGAGGTAGTTATATCGTCCTCATTCCTATATGACCATGCCGATGCAAATTTTAGTTTACTTTATGAATTAATAAAGTCAACTGATTGGTCTGTGATCGAGAATTACTCTGATCCCAATGCAAGTGTAAGAGCTTTTTATGATATGCTTAGTTTTTGTATTGAACAAGCTGTTCCCAAGAAAATTCATAAATCTACTGAATATAGTATTTGTATGTATCCTAAGTGGTTCTCTAAAGGTCTGGTGAGGAAAATTAAATGCAAAAAATGCCTACATAAACTTATTCGTAATAATTGTGCCACGGAATGTCAGTGTATTGAATATAAAAATCTCAGAGTAACCATCAAGCAAAAAACTGCTTATGAAATGAAGCATTTCCAGGATAATGTTGAAAAGTGCATTGTGTCTGATTCAAAAAGTTTCTGGTCTTACATACAGACAAAAAAGAAAAAAAAAACATAACATTCCCAAGGAACTAACATATGAAAATAAAAAATACGACAAGCCCCTAGACATAGCTAATGCCTTTGCACAGTACTTTTTATCAGTAACTGAACCACAACAACCAAGTACTAAAACTAATAATAACATCAATTGGGGTAACTTTGATTTTGCTTATGTAACTGAAGATGATGTAAAAAAAAGTATAAAAAAACTAAAACCTAATAAAAATACAGGGTGTGATAACATACCTCCTTATACTTACAAAGCTTGTTCAGATATTCTATGTAAACCTTTAGCACATATCTTTAGGATGTCTATCCAACACAATATTTTTCCTGATAAATTAAAATCTGCAGTTATAACACCTGTCCATAAGTCCGGAAGTGCACATAATATTGAAAATTATCGACCTATAAGTATATTAAACTCGTTGGCCAAAATATTTGAGAAAATTCTCTGTACAAATCTTGAACGTTGTCTTGGTTACAGAATTCCAGCCCAACAACATGGCTTTTCCAGTGAGAGATCCACCACATCTAATTTATGTGTTTTCACTAGTTTTGATTTGAGGCTATCATGGAAAAAAATCAAATGGACGTAATATACACTGACTGTGCAAAGGCATTCGATAAGGTCGATCATAAAGTTTTGTTGGGTAAACTTGTTGATTTTAACTTCTCTAAAAATGCATACCTTTTTTTGAAATCTTATTTATCATCCAGGACACAAGTAGTTAGAGTTGGAAATATTTTTTCAGAAGGCATCATAGCTACATCAGGTGTGCCGCAAGGTAGTAATTTGGGGCCTATACTTTTTAATTTCTTCATAAATGACTTACCTAGTGTTGTCCAAAACTCGCATTGTTTACTTTTTGCAGACGATTTCAAGATCTTTAAAATCATCAAAACTGTGGATGATTGTATACTGTTGCAACGTGATTTAAATCTAGTAACTGAATGGTTCATAGAAAACAAGATGTTTCTCAATGATCTACAGTCGAAAAAATAAGCTCATTCAATGCAAGTATATAATTGATACTAAAATTCTCCAACATAGAGATGGTGTTAAGGATCTTGGAGTCTACTTGCAGCCCAATTTAAAATTTAATACGCATTACAACCACATTGTCAATACAGCACTTAGAGTTCTAGGATTTGTTATAAGAAATACAAAAGATTGTTATAGAAATGAAACCATAATCTTATTATACAACGCACTGGTGAGACCCCACCTGGAATATGCCTCTATTATTTGGTCACCTCAAGTAGAAACTAACAAAGATCTCATAGAAACTGTTCAAAAGAAATTTCTGAGATACTTATATGTTAGAGCCAATAAGACTTATCCCTATCGTGTTTCCTACATGTCTGTGATTATTAGTTTTAAATTCCAAACTGTATATGAAAGAAGGCTAATCCAGGTTGTGTTACCTGTATTCTTTATTATTAATAATGTAAAATATAGGAATTCTAGTTTAATTAATTTTGTTCACTTTCATGTGCCAAAAGTCAATTTAAGAAACATTAATTGTAAAATTTTTCAAACATGTAAAAATAGTTGTTCACCGCTGAACTTCATGCTCCAACTGTGCAATGAATTTGTCCTGAGATGTGATATAGTTTTATTTAACACAATGGCAGCAAGTATTGTGAGTGCAATACCAATTGTACCCGAATATTAATTTCTTAGTCTTTAGCTCTAGTATAAGTATTATGTTCTTGAATAATAATTACTCTCTTACATGTAATTATTAATTGGGAACTTCCTGTTGGGCGATTACTGCTATTATTATTATTATTATTAATTACTGTCACTTTTATGTGTGGTGTATGTAGGATGTATCGTTAAATAAATAAATAAATAAATGAATTTGTTTCAAATATAAACAGCCAGAGCCATTTTATGTCAAGGTACCCACAATCAAGTCAAAATCAAAACAAGAGTACTGATAATGAATTTAAAAGTGCCTTCAATGTTGTTTTTCTTAGTGCCAAGTTTGACAACAAAGACTGGTATGTTGATTCCGGTGCAAGCGTTCACTTGACCTGCAGGCAAGATTGGTTGTTAAATCAAAGAAAACCATCCGTAGAGGAGATTATGGTACCTGATAATAACAAAATCACAGTGCAGAGGTGTGGCGAAGCTGAAGTTTCTACTACAGTTGGTAAGCAAAATTTTGAAATAGAAATAAAAAATGTGCAATAAATAGGCAACAAACCTATTATTATCAGTCAGTCAACTCCTAAAAAGGGGAGATTTTGTTGAATTCGAAGAAAATACTTGTATGATCTACAATTCTAAGAAAGTTTTAGTGGCTAAAGCTTTTATGAATAATGCTGTCTACAAAATTGATAGCTTAGAAAAGTGTTTATTAACCGCACAAGTAGTTACAGGTGAAACCTGGCATAAAAGATTATGTAGCGACCACAGCGCCACCTGCGGCACACCTCTATACTATTGCCACGCACCAAGCTCTAACACCCTTCCACATCACACGTAGCCCCTCTACAAGATGGCTGCCGGGGCTATATAAACTCGTGCGGAGCAGCGTAAGGATCATTCAGCCCCAGCCAGCTGCAAAGTTGGAACCTCCTAACCAAAACTAGCCGCAAGATCTGACTTCTAACCAAAGTCAGCCGAAAGGTTGGACCTCCTAACCAAAGCCAGCCGAAAGGTCGGGACATCCTCCATACATGGTTTTCTGGCCCCGCACGTCCACCACCTGCAACCATTGCACCAGGACAACTACGAACGCATCCCCGTGGACATTCCGTACACCGGGCAATAACCACCAGGCGTTCTGACATATTAACATCCTTGTATTACTGTTATTAATAAAGACTTTCTCTTTGTGTTTGTGACAATAGTAGTGTATAGATGGGCTTTCTGAGCCAATTCTCTATAAGAAATAACATAGGGGTCTAAAATCTCGAATGGATTTGGTCTGTGGTATAGGCGTTGTGAAGGAGTGAGCGAGGTAGTGTGTCGTGCGAGAGAGAGGGGAGATGTTGTTCGGATTTGTAGTTCATGATTTGGACATGCGATTTTGAGCAGATGGCACCCTAAGTGCATCGCGGCATGGCCAGCTACATTAACATTCACTGACGTGTATGTATGGCCGTTTCAATTCGACTTTTAAAAATTTTGACAGTACTCCCCTCAGCGCCTCTTGTGAGTTTTATGTAATTGCAGTTGTCATTAAGTTACCGTTAGTAGTTTTGTAGTATCTTTAATAGGGAGCGCTGAGGGGAGTACTCCATGGCATGCTTTCTTGTAACCGAATTTTAGGCGAATTGAAACGGCCATTGATACACGTCAGTGAATGTTAATGGAGCTGGCCATGATCGCGGCGGCACGTTTCTGAAATCGTCCGCTAGAGGTCGGTTGCGTGACGTGGTCTGTTAATCGGAGAGACGCGAATGTAGAAGTTCTGAAATCGTCCGCTAGAGGTCGGTTGCGTCACGTGGCTGATTAATCGTGCTTAATGAAAAAACAAAAAAAATTTCACCGTTTCGCGAAGGAAACGAAGATTCGAACCCGGTGCCCGCTGTTTGCAAAGCCGTCCACCTAACGCTCTCGGCCATCGGGCAAATTAGAAGCGGCGGGTTAACAAGCGGAATAAAAAAAAAAGAAATGAACGATCGTTCGTTCGCCGAGGGCGCGTGCGCGGGTCGGCTTTCACTCAGAATGCTTGGGGTAGGTTGCTGCATCAAGGGTGTATCGTGAAGGCTGGGGCGGCTGTCTTATAGCCTCAAGGGTGAGGGGGGTATCGAGAAATTATACATGTACGTTACAGGTTAAAGCGTTTTATTTTCATTAAAAAACAAATTCGCGCGCGTTTAATTAAAACTTTTACAGCATTGATGTTTTAAATTTAAATTTAAAGGTAAAGTAACTGCAAACGTAAGTCGTTTCAGTACCCATAATTTAGCGAAAACAAAAACTTTGCTTTCAATACTATATCAGATTTCAGATACAAGGAAATTTCTTTTAAACTGATACATTCTTAAAACAAAGCAATCATCGTAAATGCAAGTTATACAATTTCTTTGCTTTGAAAAGTCATTGACCTCACGCAGTAACCAAAAGAATTCTATTAAGGAATAATTTCTTTCTAGCCAAATAAGCTATTTTTTGTTTACGTATATACATTCTTAAAACAAACCAATTAACTGCAAACGTAAGTTGTTTCCGTGAGCTTCTCGTGTTAATTTGAAACCTTAACAAAAACGAAATTGAGACTGTCCGGTCTCTCGGGGACGCATCGGGACTGACTACTTGACACCTGAATGTGAGTGTGCCTGTGCGCGAAACTGTCGCTACTCACAGCGTTTTCCGCGGAAACATGAGCGGCATACTTATTCTGCACGAAATCTAAAATCAACTTTGGTTTGAACGCTTTTCGGACTTCCGGACCCGATTAAGGTAAGTAAACTATATGGCATATGCCGTCCATATCTTTTGAGCACGCGACTTTAAGTCATTTTCCTACAGTTCTAGCGTTTTCTTAGGAACAATCAGTGTTAGGATAAATCAACTTTAGTTTGAACGCCTTTCGGACTTCCGGACCCGATTAAGGTAAGTAAACTAGATGGCATATGCCTTCCATATCTTTGAGCACGCGACTTTAAGTCATTTTCTACAGTTCTAGCGTTTTCTCGGGAACGATCAGCGTTAGGATAATTTTAATTACATTTTAGAACTTTTAAGTAAATTTAAAATTCTCTGCATAGCACAATATTTCTACATTCAGATTAAGGCTATGTCCTAGGCGGACGGGCAAGACAAGCACTGCGAGTGACGCGCTTAGAGCGGGCGAGCGGAAAGGATTGAAAATATCAGGCTACAGACTGGTAGAATCAGTTGCATTTAAGATCTGTAAGGTGTTTCGAAATTCGCGCATACAGAAAGTAGAATGACATTAAACAATAAAACTGAATTGCTTTTTAAAATACATAAAATGTGTAACTTTTGTTGTGCTTATTTCAAAGTGCAGGGCGTTCATGAACTTCAGCAATTATTTGTACCCTTGTTTCGCATGCAGACATCGCGTCAAAATTCAAACCAAACTAATTTTTTAATACAACGTGAGCGGGTGACATCTCTCTACCTGCCCCGTCTGGTTTTGAATTGCGTTCACCTAGAACATAGTGTAGCATCTAGTAACGTATAGTTTTACAAATCAAGCTTATTCAAACTACATTTTCAAATATATGTGAAATTTATTTTTCACTTTAATATTTTACATAATATGTATACAATTTAAAGTTTATTGTACTCCATTGCTGTCAACGCAAAATAACGTTGATTATTTACTTAGAAATTTGCAATTTCTTACATAAATATTCACACAAATAATGACCAAATTCTAAGCGATTTTCTAAATAGTCAAGTTGATCCAAATCCTCGCAATAACACTCAACGTTGAAGTTATCTCTTCTAACGCCCAATCATGCCAGTCCTCCGAAACCACACGTAGCGGTAATAATCATCTCATATTTTTCATTCGTAGATGGTTCCAAGTCAATAAAATCTCCTTTATCTCTAATTTTCTGAATCTCTGCTATCGAACGAAGTTTAGCTTGAGACATTTTGTTTTTCGCACACGTTTAGAAACTGAAGAAAAATGTCTTCACATTAACTTTTATACATGGTAAGACTTGATGAACAAATAAATCATTTTCACTTTCTAATTCAAGTCCGATGTCAATCGTTGACGATTTCATGGAGTCGTTCTGTTCCCCCAAGGTCTCCGGATGAGATAAATCATATAGGATCATCACATTCAATTTCATAAATAAAAAAAAAAATCTGTATCAGCGTAACAGGCTTTAATTAATTTTGATAACTTTGCATATTCAGTGTTCAAGAACATGGTCGTTCGCCTCGCGAATCCTATGTTAAAATTAAATAAATAAATTTCTATTCACTTTGTGAGAATCCTCTGTTGTAATCAGACATCTTTAATAAGCCTCTAGTTATTGTTAAAAGCAAATATCAGAGTTTTAATGTACATGTGTTTGGTTGCAGTAAATGAATTCTCAAGCTAAACAATTCGTTAACGAAGCGAAAACAGCACTGAAAAGTGCTAGCAACGATCCTGCCAAGATCGAGAGCGATGTTAAGCGTTGTAGCAAACATCTACGGATCTTAAACACCTTCCTCAGGAGTACTGATGCAGCGAGTCTATCGCTCGGAGCCAAACAAAACCTTATGGCATGCATCAGCAACATCACGAGCTGTCGTACGATGTTGAAGTCAAAACAGCGAAGAGGTCAAGGTTTAAGCACTGAAGCTGTTTCGAATCGCGTCAAGTGGGAGGATGGGCAGTCTGCATTCTAAAGCCGTATCAGAACAGGAATCATTGTTAATTTACGGCACAAGGATGCAGCTGCATTTTTGGAGGATGCATCAGTACTCTTCCAGAGACGCGTTAAAAACAGTTTGAAGAATGAAGAGGCGTTAAAAATCAACGCAGTTCTCTGTGGTGAATTTGTTCTCAAAAAAGGAGACAAAGAAATCACAGAGAACAAATACATGAACACAAAGAACGCTCCGATTTATCGCGATACTAAACTCAAGGAATGGTTCACCGTCCACGCCTATAATGGTGCAATTCGAAAATATTCAGGAACGCGAGAGCGGTTGGGCGCTAAGAACGATCATTCAGTTAGTTGTGAACATCAACAAGTTCGAACTACTCTATCCTGGTTCCTCCTACATCGAGCTTCCTGAATGAATGCAGAGAATATTCAAATCTACTACACACTTTTCAGTCAATTAAATTCAATTTACCTCGTCTTGTTTTTGGAGTACTTAAACCAGCTTCGTGTAAAGTTATTTTCAAAGTCTGATTTTCATCTTCTCTAGTAGGTGAGGATGAGGTGACTGCAACTATTTTTTGAACCGCAAAAGAATGACTATCACATGACACTTGTTCTGTATGGGAAACATTTCTCATGGATGATTCTCCGTAATTATTCTGTTCACTGGTTGAAGCGACAATTAAAAGAAATGTAATTATATAACAATTTAGATTATGTTCTTTTCAAAATACAAAATTCAATGGACAAGGATAAAATTCAAATCTAATCCACTTTCTAATCAACTAAATTCAAATTACCTTGTCTTGTTTTTGGAGTACTTAAACCAGCTTCATGTAAAAATTTCTTTGAAGCCCGAGTTTCATCTTCTGTAGTACGTAAGGATGAGGCGTCTTCAACCATTTTTCGAACTGCAAGGAAATCACTCTCACGTGACACTTGTTCTGTACAAGAAACATTTGTCATTGATTTCTCAATTTCAACAATATTTTGTTCGCTGGTCGAAACGACAACTAAAATAAATGTAATTATATAAGAATTTACTCTCTATAAAATTTTAATTTGCATGTGTATCAATGCTATGAATGTTATCATGCTGTCAAATTTTTAGGCTTGTATCTTGAAATTTGTTGAAATTTTTGGTTTTCTTTCCCACTTATCGTTTGTACGTATTTATATCGACGTTTTCAAATATTTTCAATGGGAATTCTATAAGAATAGTTGTAGAGACTTACTACCCCTAGTACTACTTCAATACTCACTTTGATGGCCATTATTTAGTTTTAATGTGGGTTTCGCAAGCACTGACAGTTCTGTCCGATGTGGATTTGGATTTGGAATCCTGCAGTTCAGATCAAAATGTATATCACAGACTCTATAGTTGCTATAAATTTCTTGGGAAGGTTTTCTGTTTAGCTTGTCATTGTTAATTTCTTGCATCCATAAAGAAAAAATCTTCAAGACAAATTTATAATTATATTTTTTGTTACAGTAAGGCCCGGTTTTTTCATGTCCAATTAACTTCATCTGGTGATTAATTCCCATAGTAACGATTGTGATCACAATTGCTACTATTTTTCGTTCACGTTCTTTTTGCATTCTAGAAGGCCATGCTTTTTTTCGTTAAGTTACGTGCATGTATTTTGATAGAACTCAAAATGTGACAAATGTAAACTTCTGACACTTTAACGTCAGTCCCATCGATTATATTGCTTTTTATACTTTACGATGGCATGAAGAAAGTAAAATAATAGCATTAAAACAAATAATTACTTGTGACTTTGTAATACTAAGCCAAAATGCTCAAAATCATCAATATTTTTCGGCGTCAGTTTTCAAAAATATAACTTTCAAATTAAAGTGGAACATATTCAGTTGGAGGTACCAACAAAAATGTAACCCTAACACGGCCTACTTTGAATGCAAAAAGAACGTGAATGAATTATATGGGAAAAACCGTCACATAAAGATAATTGGAGGTGAAAAAACCGGGCCTTAATGACATACACTTACCGACAAGTATTTTTTAGGATTAGGAAATCTGTGCATCTTTGAATTAGCATTAGTGTTCCCACAACCCGAAACGCAACAAGTAAATACCAAATTCCCAGAAATTATTTACTTTAAAAACCTAACATAAGAAACGAAAGATTCGATAACACATTACCAACTAATAACTGCCGTGTTATTCCGTTCCTCAATTTGGGCCGAATTCGCTAATCTTGCCAGTGTCTAATTTGACTCGAATTGAGGAACGGAATTCCCCTGGTTGTATTTTGAACGTCACCAACCACCACAAATAAAAATTACTAGTGCTTTGGTACCTAGCGCCATCTGCAAATCGTAGTGTTACTAACTATCAACGTTACGAGTGGCTGTAATATACTACACTATAGCGTGGTCAGTTTGTTACGAGTTTGACAAGCAGAAGCATGGTAGCGTAATTACTCCTTTTTCGTCCCTCAAGTTCTACATTTATAACTTTGATTAAAAATGCAATTTTATTTGAAATAATTTCCTATATCATTTTAATTAAATTTTTAAGTACATTTGCTTTAAAATTTGGTGATTGAAATTTATTTGATTGTTAGATGACTTGACAAAATTTTGTGTTGTGTGAAAACTAATAAGAATTATTTTCATTTTGGCCTCAACACAAAATATTTGCCTAAGTTTATGTTGACATTGTTAATAAAGGTTTACTGAACAAGCCAACTGCGTGAGTAGTCTTAAGAATTTTAGATTTTGGCTGTATCGCTAAGATTGTTCAGATAAACTTGACTCGACTAATTTCAATGGACGACAACATTCGCTTTGGATGAAGAGGTTATGTTCTCCTATCTACTGTAAATGATACGATGCTGATGAATAAATTTAATTAATGTTTGTCATTTTAACAACAAATCTAAAGCTTACCTTCGTGTAAGAAATAAATTCATAACAATAGGTAGTACCTCTTGTGAAAGGAGGCTTCCGTTGCATTCTTAATTAGAAGTTCGTGTGAATTTCCACTAAAACAATTTCAATTAATTTGTCGTCAAACTGATTTTATTTATAACATTTTTAATAAATAAAATTATCATTTCCTGTTATACCTTAAATTTATGTATTTCTGCATTTTCCATTATTTTTGTCATCGAAAACAAATGTCAACTCAATTCGTGCTACCAACACAAATTGATGTGCGTTTGTCCAAATGAGTATATTTATTTAATGTGTATTTGCATCAATCAATATTTATTAATAAACATTTTGTGTATACATATGTGAAGTTGAGAAATAATAATTCCAAATTGTATTTTTATATATTTACTTGCTACCGGTTTCGACAATATAATGTCTTCATCAGGCCTAAAATTAACAAAGAAAATAAATTTTAACAATTTTGTATGTAAAAATAGTAAAGTTGACACGTAATTAATTTATATGTAATTTATGTATTATTGATTATGTTAAAAATTTACTAAATAAAATGTAAAATAATATGATAAATAACATGCTTTAGTTATTGTAAACGTTATAAAATTATTTGTAATAATGAAAATGAATATAAAGATGAGATAACTTGGTAGTGAAATTATGATTATTACATTAGTAATCGCTCGGTGGGAAAACACCATTCGAAGCGTGGTTAGGCCAGAAACCGAACATTCGACACCTGAAGGATTTCGTATCGAAGGTGTATGTAATGGACAAAACACAAAACAGAGGGAAGTTCGACGCCAGATACAAAGAGGGTATCTTTATAGGATACTGCGATACAACCAAGGGATACCGCATTTGGCTCACGAAGGAAAGACGTGTAGAGATATCTAGAGATGTAAAATTCCTCGAGAATATATCAGCTCCAAACGTCGAGTTCGTCGATTTCTTTAAGGAGAATCTGGACGGACTAGGGAACACGGGCCATATCGAAGACACAGACTCAAACGAAAATGATGTCGTATGGCACCGATTGGTAGACCGGCCGAGGATGTCGTGCAGATTGAAGAAGCGGAGCTCGACATGGACGTGAATCATGACGAGCAGCAAGGCAGAAGGGGACCAGGCAGACCCAGAAAGGTCCTTACTGGCCAGAGGGGACGTCCAAGAAAGCAATACAACACCATCGGAGACGCCAATGAAGACCCGGAATTCGCAGGCACCGCGGAAATACCTGTGAAGCAGGCCATCGAAGGTGAAGAGGCTTCGGAATGGTATGACGCCATGGCTGTAGAACTTAGAAACATAATTCGAAACAGTACTTGGCAACTCGTGACGCGTCCAGAAAACAGGAAAGTGATAGAAAGTCGATTGGTACTGAGGCGTAATCATTACCCGGACGGTACACCGGACAGAAGAAGGCCCGCGTCGTAGCAAAAGGCTTCAGTCAACAATATGGCGTGGATTTCCATTAAACCTTCGCACCGGTGGCACGCATGAGTTCGATTCGACTTATGACAGCACTTGCAGCCGAGCTGAACATGGAGATTCAACAACTCGACATCACAGCCGCTTACCTGAACGGCACGGTGGACGAGGAGATTCACATGGAAGTTCCCGAACTTACGGCCGATACCCTGGAGCTCATTATCCGCACTGAGCAGAAAGACAGTTACGTCAAGGCAAGGGCCAAAGAAATGCTGACTCAGCTTAAGAAAGGAAATCAGGTATGTCTCTTGAAGCGAGCCTTGTACGGTCTTCGTCAGGGAGCGAGACAGTGGCACAGTAAATTGGATGGAGAATTACGCAAGCTCAGGCTCTCACCGTCCAATGCTGACCCCTGTGTGTATTTCCAAGGCAGAGGAAAAGATTTCGTCATGGTCGTCATCTATGTGGACGATATACTGATAGCCTCGCAGAATTCGTACAGAATACAAACTTTAAAGAGAGGTATTGGGGACAAGTTCGAGGTAAAGGACCTTGGAGAGGTGAAAAATTGCTTGGGAATCGAATTTCGACGAGAGAGCGACGGGTACTCAATGAGTCAACGGAGCTATATCAGAGACGTCTTGGAACGTTTTGGGATGTTGGAATGCAAACCCGTATCGACTCCTATGGACGCGAACGTCAAACTATTCAAAGGGGAGAATGGACACGGCGCAGAGACAAACAGGGATTTGCCCTATCGAGAACTGGTGGGCGCACTTATGTAAATGGGAACGGGAACGAGACCTGACATCGCCTACGCCGTCAGCCGTTTAAGTTGCTATAACCATTGCTACGATCAGTCCCATTGGACAGCTGCCAAACGCGTATTACGGTACCTGAAAGGAACTAATGATCTCCTTTTGTCTTACAGAGGTACCGGCCACCCCTTGACAGGCTTCGTGGATGCTGACTGGGCAAACTGCGTGGATGACCGACGGAGCTACACGGGTTTCGCTTTTATCCTGGGTGGAACCGCAATATCTTGGGAGTCCAAGAAACAAAGAACCGTGGCATTGTCATCTACGGAGGCGGAGTACATGGGCATTTCGGAGGCAACAAAAGAGGCCCTGTACCTGCGTAGGTTTCTCGAGGAGATGGGGTTAAATCAGTTGGCAGGCATCAAACTTCACTGTGACAATACTGGGGCAAAGAAACTTGTCAAGAATCCTGTGTTTCACTCCAGAACGAAACACATACACATCAAGCACCATTTCGTTCGTGAGGTCCTGAAGGCTGGTCAAATTGCCCTGGAGTACCTACCTTCGGAAGACATGGTTGCCGACATATTGACGAAAGGGTTGGGAAAATCAAAACATTTGAAGTTTATTTCGATCCTTGGGCTTCAGTAAATCACCCGTATAACGAGGGAGCCTGTTGGAACATTATTTCACGTCATCCGTTACACGCGTGATCGCCAGATGGAGCTTAGTGCTCCTCCTCCTTTTCTGCCTGGTGGACGTTTGCGCATCTCTTGAGTAACAACCGGAACAAGATGGCGAAGTGCAGTAGCCAACGCGCGGCGTGCTTTTAGTTAAGGTTTATGTTTATAGCTTTTAGTTTCCTTAATAAACTAGTGTTTCTTAATTGTGCCTTCAATGTAACCCGCACTCTGCACTAACAGTTGGAACATCGAACTTATAATAAAAAATATATCATGTTGGAATGCTAAAATTGCTACTGCGCAAACTCCTGACTATCCGGAACAGTTTTGTATTTATGTTGAAACAGACCTAAAGTAATGACGCCCAGAGAAAATACCTTAAAGGAGAAAGCTCACTGTAATATTTAACAACGTATCAGCAAAAGTGTCACCACCTTCAATTTGGTTACAAAATATTTTTAAAAAGCGCTCAATTCAATTTGTGCCATTTATTAAAAAAATATAAAATGAAAAATATAGAAAGCATATGATCAAAAAGCACATGCAAAAGTGATTTCTAGGATCTAGGAATTACTTTTGAATGTACTTCATGATCATAATAGCTTCTATATTCGATTGAAATAAGCAAATATTTAAAAAAATGTTTTAAATAATTTTATTTTCTCTTATATTTACATAATTTTGTAAATTTTTGTAAACACATTCTTTGTAGACAATCGTTGCTATCAATTTTAGAGGATTTACCTAACAGTATCTTAGACATTCCATTAAAATAGGTTATTATGATAAATTTAATAAATCTATCTAATATTTCATCATTAATAATTTTATGTTCATCACAATTTATACGGTACAAAACAACATTCTGCACAAGAGTTTTTTTTTACAAATTTTAGAAATATTATCTTTGTCAGCAATACTAGGCAAAATAAGATAAACATCTTTTAAATATGCAAAGAAATCTTGGTTGCATTAGTACAGTTTGTGAGAATAATCTTTTATTTTTGTTAAACTTTGACGATTATCATCATTAGATAAAGTTGTTAATGCATTCAGACATATTTGACAATTATGTTTAACAAATACCGCGCGATCATTTAAATTTATAATTAAAGTAGGCGGGATATTTTTTATACGGTTGTGCACCTTGCCAATCGACTCGCTGTATAGATTAGAGGTTATGTAAATATTTGGACATTTATAAGTTTCTCATCGGGTTCAATTCTTTTAGTTTAAAGGAAGTGAAACAGTTTTAGTGACAACCATAATAAATGTTCAAAGTGTTCGACGCCGGCAATTAATTAAACATTTTGAAGCGTCACTTTGACAATTCAAACTCAAATTAAGCTGTCAACAGTTAGTGTTGCCAATCTAATTCAAAATTCATAGCCTACTATAATTATAAATTTAACTGATCGCGTGGTATTTATTTACAAATATATCCGCCTATATAAGATAAAACATTGTCATCCACATTGTTTGTAATATTTATGTTATCGATGGTTTCTGCTTCAACATTATTAACTGGTACTACATCAACATTTTGTAAAAACGATTCTATTCCTTGAATTAAAAAGTAACAGTTGTCATTCTCACAATTAGCACCTACAGAATTTTTTGATACAAATGTTTTTATAAAGAGACTTTTAAAGTAGTGACCAAATGCAGTATAAGTCGGATTAGTATTAGCCATATCCTGTTGTCTTATTTGACCAAAGAAGTTTTCCAAAACATCCTGGTTAAATGATCTAGTTGAAAATTTAGTACAGCTTAGTTCATCTAATAACAATTCTCTAATTAATTCAAAATTTTTAAGCGTAAAAATCCATTGCTTTAACGAAGGAGGATTACATGCAATATTATGCTCATTCAAAAATAGTATATTGTAGACCGAGGCGGTAAAGTGCTTGTTTTCCAGGTCGAGAGAAGATATGGACAGGCGAGGCAAAGCCGAGCCTGGCCACACTTCTCGAGACCTCGAAAACTGCTTTACCGCCATGGTTTACACATTATTTTATTTCCTACACAACATTATAATTAATTTTGTTAATATCACACAAACGTTCTTTTTCTCGAAGTAAAAATATTAAAATTGAGTTACTATTAAAATTATTATAGATGTTTTCAAACACTGTGTTGTGTCAGCGTGGCCGAGCGGTCAAGACAGTGGTTTAATACAACAGTCTCTTCGGGGGCATGGGTTCGAATCCCACCGCTGACGAGTTGTTTTTTTTTCTTGATAATTTTAATTCTTTTTAAAACCAAATACCAGTGGAATTAAATAAAAAAACTTACGTTTGTTAATTTTTTGATGTCTATGAGAATGCATTCCAGAAATTATTGTCGCGCCACCTAGTGGTAAAGCCTCGTAAATTATTTTCGCGGCTAAGCATTTATGTTCATTTTGCCGGGCTAGCCGTGGAAACGTTTGCTTTCTGCTCTCTGATGAGCCGGTAAAATTGAATTTTCTACTAGTGAAGGAAAAAATAGTATATTACATAACGAGAGTTGTAAATAGCAAATTGCGCACGGTGGGAAAGTTGCGCATGAGCCGCGCAGCGGCGAATGCAAGTAATTCCACAAGTGCGTAATTGCTTTACAATTCGAGTTTTGTACTGTACTTTATCTACGACCACAAAAATTACCTTCAAAGTAATCAGCAATGACACTTGCAATTTCGACGGCTGTCAATCTAATGAGATGCGGCTACGTAGATCTAACTGCAAATGTGCGTAAAGTAGGTGCATTGTGCGTTTCTCTTACTTTATGCACGACGTTTGTAAACACCGGCTTACTTAGTTTATATGTTGTACGTAATTCGTCATTTACAGTAGTGGTCGTAAATAAAGTCATTTTTTCCAACTTTGTTATAGTATTATTCTAAAACAACAAGTGTCTTGTATTTCTTGTAACAAGACATCTCAGTGCATTTCTTATTGCTTTCTTTCCACCTCCATTTACGCTATCAAATATATCATTAAACAACATTATCACTTTGGCAGTATCTTGAGCCTCTATAGGTATTCTTCTTTTACCATCTAAGCTTGTGGATTCTAAAATATGTAACATTACAGACAACATGATTAGTAACAATAAGTATAGGTATACTTACCATCCATGGCCATCCTGTGTAAAGCAGTAGCCATGGATTCACTAAGGACCTGGGCAGCCAAGGATACTTTCATTTTGTTGAGTTTTGATTCTACAACATGCCTGTCTGTAATTTTTTTCAAGTACTTGAATCTTCCTAAAGGAGCATCAACAGTGTAAGCAGTGAGAATATGTTCTCATTTGGCAATATACACTTTGTTATTTTCTTCATATTTTATATTTTTCTTAAGGAAGTTATTGCGTATCACTTTCAATAGATGCGGGGGATCATAAAGAGGAATAATCTTTGCCCGTTGACATAAAAAATATTCTCATAAAAATTTTCTGTTCTTCGAAGAAAATCTTGTTTAGTTTTTCTTAACAATGAATTGAGAGTAGCCACATTTGTGGCTCCTTGATCACAAATAACGCTGATAACCACATTGCTGAATTAATTGAATCAGTTTTATAATGATTTGTTCCAAAACTACAGCTTTTGTCATTCCTTCACAGAAGGAATACCATATGGCCTGTTTCCAGCTAGTATTTATCCCCCTTATCATACATACTAATACGTGATCTGCTATTTTAACTTTCTTATCATACTCAAATTCATTACAGCAAAATCCTTCTACTTTATCTTTATATAAATTATACTGTAGGTTGGGCTTAATGGACATTTCATCCATTAAAAGAATACAATATTTATCCTTTTCTGCCAAATATTGGGCCGTCTTTTTCAAATTTTCAAATATTTTTTCATTAAGTCCGGGATTAATAGAAATTTTATGAAGTACTCTAAAAATACTTGATTTACTGGGAAGGGCACATAATGCTGATAAATATTTATATGCCTTAGGGCCTTTTTTGTAGATAGACAAAGCAAGAAGCTTTTCTTCAATGGTATATCTTCTGCCATGCAGTTTCTTTGTTGCATTTCTTAACTGATATTGACCATTGGTGAATTACTCTTGCCACACAATGCTTCCACTTGATAAGGTTGACTAAGGTTTTTTGCTGCAAGTAACCTTCGTTTAAAAGTACAACAAAAAAATTCAAAAGGTAAGAAAGATGTAACTCAGTCAGCTCTACTTCATAAAATTATTTTTGGCTATACAGAGTGTTCAATAACTGAGAGCCATACCAAAGTTACATTTTTTTAAATGGAACATTCAGTAACGAATAGGTAATAACAAAAAATTTCGGAAGCTTTACTTAAGAGTTTGTAAGATATTGATGTAAAAAATTGCCATGTTATGAGTGCTTATATCTTTGTTATTTATTTACATTTCGTCTTGAATTTTTGTAGGTACTCAATACAACATCTTTTCTACAGAAATTTCAAAACAGCTTCGGTCTATCTGTTATTATGTGTACAGGGTGATGAGTTTTGTGAAAGATAATTTTTCTCAAAATTTTCAAATGGAACACCGAGTGAAACACTGTTTTAATAAGCTTTCATAAAACGCCAAATGTATTTGTCTAAACTGAAGAAGTCGTGAGACAAAAATTAATAATTTTCCTTTCTTTCAATATTGACGTTATTTAGTTTGAAAATTGTTCGTAAGTAAGTTTACAATGGGGTTCAATCCTCTGCCACTCTTCTGTGATATCAACAATTAATTCTAATAGAATGTAAAGAGTGAAACTACATCTTAAGAAACCAACACATATGTAATTGCCTGGGAGAATAATATTATTCATTTTGTCATAAAAGCAAATATGTTCTTTTTTTATAATTGGTTTTCAAGCTAAAGGCTTTCTTAAGAATTTCTGAAGGAAATTTGGCTATTTAAATTTTTTTGAAATTTTATTTATTTCAAATTCTTTATTGAAAACAATTCTGAAATTTAGAATTTAATAGACTTATGGCCAAATTCACCATTCCTCAGTTACATGATTAAAGGTCAGTTAAGCTGTTAACAGACTGTTAAATATAAAAGCTGTATTCGTCAACCACTGTTAAGAGCTACTGTTGTGTCAAACTCACTCTTTTAAGTTAATTATGCATTATTTGGCAGTTAATAAAATTTATCGCTTTGTTATAACAACAAATATAGTTAATTTAAATTAAATTTACTTTTGACTTAACAGAGATTTAAATTTTAACGGTACCTTAGTAAACTGACTGTTAATTTGTGAATGGTGAATACGGCCGTTAAATTTTAAAAAGTAAATAATTTTGAAACTACCTAATTCTTCAGAAAAACCAAATAGATCATCTAATAGTCGAAATAGTCGAACATTTGATTTTAAATTTTGATCTGCCGAAATAATATTTGTTCTATTGATTTTCTATATCGCATCCTGTATATCTGGATCCTGTTTAAAATCTATATTTTTTTATATCGTTAATTAATTTTTAAAAAATGTCTCGTTCCACCGACCAGTACAAGTCAGCTTGAAGAAGTGTATGATATCCAGATAAAATAAGAACACCAATGAAATCTAAAAGCTCTGTTTTTCTAAAAAAAAAAATCGTGTCTGTTATTATCATTAGTATATTTTATCGAATACTCTATCATCATATTTTGAACTGAATACCATCTAAAGCTAGTTCCAATTCCGTTGATTTCGACTTGACAGATTCGGCTGTTGCTTTCGACATCACTACAAAAAAAGGAGACGCATATAAAAAATTTTGAAGTGGATGGTAGATAAAGTTGTTATTTTTAAAGAGTACTTATGGAAATGTTTAACTAAAATTTTAATAAAAACATAAATAAAAATCAAAAATTGTTATGTATGCTCAGATATAGAAAAAATTAGAAATTTGAATTATGTTTTCTTAAACTTTTTACTAAATTAAATTGATGATTTAATTTTTTTTTTTTTGTAAAATGTATAACTGTTAGCACCCTTGAAACTGTGAAAAAATTAAATGTTAAAATTAAAAAAAAAATTAGAAAATGGCATTGCATTAACGTATCAGTGGCCGTAAATGGGTTAAGACCGTCGTCTAATAAAACTGCCAAAACATTTGTAAAAAAATTGACAAGATTATATGTATTTCAACGATCAGGCAAAACATATTGTTCTATCAGCATGTTTTCTATAATGTCTGCCCGTATGTCAACGCGAAAACGAGTCTGATGACTTTTTTGATGTATTGCAAGACGATTTTCTTCGCTCCCCTAGTGCATGTTATCAGCATTTCTCTTAAATATTGACCCATCTGTCCACAGAATTTTGTTAATAATATCACTTTCATTTCATGTTAACGCAGTAACCATCTGGAAAACCTTATCTGTGTTGATACTCTTCCGAAAGCAAACCGTAAACTCGTTGAAAGTGGTATGGATGTAAACTGTTTTTTCTTAAGAAATGGTGTACTCTACTGTGTGAAATATTAAGTCTTCGTGCAATGGAACGAGTACTTCCTCTCGCCTCATTTTCTAAAATATTCAAAATTCGTCGTGCAACGCTTCCCGTTTCTCATAAACGTTGACCTAATCATTGAATTATGTGAATTATTTTATTTAAAAATAAGAATTCTGTCTTGTAAATGAGATGCGATCCACACATAATTGAATCGTTTATTATTAAAAGAGCCTAAGTCACTTTTTTGACATTTTCGGTTAAACATTACTATTTACTGAAATGGCCAAGCCGGTTAATTTGAAATAGATAAAAATAAAATCTATTTCTTCCAAGGGTGCCAAAATATACATTGATTTTCTAAATTTATTTTTTATTTTCTAAATTTATTTTTAAAAATAGTCACTGGACTATTTTTAAGATGACCTAAGTCACTGGACTGGAGTTCTTTTTAAAATTATACTATTGCTGCAGCGGCATCGTATTTTTTTTTTGTCGGAAACAACTTACTCGTAACAAACATAAGTAATAACTTCATATTCATAGTAAAAAGCGTAGTTACGCAAGATATTTTTAACTGCAAGACATGGTGGCCTGCTTATTATAAGAAAAATGATTTTTCAACTGAAACAATGAGTAAAAATATTAATAGAAATCTTAAAATCAGTTTTAATATTTCTAAATAACAACATTTCATACCCAACAAGGACTTGCCTGAAATTGCTAAAATGTCAGATTTCATAAATGGACATAATAAGCATAACTTTTATTTAAGATTGAGCAATAGGGCAAACTCTCTTTCCATGAAACCAGCAAAAGCATAAGCTTCAAATAAAATACCCATACTGGACACAAAAGTTCAGCTTAGTGAAATGGGTAGCTGAAGAACACAGAGCATTTTACGAAAATATAATATCAATAAAATTCCCCATTAAATAAAGAAATTAAACTATTTAAGATATGTTGTTATTAATTTTGTTTGTGTTTTCATTTTGACAATAAAAATACGCACTGTGTTTATGAATTTTGACTAATTTATTATTAAAAGGACCTAAGCCAATTTCTTTGTTTCTTATATTAAAAGTCTCTAAAACAACATACTGGGATTTTAAGTAAATACTAAGTGAGATTTTGTTATCTTCAAAAAATATAATTGGCTATTTTTAGGGGAAATGCGATATGATATACGTTAGCAAGTTTTTCTTAATTTTCTCAAAACATTCAAAAATGGACTTAGGTCCTCTTAATAATAAGCGATTCAATTACATATATCTATTTTACCGTGAATTTAAAAAGTAATTGCATAAGGCTTGTTCATGGAAAACAAAAGTTAAGCCTGTAGCTGTAGCTGTGTTTTATCGTAAAAATCACTGTAATTGTAGCTTAATCGAATTCCCAAAATAAAGTTTTGTTTTCCATTGCCAAGCCTTATGTAATGACTTTTTGAACACACGTTATAGACATAAGTGAAAAACAAATGTAATTGCAAAAGAAAAAAATTTATTGTAGAAAATTTCCGTTGATATTCTTACAACTTGGGATACAATATGTCTACAGGATATGTTCTGTGTATTTGGTTAATAAGTCCAATGATGAAATGTCCGAACGAATTTTTAACCAAGTGATGAACTTGTGGATCCACGAGTTTAACGTTTTTGTTAAGTGCTTCGTTGAAAGCTTGTGTTTTGTCTGGATCTTCGAACAAGTCGTCCACATTAACGTACATGTAGTCCTGACTAATTTCAATCGAGCCTTCCCGCCAGGTGATATACTTTCTACCAAAAAGCACATACTCACTTCCATCCAATACAAAATCCATCACCAGATTTCCTAAAAAGTAAATATTTGCGCGGCGATATCAATTTTAAAGTGTTACTTACTGAAGTCGATATCTCCGCTATATGTTCTATTAACAGGATAGCCAAGGACTAAGCCACTGATTAGACCTGCAGTAGACCATTTTGTGTTGGGAAATAAAATTTTTAGTTTGATGAGTTGCTCGTCAGGATTTACGTAGTTGGTCAAAATTTGATAACGATGTGCCCCAGAAACCGTTATGTACTTCAGGTAGAGCTCGTAAGGCCCGATGGTTGAATTTTTCCTGTTCACTGAGATTTTGGGTAGATAAAGTGGGTCAAGATTGCGCAATTGCTGAAGACTATTGAATCCGCTCACAGAATGCGAATTAAAATCTTGTGTTTGCTGTCCCCCACATTCTAAGATAGCTGGGTTACAAGGCGTAAAAATTACACCTAAAACACAAACATCCTCATTAATTTTATAATAAAGGCAGACGTTTGATAAAGCTTATTAGCTTAAAATAAATAAATAAAATAAGGTATTTATTTCAAGTAATACCTGAAATGACTGACATTTTACAAATAAATTTATTTCTGAAATTCACTTTTTACTCAGTTCTCTTCTCTTCAAATTGTAATGTGAAATACAACTATAACATTACTTGTATCGGTGTTAAATACTCGTTCATGGAAAATTTTCCACAATACACGAAAACTACTTTTACCAAAAAATCGAGAAGTTATAGAACACTTAGTGATATTCATATTTACAACCAATTAATAACATACGAGTTTATACAAATATGTACAATCAAATATTTAACAATTTAAAGTTAAAACATAACTAAATCAATAACGATTTATAAAACCTACACATTTGGTCTCGTCTATAACATTTGTTCTATGTGAGCCCTGTTATTATCTAGACACAATAAAATTATTATTATTATTAACTATTATTATTAACTTCTTCGGTTATGGATTTTCTAATCATCTGTATATCTAGCTCAGTAAAAGCAGCTCTAACACGATGTAACGGTTGTTCCTTGGTATTCACAGGAGTTGAACACGCCTTGTTTTTAATGGTTAAACATGAAGAAAGTCGTAAGCCCAAAACCCCCTTTTTCGACATCTCCTCCGAGGTCCGCGACTTTCTCGAAAAACGACCGCGGGCGCATTTCCTGCTTGACGGATTTTTCGATTTCGCCCCCCTTTCGGAACGCCCCCCCGAAAAACGCCTTATTTCCCAGTTTCTTCGATATCGCGGCCGATAGAAATTTTTCCATAAAGATCCGTAGATACGCCTTCTAGAACGATCCTTCGGACAACAACGGGGCGAACTCGAATGTTTCAACGACGCCTTCTCGGAATTAAAGATGGCGACGCCGCGATCGAAAATCGCCGCGCGAGAAGTAAACACGTCATGTCGCATATCAAATGAAAGGTTACGACGGCGACGGCGCGAACTCGAATCTCTTAGCGACGCCTTCTCGGAATCGAAGATGGCGACGCCGCGATCGAAAATCGCCGCGTGAAAGATAAACACGTCATGTCGCATATCAAATGAAAGGTCTCGACAGGGCGAACTCGAATGTCTCAGAGACGCCTTCTCGGAATCGAAGATGGCGATGCCGCGATCGAAAATCGCCGCGCGAGAGACAAACACCTCATGTCGCATATCAAATGAAAGATCTGGACGGCGCGAACTCGAATGTCTTAGCGACGCCTTCTCGGAATCAAAGATGGCGACGCCGCAAACTCGCCGCGCGAGAAATAGACACGTCATGTCGCATATCAAATGAAAGGTCTCGACGGGGCGAATTCGAATATCTTAGCGACGCCATCTCGGAATCAATTGAAATCGCCTTATAACTCATGATTCAAAAATTCGCTCGGAATCGTCCTAGGACGCACCGTTTGGCCGCTACGGGGCGTTAAAGTTACCATGCGTTCTTATGGAAGATCGAACTTTTTCTCCGATGATCGGCACTTTTTCGAACTTTTCTCGAGAAAGCGATCTCGGAATTTCTTTAAACTTTCAAAGCCGGTTAGATCGGTCCTTCGCGAGTCTTTCGAGGCCTCGTCCGTTTCGGTAGGACGATCCGGGCCGGCTCTAAAGTGTTCGGAATTTGACTGCGGTCGGTTATCGCTTCGGGAAAGAAAAATTTATTTCTGCGCAACCGCGGCAGATATTTTCCGGGTGTCGTGACCGGAGGGTGGCCGCCTCCTTCCTTTTCGTGAAGACACTGGTTTCAACCCCAGCGCGTGATAAATAACCGAACGGCGAATTTTTTTTTAAATTCGCCTCCGGCAGTGTTGGGCACAATTAAATTATATTTGCAATTAACAATTAACAATTAATTAATTGTAATTGTAGAAACTCGCAATTAACAATTGATTAATTGTAATCGTAGAAACACACAATTACAATTAATTAATTGTAATTTTAAAGAATCCGCAATTACAATTAATTAATTGTTAATTGTGTGTTTCTATGATTACAATTAATCAATTGTTAATTGCGAGTTTCTACGATTACAATTAATTAATTGTTAGTTTTTTTGGAATGGGCTTCATTGACAATTAACAATTAACAATTAATATTTCTGTCTGAATGTATAAGTAACATTTATATCATATAAATTCTACTGTATTACATTAATAATTATAATATTAATTTATTTTGCATGAATTCACCTGGTTTGACAGTAATGACAGCGTCTGTTATTCGATTAGAAGTCGGTATTAATTTAGCAAGCCATGGTTAATTGCAATTACAATTAATTAATTGCAAATGACAACTAATTTAATTACAATTAATTTAATTGCAATTAATTGAATTTAATTGCAATTAATTGAATTTAATTGCAATTAAATTTAATTGTGATCTGCAATTAAACCAATTAATTGCAATTAATTTAATTGTAAATTGCAATTGATATTAATTGTAATTAAATTTAATCACAATTAAACATTAATCAACTAAATTTTTAATCAATTGATTAATTAATTGAAATTTTAATTGATTAATGCCCTACACTGGCCTCCGGTAAGGTAACGCTCCGAAAAAAAATTATTTCTCCGAAACCTCCGCAGATATTGTCGAGATGTTTCGACAGGAGGACAGCCGACACCTTCCTCTAAGCAACGCCACCGATCTCCATCCAAACACATTATAAATAACCGAACGGCGAATTTTTTAAACCTGTGCATTTTAGGGGCGTTCGTTTGAAATTTGACCCCGTCGCGAGCGGTCAAAATGGAATGCAACTTTCACGGTGAAATTAAGCCGTCCGCACATCGGAGGATTGGCGTTCCGCTTTCCCGCAGGACTCGACGAGAGAAACTCGATTGTCATACCTACGCCATCTTGGAATCGAAGATGGCGGCGCAGCGATCGAAAATCACCCCGTAAGATATAATCCCGTCGTATCGCAAACGAAAGGTCTCGGCGAGGCGAACTCGAATATCGTAGCGACGCGATCTCGGAATCGACGATGGAGGAGCTGTGATCGAAAAACGCACCGTAAGAAATAAAGACGTCGTGCCGCATATCAAATGAAAGGTCTCGATGGGGCGAACACGAATGTCTCAGCGACGCCATCTCGGAATCAAAGATGGCGACGCCGCGACCGAAAATCGCCGCGGGAATGATAAACACGTCATGTCGCATATCAAATGAAAGGTCTCGACGGGGCGAATACGACTGTCATATCGACGCCATCTCGGTATCAAAGATGGCCGACTTATACGATCGAAAAACTTTCCTTTAAGAGATAAGTAGGCCGTGCCTACTCAAATTTAACGTGCACGGCTGTTGTAGGGGAGCACTTTTCACTTAAGATTTCATGGCAAGAGTTGAAAAATTCAAAGTCCAAAAATTTTAAAAAACAGTCGGCATAAGTTCACCTTTTTTCATCCATCTTTCTGTCTCTTTGCTGAAAAATAATATCTAAATTTTAATAGACACACTTGCGAGACGTGAAAGGTAATGCTAAAGAAATACATAATATTACATTTATTAAGGCGCATAAATATGATTTTGTTTTATTTCTTTAATTATTTACAAAATATGTCGCTTCGCCTACGTCTGTTGTTAGTAAATGTGTCACATATTTTTTCGCATGATGTAACGTAAATTGTTGGAATGAATTTCTGCTAACGACAGTTGCAGATATTTCTATACTATTATTACTATACATGAGATACATTATATGCGTTCGGTAAAAAAATTGTTTAAAAAAAGCTTAGAATTAGTAAGGAAGTGGAAAAAATCTAAAACAAAATATTTTATTTCATTCATAAATAGATAATTACAATTTCTATAGGCTAAATAATTTAAATTTTATTAACGCAACTATCAAATTTGTGAATGTAAAGTACTTCAGTTAGATTTTTAATTTTTAATTAAGACTAGATAATTTACATTCTTACATAAAATATGTGCAGCTTACAATTTTTTCTTTTTTAAGATTATTGACTGCGCATTTTTTAGAGGTTGACAATCCTGTGCAGAAATATTTCGTTTACTTTCAACCTGTCAAAGAGGACGAAACGTAAATATTTTTTTTCCATATTATTTAAAATAATTAAGAAAAAAACACGTAGAAATTTAAAAAAAAATGAGGAAAAATCTTTCGTTTCTATGTTTCACGAAAATAAGATCTAATTAGAAAGGGTGTGATTAAAAGATAAATGAAGTCTGCCGTGATAAAGAAAAACTACATCGGGAAAATTTTTCGTATATCGAAAAATTTAAATTTCATTTCGACTTCCTAACGACAACTGTTCGCGCACTTTTAATTAATGATTTTTGAAGGGCTTAAATTCGTAAAATTCCGCTAAAATTTTTGAACGTAACTGAATCCGTTGTCATGACAACGAACGATTCGACCTGGACTTTCAGTTTTTGATTGTGTTAACATGGTGTTAACGCAAACGTAGTATTTTTCTTGCATATTACTTATTGGAAAAAATCGATATAATTTACGAAATATGTATCCCGCGAAGACCGTAAGCCAAGGCGAAGCCGCGGCGAGCCAGCAAACGAGTTCGACAAAGGTACTTTGCCGCCGTGGTGCGTACATTTTTTCGACTACCACTCACTCGGCCATTTATTTTGAAGTGCTCAAAACTTGCAGATTTATATCTATGTTTGTAACTTCGTAAAGTTTTCAAATATGCATTTAATTTACCTTAAAATACGATAAAGACGACGCTGGCGTTTCGATGACACCAAAAGCTGCGATTTGAAAAAAATTAATTTGACATTTAATTGAATTCGACGCTAATGCAGGCCACGATGCAGGCAGCGCTTTTTATAAGTGTCCTAAAAGCAATTAAAAATCATACTAATTGATCCAAGATAAAAAGATTTCAGCATTACCGAAAAATAATCAAATGTAAATAATTAATTGGTCATCATTTATAAATAAACAATAATATTAATTAAAATCGATTATTGTCACTTCAGAATTATAGGTCACTTCAGAATTATAGGTCGAAGTAGGCTTCGTCACAGACAGGTAAAATATTTTGCCTGCCTGCCTACCTTTACTTGAATGGATATCGTAAAATTGTACTTTCGAATATGGTAATCGAAAAAAAAACTATTAATGATAACAATAATAAAAATGAGAAAAAATTATCCAAGCGATTACTATTTCGAAGGACGAGGACGGTAAAGGTCAAAGGTCGAGGTCGAGCAAAAAAAATCGGAAAAATGGGGAAACAATTTTTAAAAATTTCAGTTTCGTAGTAAGAGTTGGAAAATGTCAAGAGTTGAGGACGACGGAAAATTTTGAGATGTGAATTTTTGAAGAGGTCGCTCTTTTTCTATCGCACTGTAAATAACGAAACGACGAATTTTTTAAATTGAAAAGCACTTCGGGGGCATCGGACGGCGATTTCGATACGGAGATGCCTATCGCATAGCGAAATTTGTCGCACTCAGATTCGACAAAAAGGTGGAAACTGACGAGCGGCGTGACGTTCGAACGAGGTTAAGTTTGTACGATAATAATTAATTATTGTTTGATGTGCATCACGTTATTAACGAATGTGTCGCCGCTGGAGAGTATTTTTTTTTTCTTTAACATAAATCAATATCGTTTTCGTTCGAAAATGTGTGATGTAAATTATTCGTTCGATTAAATATGATTTTGTTTTATTTGTTTATTTAATTACTTTTTTCGGTTATTGTTTCAAATCAAGAAAAAGGTGTTGCTTCGCCTACGTCAGTTGTTAGTTACTATACCTTTTCAACTTCAATTTCGGAAAAAGGAAATTTAATTTCGTAAATAGTAAGTTGAATTTCGGAAAGGTAATTTCAATTTCGGAAAAAGTAAATTTAATTTCGGAAAAAGTAAATTTAATTTCGGAGAAAGTAAATTCAATTTCGGAAATAACAAATTCTCCATTTTATGGGATTCTATACAGGCTGTTACAAATTCGAGGCTCACCATTGGGATCTCGGAAACGGTAAGAGATACGAAGTCGGTTAAATTGGGGCAAAGTTGCGTATTTTGGTGCTAAACAATAATCCGTTCTGAAAAATTTTCTACGTTTTGTAGTTTTTAAAATATTTCAAAAAAACCAGAAAACGTAATTTTCTTTTTTATTTTTTCCTGAAGTTATTATTGCAGGGATCATAACAAAATTAATACATTCTACAGGCACTTTTTTAAGCTCTTTATGATGATATCATTAGATTTTACTTAAAACGTTTCGTCTCGTTCTGACCATCATCAACTTCATTTTTTCTTATGGGCGCTACATTGGGTTTTCATACCATTGAATAGATCTATTTTTTCTGATGCTTTTCCATGTATCACACATCCCTATTTAATAATTTGAAACAGCTGAAAATGCAAGAAATTGTTGAAAATAACACTGCAAAGAAAAACATGGTATGCAGTGAAAACAAAAACCAAAAAAGTTTGATATACCTTCGGAGTTTTATTTCGTGTATCACAAGAGCTGATTTTAGTAAAATTTTTAGATCTAAAAATGAATGTTTTTGAACCCAAGAATGACGTAAATTTAAAAATTTATTGTGGTCTTAACAACAATTTAGTAATAACGAGCGAAATTTCCTTCCAACAATATCCAGAAAGACAACTACAAAACAATAGTTGATTAGATTTGTAATTAAATTATACATTATTATTATTATTAAAGCAAGAAAATATCAAATTAAATTATGTATGTCTTTAGAAAACTTAAGCTTAAGCTCTTAAGAGATATTACTGCTCGAGGAAACATTCTTTCTTGTAGTCTCATAATTTTATACATTTTATAAGGAACTACTTAACTACCTCTACTAATAAAATTCTTCATTCTCATTATCATTAAGGCGATCTCGATACGTCCTTCGATCTTCATTAAAATATCCATAAAGTGCAATGTTTCCATCTAACTTAATAACATTGTTCTGTGTGGATGGCATCTTTCTGGGTATTATTGGAAGTATATTTCTCTTGCTATTACTAAATTGTTGTTAGCACAATACCTTTTTAATTTTACAAGAATGAGAGATTTTTAAAGACATAATTTCTTGTGATACTTTCTTGCTTTAATCATAAAAATGTATAATTTAATTACGAAACTAATTAAATACTGCGTCATCGTCATTGTTGGAAGTAAATTTCTCTTGCTATTACTAAATTGTTGTTGTTAACACAATACGTTTTAAAAATGTAAGTCTTTCTTGGATTCACATCATTCATTTTTATATCTAAAAATTTGTCAAAAATCTGCTTTTGTGATAGACGAAATAAAACTCCGAAGGTATATCAAACTTTTTTGGTTTTTGTTTTCACTGCATACCATGTTTTTCTTTGCAGTGTTATTTTTCAACAATTTCTTGCATTTCCAGCTGTTTCAAATTAATAAATGGGGATGTGTGATATATGGAAAAGCATCAGAAAAAATAGATCTATTCACTGGTATTAAAACCCATTGTAGCGCCCATAAGAAAAAATGAAGTTGATGATGGTCAGGACGAGACGAAACGTTTTAAGTAAAATCTAATGATATCATCGTAAAGAGCTTAAAAAAGTGTCTGTAGAATGTATTAATTTTGTTATGATCCCTGCAACAATAACTTCAGGAAAAAATAAAAAAGAAAATTACGTTTTCTTGTTTTTTTGAAATGTTTCAAAAACTACAAAACGTAGAAGATTTTTCAGAACGGATTATTGTTCAGCACCAAAATACGCAACTTTGCCCCAATTTAACCGACTTCGTATCTCTTACTGTTTCCGAGATCCTAATGGTGAGCCTCGAATTTGTAACAGCCTGTATATGTGGGTATTTCCATCCCAATGTTCATGTTTGAATGTTATTTAAACACAAAGTGGCCCACCGAAAATTTTAGTCAGTTTTTAGTCCTTTAGCCTTTTTTACTTATTTAACAATCCTTGAACAGGTCAATTTTGGACTTCAAGGTGATATCTTCATTAATTTCAAAGAAAATTATATACAACATGTCACAAAAAAAGTGCTCAAACGAAAATGGTAGAAAGTAGACGAGATTTCATCGATAAAAAACCTATATTGTCAGGGTCGGAAAAGCTTAGTTTTTTTACGGGCGTTCGAATTTTATTCCCAAAGAAAAAGCTGCTCATTCTAAATTGGCACATAATTCATAAATATTCGATCAATTTAAATTAACAAAACAGTTTTGGAAAGCTAATTAATACCTTTTTGACTTAAGGATAATACATCTTCGCGAACAAATTACTTTGATTAAAAAAAAGTTTGTCAAAAAATGAACGAAAATGCAACTTTTTTCGTTAGTTTTCGCTCATATCTCGGAAAAAACCCTTAAAGGTACCACTTTTTTAGTTTTACTGTAAAAGTATATCGAAACCCCATCGAATAAAAAATATTCACTGTTCTATCCCTGTTACTTTATGAGCATTGGCAGTTTGAAAAGTACACTGCGCAACATTTTGAACACTTAATAATAAAAAAAAAAATTTTAATAAAATCTTAGTCATTTCGTTGCATTGAAAATTTTCGGTGGGCCATTCTGTGTTTAGATAACATTCAAACATGAACACTAGGATGGAAATATCTATATAAAATCCCATAAAATGAAGAATCTGTTGTTTCCGAAATTGAATTTACTTTTTCCGAAATTAAATTTACTTTTCCCGAAATTGAAATTACCTCTTCCGAAATTCAACTTACTATTTCCGAAATTAAATTTGCTTTTCCTGAAATTAAAATTATATTTTCTGAAATTAATGTTACTTTTCCGAAATTGAAGTTGAAAAGGTATAAATATGTCACATATTTTTTCGCATGATGTAACGTAATTTGTTGGAATGAATTTCTGCTAACGAAATTTGTTGCTAACTATTTATTATTATTTTTGTTGTTGTTTTAAACCGAGAAAAAGATAACCACGATCGAACGAATGGTCGCGACGAGCAGACGCGAAGGAAAAATTAGCTTAAATTTTTTTTTTAAAACCCTCAAAATTGAAAAAAGGTCATGATGAAAAAAAACATTTAAAGATTAATTAGATCCAACCCAAGCAAAGCAAACCCGACTCCACCCGGCATAAGTGAATCCAAACTCGCTTATTTTAAATGGCTTGCTACATTTTTTGTCACGTTCTTGAATTGTACATTTAAAAATATGTCAAATTGTAATACATTTCCCTATCTCTAAATTGCATAATTTTTGAGATATTTTGAGTTGGATCTGGATTCTGCAATCTGATTTTCAAAATACCGGGTGTTCTTTTACTGTATGCAAATATTGAAACCTGTAATACATCACCATAAATGGCAACGATTGAACTCATATGTCCTTAACAAGTGTTTTACACGTTTCGAGAAAATTGCAGTTGAAAATCGGGCAAGAATTAATCGCACGTCTATGTCTTTGAGGTAGGTCAAGAAAAGGAAATTTTATTCGACCGCAGAAAGCATCTGTTGGAACAAAAAACAGAACTGCAATCGAGAAGTGACTCAGTGACCTTTGCCGAGTTCGGGCGGCTAATAAAAGCATTTTTTTTCACGTCGCAGTAAATCGTATCCTTTGGGATCAACAGTTTAGTTTGTGAAAAGAACTTTTACGAGTTAAAGCTAAATACGATTACTGTTTTTTGTGCTTAGTATTACTTATTAAAATGCCGCAATTCACGAACGGGGAGAGAACAGATGCTCTTCATCTATGGCGAAGCTCCAGGAAATACTGAAGAAGCACGGCGGATTTATGGAAACACATTTCCAAATCCATGCAAGAACATTTACAGCATTTACGCGATTATGGAACGTTTCGTGTGTGTGTCGCTAATGATGGATGCCACTTTGAACAGTTGTTATAAACATTCGTAAATTACTGTAGTGAACGTTTGAATGTGTTATTTCACACAGATATTTATTCGGTGAGTGAGTGCGCCTTTGCATATTAGTCACGCCTGCGATGTTTATTGCCTACGATCAGCGAAGCAGGTTCCGTAAGTCTCTTATTGTTTCATGACCGTCGTATAAGGGGCGGATAAAATAATTTTCCCCCGTTATGAAAAAATTTTTTTAAAAATTTTTCCGTGTTCTACGTGCTCTCACAGTAATATGGTTAAAATTTTTGCACTTTTTTACAAAAACGCTGTATATCTAATATCACAGCTATTATTGAAGCATTTTTTTTTGTAATAGCTAATATTGTAGTTGAGGCTTTAAAGATCTTATCAATTCCATAAGCATAATCTATTAAGCTTCAGTATGTCTAAAATATATCACTCTGTTCGAAGATATTCATACATAGAAAAATACTTTTTTTTCAAATGGAATGACTAATATTTTAATTCACCATCGTAAGTGAAATTAAATGCTGCCTCGAAGTGTATTAGTTTTCCCTGTATCTAACTTTAACAATTTTTCAGTTTTGAAAAATTTTTATTTCATCAAAATTTACAATTTTAATAGGTCAAATATTTTTAATTAATACTTGCGGTCAATTTTTTTATAGATTCTTTAAAAAATATGATTTTGACAAAAATACTGCGCTCCTAAAATATCAAGAATAGAATATAATATATACAGGGTCTCCCAAATAGAGTGGCCTATTAAAAGTTTTCGGGGAAGGGAATATACAAAAATTCTGAAAATTAGTACACTGCCCTAAGGGAAAGCGATCTTTCAGATTAAAATATTTTCACTTTTATATCATATACAGGAAGTCGCCGTTAACTTTCTTATTTTAAATGGAACGCTATACTTTTTATTACAAATTCTGATTCTACATATTATTTTAAATCAAAAATGTTAAGGCTTCCCTATATTTTGAAATTTTTTGCAGTAAGTGTCGACAAAATAAAAATATTTATTGAGTTATACCATTAACAGATAAGTAGAAATAAATAAATAAGTTTCGACGAATGCTAATACAGAAATTTCATTTGCTTCATTGCCAGTTACAGGAGCAGATGAAGTTTTCTTTGGTCAGACGGTGTCACTTCTTAAAAAATTGGAGTATGTTCCAATCTTCTATACTTTTTTTTCTGTCATTGGCGGTAATTGCGGATACTTTTCATTAAATTTTCTGCTCATCTAGTAATCATTTTATTGCACTCTCCTTGAATTAAAATAAACTTTTTATTAGAATAAATAAAATTATTCATTATTATTTTTACCACTTTACCAATTGTAAGTATTGCTTTTGTTGTTTAATAAACATGTTGTAAACGCTCGTTTATGAAAATGGTAAACTTACGGTAGGTATTTACTTAATAGCTTTATTCTATGATGTACGTCAAAATAATGTTATGGTTAGCAATTATTTATTTCTTAAATAGTAAAACTTCAATATCTGCTTCTTTTTTCAAAGCTTGCTACCAATAAGTGCATACATTCCATTAATTAACAGAATAAAATAAACAATAATTGATAACAAGAAAACTAAAAGATATAGGTATAGGGAATGCTAATACCAATCAATGTAGAATTTGATTCTGTATCTCATGATATAAAAATGCACAGGGTGTTCCGTTTACGAAAATTGAGTTTTGGGCAGTTAAACATAATGACGTTCGACACCATATTGTGACCACCCTATGAATTTTTCAGGGATAATTAGGATATGATTTGAAAGTCTGAACATTATACTTTTAAACGACATGTCACTTCAATCTTTAAATTTGAAATTGGCGTAAATACATTGTCCTAAATAAAAGGTCACCAAAACAATTTTTTAAATAAATTTGACGATACCTCAAGATTGGTTACATTTAGGTATAGGGAAGCCTCAACATTTTTTATTTAAAATAATATGTAGAATCAGAATTTGTAATAAAAAGTATAGCATTCCATTTAAAATAAGAAAATTAACGGCGACTTGCGGTATAACAGGAAGTGATATAAAAGTGAAAATATTTTAATCTGAAAGATCGCTTTCCCTTAGGGCAGTGTACTAATTTTCAGAATTCTTGTATATTCCCTTCCCCGAAAACTTTTAATAGGTCACTCTATTTGGGATACTCTGTATAATATGCAATATATTGATAGAAATTTCAAAATTCCGGATGGTTTTTAGACTGTCTATAGTTTCTAACTTATGAAAAGTCCATTTCCTATGTGTCAAAAAGGTTTCATAATTTTATTCCGTATTTAAGTAATTATTACTTTCGTTATACCTAAGGACGTCGATTATTTATTATTTCCTAATCATATTGCTAGTTATAAATATTTTGCTTAATAATATTTAATATGCATATAATTTCTTTGCTAATAAAAATCCATTAATTATATAGGGTGTTTCACTGAAGATGCATCAAACTTGAGGGACACGTTTCTGACACTATTTCAAACAAAATATCTTAATAAAATAATTTAATCGGAGCAAGTTGAAATTTGCATAATTTGGACTCGATGTTTTTAGAAATATTGTACTTTTTAGCTCCGCCACCCCCCCAAATAGCAAATATAAATAAAATTAATATTTCGCGACACCCCTCCTATAATTTTATGTCGCTGCGTTTATAGCGACGGATATGAACATACATGTGTGACGTCATAAAATGATTTCATCATTGTTTAGGCTATTTTCGCGACCTCCCTTTAATATCATCGCAACCCCCAGGTTGAGAAACGATGGTTTAAGGTAAATTTAAACCTGAAGCTCCGTTGTAAAAACGGCCCGACAGTAATATTACTGTTCAAATAAATGTGTGCGTTCGTAATTTGTTGTTTATAATTTTTTTTGTGATTGTTTTTTTTTTTAATCGGGAATAATAATTCAAGAAAATGTAATGCCGCAACGAGAAAAAAATCTGAAAATTTTTTTAAAAATGTTTACAAATACTCCAATGTCAAGTCGGAACAAAAAAGATTATGTAATAATAACAATAATAATAAAAATTGGGATAACATTATCCAAACAATTACTACTTCGAGGACGAGGGCGGTAAAGATCAAAGGTCAAAGTCAGGACAAAAAATTCTGGAATTTTTTTTCTTTTTAATTCGAATTTCGAGAACGAGGCATCGTAAAGATCTTAGGTCAAGGGAAGAAATTGGAAAAGATTAAGGAAAATTTTTTAAAAATTTTGAATCTCGAGAACGAGGCTTTAAAGGTCAAAGGTCACGGTGAAGTCAACGAATTCGGTAAAATTTGGAGACAATCTTTATTAAAGTAAAAATTAGAATTTAGAGAGACGAAGTTTGGAATACACTAACGTCAATTTATGAAACTTCGGACGACTTTCGCCGGCGATCCCGTCGCTACCGGTAACCGACGGAGAAAACATATGAAGCTTTGAAAAAATTTCGAAACTAATTTAAAAATTTAAGACAAGGTCAAGGCAGAGACGAACATTTCGGTACAAATGGGGAAAAATATTTAAAAAATTTACCATTTTAATACGGAAATTGTAAAAGATAAACACGTCGTGTCGCATATCAAATGGAACGTCATAGCGAGACAAACCGGACTGACATACTGACATCTTGGAATCAAAGATGGGCGCGTTATACGATTGTAAATGTTAGTTTAAAAGATAAACACGTCATGTCTCATATCAAATGAAATGCCCGGACAAGACCAAATCGACCGTTGCTCGGACGCCGTCTTGCAATCAAAGATGACCGCCCTACACAATCGAAAAATATTACTTTAAGAGATAAGTACGTCGTGCGACCACTCATATGTAAGCGTTCAACGAGCACAACACGACAGGCGCAATTTCCTAGCTGCCACGAGCCCCCAACAGCGAGCGGCCCTTAATGCGCGAAAAAAACAAGAGGTGACCTGGGGGGGCGTGAAATTGGACCGAACCGTCCAAACCAGTGGTCTTCAAACATGTTACTTAGTTTGCGATGTACCTCATAGCTGGAATGTGCCGGAGCTCTCTCCATTTGATACCAACATTTATTTAAAGCATTAAGTGGCCAATCATCTAAGAAATTGGATACCATTCCCCTTATAATTACATAGTACATTTCAAAACAAATAAAATAAAAAAAAACATTAAAACTAAAATTGTCTTGAAAATTAGCATCACGTATCAATTTTGGATTTTGTTGGGCTGAAAAATACAAATTTCCTCTATTTGTAACTCCCTCCCTGCTGCATTTTGATTCGTTTGTCCAAATAATGGTTTCAAAAAATTCTGATCCTCCTGAATTTTGAATAACATTGCCTCGCAAAGTTGTATACGATGTATTTCGTCGCCAGGGCGAAACGCATGCACATTTAAAAAGAAATAGGCATGCATTTTATGTTTTGCGAGCATTCTCTGAATGGACGAATAACATGGTCCCAGGTCTTCTGAAGCAGATCATATTGAAGCATGCGGTCTTGCGTGGAAATATGCTAAAACATTTACTCAAATTTAAATCGCGAAATCCTGCGATCACTTTTTGACCTAAGATTGCATTAGAATTGAAAAATTGCAGCTAGTTCGCTACTTAATAAGTCATTCCACACAAGGCGGCCAAGCGTACTGTCAAAGCATATTGAAAGTTTTCAAATTCAGTCTCCATATACCTATGAGCTAAATGGCGCACACCACCTCCTGCTTGAGGGAATAACTTATCCACCCGAGACTAGATCAGCTATGGCACAAAGCGTGGGGCCTATGACTGCATTTTTTTGCATGCTCACAGTAGAAGGCATCTATAGAAGGAAATGGGAAGATGCAGTGAAGAGAGCTTTCTCACATTTTGTATGTATAGATGACATAATAGGGGTTATAAAAACCCGAAGAGAGCCAATGATCTAAAACATAGGTTCTCAAACTAGTTTCGTCTACCGCCCACTTTGAGAATCAATTATTTTCTAGCGCCCCCTAAAATTTTTAACTTTACACATCTTAAAAATCACAATCGCAATCATTACTTTAATAACTTTAGTTACATTATAGCCTGCCATATATGAGTCTTATCTTGTTTCTCTCAATTTTCTCTGTGTCCTTTACCGCCCCCCTGTAGGCCTCTAGCGCCCACAAGGGGGCGTTATCGCCCACTTTGAGAAAGACTGATCTAAAACCTCTGATTTCGTTGATGGCTGATAACTCATTAGTAACTACACGACAAGCCACTAGGATGCACTTTTCACTCTGTATGTTCAGATATGTTCTCAAGAAATCAAATTACTGATGTGGGAAAATGGTTCACTCGCGAAGAACTTGGACAAAAGTTTCGAGGACTGACTAATAGTGAATCAAGCACCTTCTTCAATCTCCTTATATTGAGATATACTCTAAGCTGAGTGCAGCCAATCAAACTGGTCTGATGACTAGTGTATACAATCAATTATCTTCAATATCCTGCTTCAGCGGAAACTGAATGATACAATTCAATGGGGATTTATTTGATTACCTCCAAAGGACAAGAACAGAACAGATTTGCAATAAAATTTTTAAAACATTTACGTTATTATTTTCATCGTCAGTAATAATTTTGGTGCTGCTTTTCTTTGTTTGAATTCCAAACTGTAGAAAATTTGATTGAAGTTTTCTAAACTTTGGTTGTAAGTAAGGATATATCTTTCATTAAACGAAGACACGATAAGTTCTGCAAACAATTCTGCCACATTCACCATAAATAAAAAATACATTTTGTATGTCTGCGTTTGAATATTCTTAGTCGTGTATATCCATAGCTAAACTGTTTTTTGACAGTTACTAAATTGATGAATTGAAAAATGAGAATTACTTTCATTTTCATAGCACACTATTCAGGAACAATACCGAAAAGGGAAAGAAATTGGATATAATCTGGAAGCCTTTTATTGTGGCCTATTATAAGCAAAAAATTAACATCATGGTTTTTCTTTTATAAAAATGGCAATATCATAAACATGGTACTGCAAATTCGATTTTTTTAAAATCGAAGTAACTCGGAAATAGTTAGTTATTCTTGTATCTTATGTGGTACAGAAGCGAAATAAATACTGTTTTAAAAATATGGACTGTTTTTCGCAAATAGCATACCTTTTTTTATTAAATATAATTATTTTGTTAATTAAATAAAATTTGTGTTATAATTTATGTATGCTTTTTTTAATTTTCTACTTCTTGTGTTTCTCTAAGTCTTATGTGATTTTTGAATTACTGCGTAATCGGATGATAAATAGCGCGATGCATTTTTCGTAAGACATACATACGGTATAAAGCAGTTTTGTACATTAAGGCCCGATTTATTCACCTCCAAGTAAATTTATCTGGTCGTTTATTCCCATAGTAACAATTGTGATCACAATAGTTACTATGGGAATAAATGACCAGATAAATTTACTTGGAGGTGAATAAATCGGGCCTAAAAGAAATTATATAAGTATTTGTTTATACTCACTCGAAAAAACCGTTTCAATGTCAGATGAGAAAATAAGGACACAAACGCAAAATATGATTGGAAGATGCATTTTGAACGAATTGTATTGTAGTCAACATATCGTGTATATTTATATGCTTGTTCCCTGCTCCCACCACACATCCACACAGCCGACGATCTGCAGTTAATTTTGTTTCGATTTATAAAACTTTTTTTTTTCTCAATGTAAGACCAGTTTCCTCGCTGAGTATTTGCCGGCCTGTAGTAGGCCGTTAACGTCTTCCAGTTAATAAAAAATATCTTTACGACATTTAGCAACTATAAGATAAGAAAGATTTTATGTTTTAAGGCTTCTTAAAGTTTTTTGATAACACTGTAAATTTTGTTTACGATTTTGGGAGACAGCATTTTATTTTATAAAATTGGCGAAATTCCGGTAATAGCTTATGCAGTCATCCTTGCTTAGTGACGTTTAATTTAATGTCGTTCAATGACTTGATTTACTGTGATTATCCTTGCTTTATTTTTATTTATAGTTAAGGTATCTACTGACCAAGTTGGTTTGTCTTATTAAATTACCATTTTGTTTGATAATATTTACTAAAGAATTTTGTTGCAAGTCGGTTTTGATTGTTAGCTCGGAAAGTGATCACAGGATGTCGTGATGTAAACTTTTCAAGATAATATTTACGTTTAAAAAACTTATGGAACCTTTATTATTCTCTTTTTTCGATAGTAAATTGTAACCTATTGTGAAATGAATTAAACTTGTTTAAAATATAATGTCGTAAAATTAACAAAATATCGTCATCATATCTACAGTGTGTCCCCGGATTAAGTTCACTATACGTATAATGGACCAAAAATTGTTTAATTCAGATTTCATGTTCTGCAGTTCAGGTCTGCTTGGCGTGCCAAATTTAAGGCCGAAAGTCTTCAATATGGCGGAATTAACACAAGAAGAAGTAAAATCTGTGTAGGTAAAGTGGTCTTTCTTTCGAATTTAGGAGAAAAATTTAGTAAAACAAAATGAGGATCATTTTATCTTACTAAATTTTAAAGAAAATTCAAACTTTATGGCCACAACAGTAGACAAAAGCAACGATACTGTTTTAATCAATGAAAAGTTCAAACTTTGCAAGATGTGGTATTTGATTGTTATATAAAACACAAAAAAGTTTCAAGTAAAAGTTGTAGATTACTGGAAACATTATTAGCTTGCAAATTGATTGCTATTTGTCATTTTTCACACAATGTAAGTCAAAAATTGGCCGCGTGATGTTGACCTAAATAAACTGTCAGTTGTTTCTTCAACATTGTTGAACTTAATGAATTACAGTCCGAGACAACTAGATATACACATAATTTCTCTAGTACCCAAACCACACAAACACTGGCGTAATTAACGCCATCGCGGGGGGCGCAGACTTCCTTCCTAGGATGTCATCAAACAAGAGTACAAAAAATAACAGTTATTGAAATTCAACTTTAAATTAGCTCGCCTGAATACTTGTAATAATTCCTTCAAATTTGCCAATCCTTCTTCTACACTAACACTTGGTAAAAAGTATGTCGTCCATGTATGCCACAGCTATGGTAAAACGTAAGCGTCACACTACTCGTATTTATTATTATTTGTCTTTGAGAAATTAGGGATGCACTGATATATCGGTGTCCGACATAACGGCCTGTTCTTGAGATATCGGTATCCACCAGTATCGGCCAATTTTTAACCGATAGCTTAACGAAACTTAATGACGAACGATTTCGAGCAATCGGAGTATAGATTCTGACAGTTGAATTTGAAAATAAACAGAATTTTATTAATTGTTTTTTGATGGCAATCTTAATATTTGAAATACTCTATTTACTTCCAACAGTCAATGAGACTGTCTTGAAGACCAACTAAGTATACAGGGTGATCAAAGTTACTGCCGCACTGTTGCTAACTTCGTTATTATTGGAGCTACGAAGTGGTTCAAATGAGCAAAAATGAACTATTTTCACTCAGGATTACAATGGTGATATGAAGAAAACAATTGCGCATCGCATTCTCAAAATAATTGCAAAGTTTTTTTAATGGAACACCCTGTATTTTTTGTTGACAAATGAAAGAACATCAAATTATAAATACAAATTATTCTTACTATGTTTCCTTAAAACGAATAATAAAGAAGTTATTGCGAAAGTTCTATTCATCATTTACAATTAACTTTATTTAGTTCAATGCATTAACAAAACTGTCTTAATACACACTACCTTGGAATTATGTGCTTCAAAAATAAAAAAAACGTGAAAAACATGAGCGCAACATTTTGAGGAACTGGTATTTAAAATAAATGTAACTACTATTATGTACAAAAATAAAATTAATTAATTAAAATTTGCTACTCTTGAAACTATTGTAACTTAAACTAATTTGAACAAAATTATAAATAACTTAAAGTAAATGTTCAAAAACATTCCTAGTTTGCTCTAAACATCGCTGAACACGTTTATAGACGCTTCTAGTGGCATTTAAATGTTGCGTTCTATGGGTTGTATTAATAATAATAACTTCTTTATTATTCGTTCTAAGGAAAAATAGTAAAGAGTAATTTGTATTTATAATTTGATGTTCTTTCATTTATAAACAAAAAATACAGGCTGTTTCATTAAAAAAAACTTTACATATGCAATTATTTTGAGAATGCTATGCGCAATTGTTTTTTCATATCGCCATTGCAATCCTGAGTGAAAATAGTGAAAGCAGTTCATTTTTGCTAATTTGAACCACTTCGTAGCTCCAATAATAACGAAGTTAACAATAGTGCGGCAGTAACTTTGATCACCCTGTATACCTGTGCACCTTACTTCTGAGGTTTTTACTTCAGCTATATTACTTAATGTTCTGTATTGGTGTACACACAAATAAAATATACGTGCGGCTGCTTTGGAACACGTTTATTGACTGAACTCAATTCAATAACATACTTAACAATTCTCCCCTTTAATATAAATCACAAACTTAACAATTCTCCCCTTTAAACTAAATCACAAATTTAATAATTCTCCCCTTTTTAAACAAAGGAGCTATCAAATCTTTCCGGAGGTTTAAGTTGACTACGGCGTCTTAAATTGCGCGGACTGTACTTCGGAGATTTGGTAACTTCATTATTTCTTACATTTACATTATCGACAATTGTTTGTGGTTCGTCATCAAAATTGACATCGGTATACTTTGGCTCAGAGAACTTTGATGAGACTTTATTATCATGATGCAAAATTTGATTTAAATGACGTTTCCAGATTAAGCCATCAACAGTTTTCACTTCATAGTTTTTTGAACCAATTTTTTAAACAATTTTCGCAACAGGCCATTTAGGTTTTTTTTCTCTGTAATCTCTTGCCAAAATTGTTTCATTTTCTTGTAACGATATCTTTCAAGATCAAATTATTTTTGACATTCTTTAGTCCATACAAATTTAACATTTTTATGTAATAATTTGTATAAAGGAGTCATTAAAGTTGCACCATTTTTAATAAATTTATGATAATAGTCAATCATTTCCAGAAAAGATTTTAACTGACTTATATAATTTTCTGCCTAGGACAATCAGTAATTGCTTTGACATGCTCAGTAGACGTATGTAACCCGTCTTTATCGATAACATGAACAAGATAAGTAATTGAAGGTTGCATGAACTGACATTTGGCTAGTTTAACACGTAACCCACAGTCAAGAATACGTTTAAAAACTGATTCTAGAATTTCGAGATGCTCTTCATTATCCTTACCTGTTATTAGTATGTCATCCAAAAAACAAAATACTTTTAGAATGTTGCTTAATACTTGTTCCATTAAATTTTGAAACAAAGCAGCCGCACGTATATTTTATTTCGTATATTTTATTTCGTATATTTTATTTGTGTGTACATCAATACAGAACAAGTGGCGACGAGGATAAACTAGTTTGTTAAAAACTGTTCATACTAACAGCAGAAGAAGAATATTTAAATAGACAACATTTAAATAAAAGTAAATAGATCATGTCTGACACAGAAAGAAGTAATAATTTCTGTATTATCGGTAAACTAAAAGAATTTCATCATGAAACAAGTTATTTCTCCGTGTTTAAAGTGAAATTAGAGAAAAAAGAGTTTGGGACGGTTCGCCGAACGCAGACGTGGTGCTGTTAGTCAGCCTGATGATGGCTTTTGCCGAAACCGGTTGCTGTTAAAATTCCGAATAAATTTGTGGTTTCTCAAGAATCATCGCTGTTTTATTCTACACTCAACCACAAAACATCTAGAAGCTTCCAACTGTGAAATTAGAGCAGTTTATAATTGCAAATAATCTGAAAGATATCGAAAAAAAGAGACGTGCGGTGTTGTTAAATATTTTACATGAAGATACCTGCATTTTGTTTCGCAACTTATGTGTTCCCGAGAAGATTGAAAGTATTAATTTTGAAAATTTACTTTGTAAATTGGAAAAACACTGCGGTCCGATTCAAACATTCTTCACGGCGCGAATAAAATTTTATAACGCAAAACGTTATGAAAATGAGTCCGTTGCAAATTGGGCAACTCGTGTCCGAAGTTTATCTGCAAATTGTGGTTTTGGAAATAAATATTGTTACGACTTACGGGGTTCACTAATTTAAACGTTATTTATTTATTTTTTTTTAATACTTTAATGTTTACGATCATTAATCACAATGAAAGTACAATAATATCAAGCAGTATGCTTATCTGACAAAATAACACTTAAACGTTAATAAATTTGCTTACTACACATCGCTTTCTAAATAAGAGTGATTTGAAAATCGCGCTTCCTCTGGGTTTTATAATAGCCAGCGCTTGTTCGACAATGACGACGAATAATGCTAGATTTTTCCAGTAAATTCGGTGCGAGTCTAGAATAGACTAGAATCTTGTCTGCGTCACAGATGGCGCGACCAGTATAAAAATAGAATTTACTTCTCGGAATGTAACACTGACCCCTCCTTAATTCTGCTCGTCCCGAACAGGATATGGAGCCAAACGGTCTATGTGGATCACTTTCATCTTCCCACGGGGTAGCTTCCGTATTCTGTATACCCACGTTATTAATTCTCTTGATTACTTCGTAGGGTCCGTCTCAAGGCGCCTGCAGTTTGGGACATAGTCCACGAGTCCTTTTGGGGTTGTACAGCCAGACCTGGTTCCCCGGGTGGAATCCCATTTGATTGGCTCGTCTATCATACCGGGTCTTCATTTTGTCGGTGACCAGATTGAAGTTTCGTCGCACATATTGATGAGTGCTCGCCAATCGATTCTCGAAGTCCTGCAGATATTAGTAGTGTCATGTAATGCGGAACGATATACCATTAGAAAAATGGGCAAATGTTGATCCCAGTCGTGTTGGTTTGTGGATACCACTTTTGCCAAATGTCTCTCTAGAGTTCTGTTGAATCGCTCTACCATGCCGTCTGATTGCGGATGTAACGGGGTAATGTGCGTTTTAAAAATGCCAAGCATCCGGCTCAGTTCTTGAAAGACGCTTCCTTCGAAATTTCTACCTTGGTCGGAATGAAGCTCCATTGGCACCCCAAATCTTGTTATCCAATTCTCTATGAGGGCAGTGGCGACAGTTGTTGCTTCCTGATTAGGCAACGCGTAACCTTCTGGCCATTTAGTGAAGTAATCGGTTACCACCATGATGTACTTATTTCCGCGATCGGTTTCTGGAAACGGGCCAGCTATGGCAATTCTCTCGAAGGGTGCACCGACGTTATACAGATGTAGTCTTCCTCGAGTCTTTTTTGCAGGTCCAGACACTGCCTTGTAGGTAATACACCTGACACACCAATTTTCTACATCGGTTCTACATTTCACCCAATAAAACCTTTCTCGGACTTTTGCCAATGTTTTAATGTCAAATGTCCACCTGACGTACCACCATGTATTTCTTCCAAAACTTCGGCAATTGTAACTTTTGGAAGGACTAACTGCTCTTTAATTTCGCTGCCATCAGGTGACTCCCATTCTCTTTTCAGAATTCCGTTCTCTAACTTTAGAGAATCCCATTGCGCCCGGTAGCTTTTAAAAGTCGGGCTTTTGTTTGATATTTCGGTCCAAGTTGGACGTCGTCCTTTTTCCTTCCAAGAGATTACATCCCTTATGTCTTCCTCTTGGCGTTGCTCTTGGCTTATAACTTCCGGTTGCCATTAGTTGTTTCTCACACGTGTTCTTTTGATAGGAATTATTCCTTCTTTGTCCTCCAATTTCAAGCAGTGCCGACAATTTTCAGGACATGGTCTTCTGAAGAGTGCATCTGTATTATTATGGACACGACCTCGGCGATGTTCGATTGTAAAATCATACTCCTGCAGTCTTTCTATCCATCTGGCAAGCTGGCCTTCTATATTTTTGAACTGGAACAACCACTTCAATGCTGCCTGGTCTGATCGAAGATGAAACTGTCGACCATAAAGGTACTTGTGAAAATGTTCCAATGTTTTCACCACAGGAAAGAGCCCCTTCCTGGTTACACAATAGTTTCTGTCAGCTTTGGATAAAACTTTACTGAAGTAACCGATGACCCGTTCTTCCCCGTCCTGCACTTGTGATAACACGCCCCCAATTCCGCGATTGCTCGCATCAGTGTCAATGATGAACTGGCCCTCTAGTCGTGGATAGGACAGTATCGGTGCAGATATTAGAAGATCCTTCAGATTGTCAAAAACTTCTTGGCAGTATTCACTCCAAAAAAATGTTTTTCCTTCGGTCAACGAATGCAGAAGTTTGGATGTCTTTGCAAAGTCTTTCACAAATCGTCTGTAATATGTGCCTAATCTCAGGAAACTTCGCAACTCATGAACATTGTTTGATGGTGGCTAGTCCTGTAATTTTGTCTGGATCCGTTGCGACTCCTGCTTCTGATATGACGTGTCCAAGATATTTCACTTCTTTTTGGAAGAATTCGCATTTGGCAGGATTCAGTTTCAATTTCGCTTCTTTTATTCTCTGGAAGACGTCTGTTAAGTTTGCAAGATGTTCTTTAAGGGTTCTTCCAACAACAATCACATCACAAACGAAGCAAGTTTTCCAGCTAAGTCCGCGCAATACCAATTCCATGAGTCGTTCAAAAGTACCTGGGGCGTTGCAAAGACCAAAAGGCATCACTTTGAATTGCCACAAACCATTTCCAGCAGTAAAGGCCGTCTTTTCCTTGTCCTTGAGATGCTCATGGACTTTACGATGGTTCTATAACGTCTTGGTCCTGCATCTTCTTAATTAAATTGTCGGCTTCTTCCCTTTTTGCCAACGGCAGTCGACGCGCGGGTTGTCGAATTGGATTCGAGTCGCCAGTGTTTATTCTGTGATGTACAATGTCTGTCCGGGTTAAGTCATCATAAGTATAAGCAAAGATTCCTTTAAATTTTCGAAACAGCTCTCGTACGTCTTCTCTTTCTTTGGGTTTCAGCAATGTTGATGCACCTGTCAACAATTTCTCTAGTAGTGGTGGTAGCGTGTCAGACTGATGCCGAGCGGATGCATTGTTCACTTCAATATGGTTTACAGAAGCAATTGCTTCACACTTGCGCACTACAGTTCCGCTGGCTATGGTAACTGGGTAACTGTTGACATTTGCAAGACGGGTAGGAACTGTTTCTTGAATCTTCACCAGAGTTCCAGCAGTAAAATTCCCTTCTTGGTGCGGTTTCAATTGGTTCTATGATCCCAATAGGATAACTACCAAGATTGCCTTCCATTTTTGTTAAGATTATCTTGTCGGTTAAGGCTGAAATGTTCACACTTTCTTTCAATTTTATTCTCAATACGGTAGGTGAATTTCCAGGGATATGGAGAGGTATCTCTTCTGTTCCAATGCGTAGAACTTTATCCTTTAGATCTACAACTAAGCCGTTTTTCTTCATGAAATCCACTCCAAGTATGAAATCATCAACGATATCAGCCACTAAAACCCTGTGACTAAATTTCATACTTCCAATCTTCAATTCAATTTCGGCTTCCCCACAAACAGGAGTAACCTCTCCAGTAGCTGTCTGGATGTAATACCTTCTCTCAGTATTTATTAATTTCCATTTTGGTGAAAGATCTGTTCTTACTATGCACGCATTTGCACCAGTATCGATTGTGAATTGGAAGGATCTTTTACCAATTTGTCCATTTGCTATCAAACTATTTTCATTATTTCTTATTCTAGAAATAGAGACATTCTTGGGGTTATCCGTAGAATTAGTCAGCGTGCGCCCCTTCTTGCTAACTGGAATTAGCGGATCACTATCATTGCAACTAGTGATGGGATAATTCGAATTAAAAATAAGCGGTCATCCGATTATTCAAATAACCTGTGTAATTCGATTATTAAGTTTCGTAATTCGAATTAAAAATAATCAGTAATTCGAGAAATCGGGTAGAAATTATAATAGGTTTAAGTTTCGGTTGTAAAGAGAATTTAGAATACCGATTATGGTTAGCAGGGTATAATTCGCTCTCAACTCTACAGATATGTTGGACTAAACCTAAACGCAAATGAGGAGGGTGGATCAGGTCAGGACTCAGAGCTAAAATGAATTAGAGAACACTGAGAAAACGTTTAATATTAATTTACAAAAAATACTGATACTGAACTGAAAAACAAACATTTTGTGCCAAATGAAATAAATATGTGAATATGCAAACAAACTAAATAGTCCTAATAAATATTTAACAAAATAATCAAAAATTCTGTAATACATACAGGGTGTTAATAAAAAAACTGTACACCGTTTGGCAGGTGATAGTAGAGGTCAAAACAAGAAAAAAGTTCTAATAAACCAATATCCAATTCTCAATACAGGGTGTCCATGCCACGTGTTCACTCTTTTAGAATTTTTATTTTTTACATAAAATTCAGGAGGGATAAATTAAATAAAAAGCTGAATTTTCCAACATACCACTGGCCACCGCAGGACTTCCGGTTTCGCCGGAAGTGATATCAACTTTCTTATTTTAAATGGAACGCCCTGTATATTTTTACATATTTGGAATCTACAGATCATTGTGAGTCCGAATATGTATAAATTGGTAATTTTGGTTTCCATGACAACGAAAAAAATTTTTTTTTTGTTTTTCAGTATGCAAAGTTATGTATGGTGTATTTTCGTTCTAATGCGGCCAAGTAATTCGAGAAAGCATCTTCTTTGGTTGCACTTTGGTTTATTAACTAAATTATTTTTTTTAACGGAACTTCTTGCGTTTTTTAGCGCAGTTTAATAAAACATTTTTTTAATACGCTGATACCAAATAGAGGGTTATTTTTTTAAACTCTTTATCAACTCTTGCAATGAAATTTGGGATGGATGTGGCAGCTTAACTGAAAAAATAAGCCATTGCCGGTATACAAGTGTTAATATAAAAACTTTACACATTTTAGCACGTGATAGCAGAGAACAAAACAAAAAAAATTGTAATAAACCCAGGTTCAATATTCAATGGCATTTGAAGTATAGTTTAATTAAAAAAGAATCGAACAATCAATAACGAATTTAACACACTAAAATTATCACTGAAGATGTTCGAACTGTCGTCCTTGCTGTTGTAAACAAAGTTGCAGTCACCGTCGAAGAGACTCGCGCACTTGATTGAAAGCAACTTGATTTTTCAGTTGTTGACAAGCATTTACAGCTCCCTGCCAAAGTTCACCTTCTGTATTAATTTCTCTGGCATAAACAGTGTCTTTTAAATAAGTTCCGTTAAAAAAAATTATTTACGACCTAGTGAAAATTTCACATGCTGTAAAAATGTTAATAAACCAAAGTGCAACCAAAGAAGTTGCTTTCTCGAATTACTTGGTCGCATTAGAACGAAAATACACCATACATAGCTATGCATACCGAAAAACAAAAAAAAAATTTTTTTCGTTGTCATGGAAACCAAAATTACCAAGTGATACATATTCGGACTCACAATGATCTGTAGATTCCAAATATGTAAAAATATGCAGACCGTTCCATTTAAAATAAGAAAGTTGATATCACTTCCGGCGAAACCGGAAGTCCTATGGTGGCCAGTGGTATGTCGGAAAATTCAGCTTTTTATTTAATTTATCACTCCCGAATTTTATGTAAAAAATAAAAATTCTAGAAGAGTGAACACATGGCGCGGACACCCTGTATTGAGAATTGGATATGGGTTTATTAGAACTTTTTTCTTGTTTTGACCTCTACTATCACCTGCCAAACGGTGTACAGTTTTTTTATTAACACCCTGTATATTAAACAAGTAGTAAAATAAGAGATCATTCTTTGGTATTAAATTTTAACACCATTAAAAATTAAAACTGAGAATTCAAAAATACAATATAATCTAAATTTTTCGGGGCAAGCCTATTTCTTCTGGAATTTGTGAGTTGTCTAGTTTTGGAAAACACTCTCTCCGACGGCACAGACGTCGCAGGAACACATAGATATTTTAAAGCGAGTTCATACAGTTCGGGAAAAATAAGTTTATGTTTTGCCCAGAACTCTAATGGATTTTTTTTCCGGTCTAATGCCATCATTTCCAAATATTGCCTTATGATCTTGGACAACTTACTGTCAAAATGTGACCAAAGATTATCGTCAGATGTGGTTGAACTGCAGTGAACTTCAGTTCCGAATTAATTGAATTTTTACTAACAATCAGCTGAGTAAGTTCCTCACTTACCCACTTTTGAGTATTATTGGCATTATCTTCCGAACCAAATCCAACTTTTTTAATTCTTGGATCCAGAAAACAAGCTTTTGCCACAATTTTATTAGTTTCAAAACTGCCTAATCTACGCACAACGGTTTCCAACAAAGTATGTTTCAAACTTTCACTAACATCTGTGTCAGTTGTCATATTTTTCAGTGTGAACTGAAATCCTCGAATTAGGGGAATAATTATTGAAATGGTAGGATACTTTTCAGCAGATATAATTGTTGTTAAATCATTTGCAGGTTTTAATACTTTAATGCACTCATTAAGAAATTTCCATTCGTTTGCATCTGGAAACTCAGGAGCATTTCGTAAATTAGAGACAGAAACATACAATGGGTCCTTAATTTGTATTAATCTATCAGTCATGATGAAACAGGAATTCCACCTTGTGGCTACGTCTTGTTTAATTTTTAAGATCGGTAAACCCATTTGTTGTTGCACACTTTTCAGTTTTTCACTTGCAACAGAGCTATGCTTGAAATAGCCTACAAGAGTTTTACATTTCTTCAAAATATCTCCTAATTTTTCGTTGCTGGACAAAGCATCAGCGACGTTCAAATTGAGCGTATGAGCAACACAAGGGTGGTGATGTTTTTGAAGACAATCATTAATGGCCTTTTTGACATTGGATCCGTTGTCGGAAACTATAATTACAATTTTATTTGAAATATTCCAATCATCGAAAATTGTAGATAAACATCCTGAAATATTTTCCGCAGTATGTGATCCAGACATCTCCTTTGTAGCTAAAACCCGCGCATGCATTTCATCTTGAAATATAAAATGACGTGTTACAGTTAAAACTGCTCTGTTGCTGTCTGATGTCCAGATGTCCGTAGTAATTGCACAGTGTTTAACTTTATTTAATACTGATTTTAACAGTGATACCGCTTCGGTATAATGTTTTGGTAAGATATCGCATGTTAATTTTTTCCTACTAGGCGGTTTGTATAGAGGTTGCAAACTATGCGAATATTCCAAAAAACCTTCGTTTTCCACTAGTGATACAGGTTGATAATCGTGAAATAATTTCGCCCCAGCACAACTATTTTCCGACTTATAATTCGTGTCGTGAAAGCAAATAGCAACAATGCCGCTGCCTCATAAGTTAACACGCACGAGATGGCAGTCGAAGCGGACAAAACGTGTCATCGCAAACATGTAAATGTTGGTTGCGAGTCGTCAGGATCGCAATGGGGCCCCCGAGCATATTCTGTATAGCTATTTCGGCCCTAATTGGGGCCTTATCAGCAGAACAGAACGCGCTAAGCGTGCATATATCTTGTTGGTCGTCGGGGTTGCAGTGGAGTTCTCGGGCTACTGTTCTGCTGATGAGGCCCCAATTAGGGCCGAAATAGCTATACAGAATATGCTCGGGGGCCCCATTGCGATCCTGACGACTCGCAACCAACATTTACATGTTTGCGATGACACGTTTTGTCCGCTTCGACTGCCATCTCGTGCGTGTTAGTTTATGAGGCAGCGGCATTGTTGCTATTTGCTTTCACGACACGAATTATAAGTCGGAAAATAGTTGTGCTGGGGCGCAATTATTTCACATGTTTGTTTTCACGCGCTAAGCGTGCGTATATCTTGTTGGTCGTCGGGGTTGCAGTGGAGTTCTCGGGCTACTGTTCTGCTGATGAGGCCCCAATTAGGGCCGAAATAGCTATACAGAATATGCTCGGGGGCCCCATTGCGATCCTGACGACTCGCAACCAACATTTACATGTTTGCGATGACACGTTTTGTCCGCTTCGACTGCCATCTCGTGCGTGTTAGCTTATGAGGCAGCGGCATTGTTGCTATTTGCTTTCACGACACGAATTATAAGTCGGAAAATAGTTGTGCTGGGGCGCAATTATTTCACATGTTTGTTTTCACGCGCTAAGCGTGCGTATATCTTGTTGGTCGTCGGGGTTGCAGTGGAGTTCTTGGGCTACTGTTCTGCTGATGAGGCCCCAATTAGGGCCGAAATAGCTATACAGAATATGCTCGGGGGCCCCATTGCGATCCTGACGACTCGCAACCAACATTTACAGGTTGATAATCCTTCGTTATCATTATTAATAACTTTGAATTAATATTTTCAATTTTCGAGTCCGAAAGTGTATTTTTACTTGCAGCACCACAAAGCTTCAACTGCTTAGCTGGACGTTTTTCCTTTAGTTTAGAAGAATCAGTTTTTTGTGGGATAGTGCTGGAAGGTTCTGGAACTGAAATGTTTTCTGATTGTGAAACATTGATGACATTAATGCTGCTGCTACAGGAAATGGTACTTCTAGAAGCAAAAGAGGATGTTGAATTTGAAGGTGATTCAATGTTTGTGTTTTCATGTTCATTTTCTTCCTCAGCTATTTGAAGCGCTTCTTCTACTAACTTTACCGTTGGATGAATTCTTAACAAATGCTGCCTCAAATTTGTTGTACCACCAATATTGTTTTTTTTACACAAATTACATTTAGCTTCAGATTTATTAGATTTATGAAAATAATTCCAAACTATAGATCTTTTTTTAGAACCTGGAGCACTCATTTTGATTGAAATAATATACTTACAGTATTTGATACAACAGTTTCACGCAGCCTGAATAAAAAAGTCAAACCGACTGGCGACTGAACGAGTCCTGCCTTGTCTCAGTATTCGTATTCTTTCGCTCGAAAGGAGTCGAGTCAATTTAACGTTTTTATTAAACAACAAAAGCAATACTTACAATTGGTAAAGTGGTAAAAATAATAATGAATAATTTTAGTTATTCTAATAAACAGTTTATTTTACATCACAAAATCTTTTAAGCGGACACTAAATCGCGCACTATAACACTTTACGTTTCACCGTCGTTCGACAGCTTCGTCAGAAGTGAAAAATATATATACAGCGTGATTCAAAAGGGTCGCACCATCGTTTTGGTGTAAATACAGACCATTAACAGGAGCACAAATATGTTTTCAGAATTTTTTTGCCATGAATAGTTTTTAAGATATGAATGTTTAAAAATAACGTAAATAGGCAACGTTGCACCTTGTAGATGCACTTACAAATTTGAAATCATAGATCATGGGTACCCTCTTTTTTGTTGACAACTGCATATGCGCTGGTTTGTCAAAATCTTTGGAAATAAAATTTGACATAATAATAAATGTCATTGACGGAAAAACGTTGTTAAAATGCTCGTCGATATATTACATGAGGGTTTTCTATTGCCCAGTAATGATGATTGTGCATGTTAAACACACCGTCAAGAGTGAAGGTACATTTATCCGTCCACACAATCAGATTTTGAAAATTTGGATTCAAGTTGATTTGATCCAGCATCCAATGGCAAAAGTTAATACGAAGAGGAAAATCAGCTTCACATAGAGCTTGCACTTTTGTATAGTGGAAAGAATTTTTAATACACGCTGAACAACATTGTATTTACGTTTAAATTTCGTCCAATATCTCGAATGCTGACGTTAGGATTGTCTTCAACGACTTGTAGAACAGCTTCCTCGACTTGGGGAGTTCTGGCGGAGCGTGGCCTACCTATCACTTCATGGATTACATCCAATCGACCTGTTTCCCTCACACGCTGATCAAGCCGTTGAAAAATATTTTTGTCTGGATGTCTACGTTCACCGTATCGTTCAGCATAAGCTGCTGCAGCCCGTCGAAAGTTCCCTCCACTCTCTCCAGAAGAAGATACATATCACAGTATTCATTTAAAGTAAACATTTTGAATTTGAATAAATCTTCAAATCAATCAAAAAATTTTACTTTCAAAATGTGAACATCATTGATAAATTTTATTTGTCAGGTCACACTATGGTAACCATAGTAAAACCGAATTTTCGGTGCACCGTTGCCGGCTTGAATTCTAAAATAATGTTATCATTTCCAAAGACTTTTCCTGCTTTATTACTTAATAAATATTATGTTTTATTAGCAAGGATAATTTTACAGGCGTTTATCTACACCTTTCATTAATAAAACATAAAGTTACATTATCTAATTACTATAAAATCAACATCAGTTTCGTAACTTTGAAAGCCTATATCTTCGTAAAAAAATCATCTAGAAAATTTTTATTTGCACTTTTGAGAACAAATAAGTGGGTCTAAAAGCCACCTAAGTGATGGTGCGGTCCTTTTGAATCACGGTGTATATTTTCGACAGCTTCGTCAGAAGTGAAATATATATATACATTTTTCACTTCTGACGAAGCTGTCGAACGACGGTGAAACGTAAAGTGTTATAGTGCGCGATTTAGTGTCCGCTTAAAAGATTTTGTGATACAAATTTCATCGGACAAGAACCAACTGTAAATATAGTTTATTTTACATTCAAGGAGAGAGCAATAAAATGGTTACGAGAACGAGCAGAAAATTTAATGTAAAGTATCCGCATTTACCGCCAATGACAGAAAAAAATATAAAGTATAAAAAGTATAATGTTCAGACTTTCAAATCATACCCTAATTTTCCCTGAAAAATTCATAGAGTGGTCACAATATGGTGTCGAAGGTCATTATGTTTAACTGTCCAAAACTCAATTTTCGTAAATGGAACACCCTGTATATTTTTACATCATGAGATACAGAATCAAATTCTACATCTATTGGTATTAGCATTCCCTATACCTATTTCTTTTAGTTTCCTTGTTATCAATAATTGTTTATTATAACGGCATATTTTGCTAGAATTATCGAAATTTTTCGCAGTAATTGTCGACAAAATTAAAATATTTATTGAGTTATACCATTAACAGATAAGTAGAAATAAATAAATAAGTTTCGACGAATGCTAAGACAGAAATTTCATTTGCTTCATTGCGAGTTACAGGAGCAGATGAAGTTTTTTTTGGTCATACGCACAGTGGTCGGAATTGCTAAATTCTTGGCCAAAAATCTAATATTCTCAAAACTGATAATAAATATATAATGACTTACTTCTATATTATTATTATTATTAATTTTATTATTTTATTTACTATATTTCATATAGAAATAATTACGCATTAAACAAAAATTTTAAAACAAGAATTTTTCACAGTAGAGAAGTAGAGCAAAACTTTAGAAAATGTTATTCGGTGTCTTGTTTTTCGTTCTCTTCTTCTTCTTCGTCTTCTTCCTCCTTTCCCGCTTCTTCTACTACTTTTCTTCTTCTTCTTCGTTTTCCGTTTCTTGTTCGATTTCAAGAAGTTTTAAAACTTCTAAAGGAAAATCAGTTTTCTTCCTAGCTTTCTGTTTTGCCAAAAAAGTTATCAGTGGATGAGATGATAACGAAGCATTTCTAATTTTTGATGCTCGTGTAGGAGTCGTCTGTGTCATAGACAAAATAAACCTAGACATTTCACGCAAATGCATGACCTTGAAAGCGGAAATTAGTTTATCTTCCATATTATATACTTGGTAGAAGAGTCAGTCAGGACCCGCTAGAAAGTTTATTTGGACAAATTAGAAGTAATGGAGTGAGATACAACCATGATACATTTTACAACCAGTGGTCTCATAGGAGCTTTCAAAACCATCTTAATCGATAATTTAGTTGCAAATTATAATCGCACATTTGATTGTGAGGATGATAAAGGGGAGTATTTATTTTTCAATTTATAATTTCTTTTTTTCATGAAGATGATATAGCAAATCCACTGTTCAGTTCAAATTTGTTTCCAGAAAGAATCATTTCCAGTGTTGTACCAGAAAGTTCTCCACATGAAGATTTTACTAAAACGTCTTTTATAAAAACATATATGGCTGGTTTCACTGTAAAAACGCTGAAATCATTAACGTATAAATGCACACATTGTACACAAGACTTATTTTATTGTATTAGACAGGGTTAGTATTATAATTTCTAATAAAAATCATTTTCGCTTCAATTTAGTTTCAATTTACGATACCTAAATCATTACTTGTCATTTTTGAAGTCAGCTTGAAAGCAATTTAAAATTGCCGCGGTTTGTGCATTAGTATTCTTACAAAATGTAGATGGCATCAAAACGTTTTAAAGAAATACATTGCCGTTGTAAGTCTAGGTTTATTTTGTCTATAGTCTGTGTTGCTTCCTGAGTTCAAATTCAAATTCATTTGAGTCGCAAAATCAATTCTGAAGCAGACTTTAGTTTCCGAATATCCTCAGTTTTTCTTCTTTTACTCCTTTCACTGCTTTCATGGAACCGTTGAGGTGGATGGCCTTTCATTGATGATGATCCTGGTAATGATGTTGTCAAGGAGGGCCCAGATGAAGATGGAGTCATTGAAAATGAAATAGGCAATGAAATATTCCACTTCTGATTGCAACCAAAGTGTATTTTGACGTAAAAATCTATCTTTCATCCTCGAACATCTCTCAAATTTTTCAGAAATTCTATTACAAACTTTTCAGACTTTCCTTTTCAGTTCCTGCTGAGCCTCTTCATCTTCTTTTAACTCATATAAATCACTCAAAGTTTTTAACAGGTGAGTGATTTGACATGATCTCACGTCACCTTTCTTGTCAAAAAGGATGTCAAACATTTGTCTTACTGATATGCTTTATGCCATAATGTGCTGCCCTTTAATAAAGTAATAACATTTAATTTTAATTTAACAATATTTTGTTTAATTTACAAGGAATTTAATTACTTTCTAATTAATACGCGATTTTGCTGAAATTGTGCTACTCTACAGTCTGATAAACTTTTTGGATTTTCTTTACTATGGGCAAAAGTTAATTTAAAGAGTAAATGTGTATCGTTTTGGCTTCAATTTAAGCCATAAACGAAAGTGGGATAACACTGGACTTTTGTTATATCTCTACGTGAATTCAGATTTTCTTAAAATAATTTTATATTTGAACGCGTTCACATATAAATTTATTAGTGTAAATGTATAAGTTGAAATTGTATTGTGCTTATGTTATACCTATAATAGTACATACCTGAATGTATAACTGACAAAAATTTCAGAATCACACAATAATTTGAACTCATAGAATTTGCAATTAAAAATAACATCAATGCAGTCGCGTTCTCTTGAGAAGAGTTGACCCTAACTGTGAGCACATTCAGCCGCTTTTATCAGGTATAAATTTCTGGGTATCGCGGATAATTTTTACGGATTAATGACCATTAACCCTTTAGGAACAAGATAATAACAACTTAATTGCTTCTAGTTAACACTGAAAATTTCGATTTTTGGCCAGGTTTTAAGAATTTCCGACCACTGTGAGACGGTGTCACTTCTTAAAAAATACGTTCACATATTCTATATATTTTTTTTCTGTCATTGGCGGTAAATGCGGATACTTTACATTAAATTTTCTGCTCGTTCTCGTAACCATTTTATTGCTCTCTCCTTGAATGTAAAATAAACTGTTTATTAGAATAACTAAAATTATTCATTATTATTTTTACCACTTTACCAATTGTAAGTATTGCTTTTGTTGTTTAATAAAAAAATTAAATTGACAAAAAAATTGTTTTTCAAAGCATACTTAATATTTAAAGACGCTCGTTTATGAAAATTGTAAACTTACGGTAGGTATTTACCTAATAGCTGTAGTCTATGGTGTACGTCAAAATAATGTTATGGTTAGCAACTATTTATTTCTTAATATTATTTCTCGATAACAAGAAAACTAAAAGATATAGGCATAGGGAATGCTAATACCAATCGATGTAGTATTTGATTATGAATCTCATGATGTAAAAATATACCGGCTGTTTCAAATTGGGTGTGCACTGAAGGGATCTCCTAAACCATGAGAGTTACAGATTCGGTTAAATGGAAGAAAAGTTGCACCAGTCATTGCTTAATTCGTATCCATTAACAGAATCAATTTTCTCTTAATTGTTCTTGAAGTAGTGGTGAAAATGTAAAAATATCGACTTTCTTTTTTCCTCTGTAACTCCCTTATTAAAAATAATTTAGAAATTCTGTCTTAACTTTTTACAGGTACTTTTGGATTCTACTTTAAATAGCGGCAGTAGAATTGTGGTCACACGTTTCGTCTCTCCGCGACCATCCTCAGTTTACATTTTTTAAATATAACGTATACCTTTTTATTATCGTATTTGTTGCCATTTTTTCTCCTGATTGTAATGGTATATCACACTTAATTGTTGATATTAATTTGAAGCTTAAATAATACAGATTTTTATATGAAAATTTTATTTAATACATAATTTCAAATATTTAGTTCATTTTCTTACGTATAGTGTAAATTTCAATGAATTATTTAATATCTGTCTCTTTAGTTATTGTATAATAAATTCTTTTAACGGACACTGATAGTGCACATTTGTAGTATCCGTTAAAAGAATTTGTTATACGAGATAGTTGTTGACGAGGCTAATTTTACAAACAAGGGAATATTTAATAGAAATGTACATAGATATTAGTCCAGGGAGAATCAAAAAAGATTTCAACAAGCGTGACCACAGATACAATTCAGCTTAAATGTTTGGTGTGGTATTTGGCATAATAGAATTAATGGTCCGATCATTTACGAAAATCATGTAACAGCTGAACGTTACTCGATTTTTTAAGAACACCATTGGAAAACATTTTAGATTACATTCCTCTAAATCATATTATGGAATTGTAATTTCAAAATGATGGAGCACCAGCACATAATGCTGAAATAACAACAAATTATTTGAATCAAACTTTTCCTGATAGGTACAAATGGACCTGTCGCGTGGCCTCTAAAATCACCAAATATTAGCCCTTTGATTTTTTGTTGATTGATTGATTGATTTTATTGATTTTTCCTCTTCCGACATTTGAATGTTAGTTATTAATATTTAGTAAGTAAAAAAAGTACTAAGGAATAAATTTACTTATTAAATAAATCATGACGAAACTGTATCAAGCTTTTTTTTATCATATTTTAACTTTACTTGAAAAAAGTATTAATTGTTATACATCACTGCAATCAGCAGAAAAAATGCTATCGAATAGAATAATTAAAAGATATACGTTGTATTTAAAAAATCGAAACTGAAGATGGTCGTGGAGAGACGAAACGTTTGACTTCAATTCTGCCACCTCTATTCGAAGCAGAATAAGAAAGTGCCTGTAGAAAGTTAAATCAGAATTTCAAAATTATTTATAATACGAGAGATACAGAGGAAAAAAGAAAATCGACATTTTTACATTTTGATCAATATCTCAAGAAGAAATAAGAAAAAATTTATTCTGTGAATGAATACGAATTAGGCATTGATTTGTGCAACTTTTCTTCCATTTAACCAAATTTGTATCTCTTACGGTTTAGAAGATCCCTTCAGTGCACACTCAATTTGAAACAGCCGGTATAGGGTGTCCATTTACGAAAATTGAGTTTTGGGCAGTTAAACATAATGACCTTTGACACCATATTGTGACCACCCTATGAATTTTTCAGGGATAATTAGGATATGATTTGAATGTCTGAACATTATACTTTTAAACGACATGTCACTTCAATATTTAAATTTGAAATTGGCGTAAATACATTGTCTTAAATGAAAGGTCACCAAAACAATTTTTTAAATTAATCTGAAGATATCTCAAAATCGGTTACATTTTAGGTATAGGGAAGCCTTAACATTTTTTACTTAAAATAATGTGTAGAATCAGAATTTGTACTAAAAAGTATAGCATTCCATTTAAAATAAGAAAGTTAGCGGCGACTTCCGTGATATAAAAGTGAAAATATTTTAATCTGAAAGATTGCTTTCCCTTAGGGCAGTGTACTAATTTTCAGAATTTTGTATATTCCCTTCCCCGAAAACCTTTAATAGGCCACTCAACTTGGAATACCCTGTATAAATGATATATTGTATAAAAATTTATGTATAGAATGAAATGATATACTTACAAATTGTGAATATCTTAACTCTTTCGCTCACGATTTTTAGAAAAAAATTGAGTTTTGTTCTGTCAACTCTTTGAATTTTTAGAAAAATTTTGCTGCATGCAGCATGTCGATATTATAGCTCAATTTTGAGTAATTAATTGTCCTCATATGAGGACATCATGAGTAAATGGTAAGGACAATTAGTTGAGTAAGTTCGATAACAAGTGTTGTAAACATTATATTTAGTCAATATTTTCCATATTTTTTAACAAAATAGCTATACTATTTGTATATATAATATGCAAATACATATAATATGCATATATGATATATCTGTGTAGGTATACTCTACATATAATAGCTATTTCATGTGATAAACTAAAAAACAATTGCTATTTTTACATAAACAAAGATGTACTTTACATTTGTTACATATAATTCTTGATTTCCGTTGACACCCTGGCCTCTTGCATCTGCTTCCAAAATTATTTTCCAAACGTACTTCCCTGAGTGGTCGTATTTAATAATATAATATAATAATAATATAATATATTTATTTTTAACCCAAAAACTTGATAACATCAATATAACTAAACTAAATAGAAATAACATGGGTTAATGGACTGTGGCTCAGATTGGTCTCAAGAGCCATCTGTTCTTGAATGCCACAGACCCGCAAGAAATAAGAAAAAATAATAATACTAGGCTAACTTAAAATAATAACATTAACATTAACTCTTAGAAAATATAAAACGGAAAAAAGAAAGGAAGAAAGAGTAGAAAAGAGAAGAAAGAAGAGCAGAAGGATAAGATGAATTTAACCAGATATCTGCCGCTCCCACACATAGGTTTTGTAAATTCGTTTAAAAGTGGACGCTGACCTACCTTTGAAATTTTCAGGCAAGGAGTTCCAAAACGCAGAAATGCAATATGAGAAGGATTTAGTGAATTTTGCAGTATTGTGTGAAGGTATAGTTATAGTATTTTTATGTCGAATATTGATGTGATGGACATCCGTGCGAAAAGAAATTTTATTGTAAAGATAAGGTGGCGTTTTCTCTTTAATAATTTTGAAATACAAGTTAGCAGAATGAAATCGTCGACGACTAGACATATTTAACCAATTACAGTCACATAAACGATATGTCACATGTTCATATTTTCTGATACCGTATATAAATCTGAGACAGGCATTCTGAATACGCTGTATATATGTCAACCGAATCCAAGCAAGGACCATATACAGAATCACAATAATCGAATCGAGAAAGAATTAATGAGTTGGTCAAAATTAATTTACTTTTTTTATCAAGTATGCTACGATTAGAATACAAAATTTTTAAAATTGAAAATGATTTTTGTAATAGTTTATTAACATGGATTTTGAATTTTAGCTCATTATCAATCCATAGGCCGAGATTCTTAACAGACTGAGAAAACTGCAAAACTGTGTCATCAATTTTAATATTTAGTAAGTTAATTAAATCGGTTTTCTGTTTATTACCAAAGATCATAACCGAAGACTTTGCAGCATTTATTTTAAGACCATGACGTCTTGAAAGATTAACTAAAGACTGTATATCTGAATTTATATTAACATTAGTTTCAGCAGTATCTTTAGCTTGAAAGTGATAGTATAGCTGACTGTCGTCGGCATAAGTATGTAATTTACAATAACGAAGGCAGTTATTAAATGATGACGTATATATAACATAGAGTAAGGGACCGCAAATGCTGCCCTGAGGTACACCTGAGGTTAAAATTCGCACATCTGATTTAAGGCCATTAGCAAGAACGCATTGTGATCTTCCTACCAAGTACTGACTGAAGAAATTAATTGCTCCATTACTCAAACCAATATAATGCAGAATAGCCAACAGTAGATTATGATTAATCATGTCAAAGGCTTTAGAGTAATCAAGCAGTGGTAAAATTGTGAAGTTCCCTTTATCAGAACAACGCAACAAATCGTCAACAATATCTAACAATGCGGTGTTGCAACTGTAGCCTGATCTAAAGCCAGACTGCGTAGACGGTAATATATTATAAAATTCCAAATAGCTACGTATCTGCTTGTCAACAATTCTTTCAAGAACTTTGGATAAGACTGGGAGAATGCTTATTGGTCTTAAATCAGTAGGTTCAAATGAACGAGAATTTTTAGGAATAGGTATTATAACCGCTTCCTTCCAACAAGATGGATAAACATTTTCGCTTAAACAGAAATTGACAATATGAGTTATATATTGTAAGAGAAATGGGCAACATAATTTGATAAAACGTATGGGAAGATTATCTGCACCGACAGCATTAGAATTTATATTATGAAGAATTTTCGATATTTCTTCCATAGTTACTGGCATCAGAATCAGATTAACAAAGTCAGTTTTAGTATTTGAATTATAATAATCAATGAGATCATTATCAATAGGTACAGTTGATACACTATCGATGAAAAAATTATTTAAATCATCAGCAGAAACGTTTTCCGGTATGGAATATTTCGGTTTTCTAATATTAAGAATATTATTAAAGTTTTTCTAAAGCTTTCTGGGATTATTTTTATGAAAACAAGAACTTATACCGAGTGAGCATTTTCAATCCGGGACATAGGAGATAAGCATGACTACTCTTAATAATGACATTTTTAATGACATTAACGCTGAAACACTAACGAATGTGATTAATGGATTTTATAATAGGTTAGGGTACTGTTTGGCGCAAAATGGAGGGTTATTTGAATTTTTACTATAATTTATAAGAAAACGTTCAATTTGTTTTTAATCTTTAGTTTGTAATAAAATTATAATACTTAAATTCAATAATTTTTAATATGATTTTAATCAAATATGTCATTATTAAGGGTAGTCATGATAACTTCCTATGTCCCGGATTGAAAATGCTCACTCGGTATATGCTTTTTGCTCTTTCCTAATAGCGGTAGTTACATAGTTTCGAAGGGTTTTATAATATGTAAAGTGTACTTGATTTTGAGATTTTTTGTACCTTTTGAAAGCTTCATTACGTAATTTTATCATTTCCTTAATAGTAGGCGTAATCCAAGGCGCATAAGGACGAGTTATTTTCACAGTTTTGTCAGGAACGTGTTTATTAAATAATGAGAATAAATTATAATTAAAGTAAGCTAACTTTTTATCAATATTATATTTATAGTTTGTTCATGTAAAATTTACTATCCTAGGGAATAGATTTTAAATCGGCTAGTAATGTATTAACATTTATCAAGGAATAACAACGAATAGCTTTGTAAATGGGAAATTTAACGTCAATAGGAAAGTTTACGTTTCCATAAATTAAGTACCTAGTGATCAGAAATACCCGAAAGCGAGATAGTACCATAATCAAAAATGTCAAGACTTTCAGAAACCATAAGTAAATCAAGTAGAGTTGCAGAATTACCAGTTACTCTTGTGGGTGCATCAATAAATTGCTTCAGCCCATAAGTGTCAAAAAGATAAAAAACTGAATAGTAGCTGGGCCATTAGGCTCAAGCAAATCTATGTTAAAGTCACCTAACAACAACAATTCATCACAAGTAGGGAATCATATCGAAATAATAATACCATCTAAGAGTTCTATAAATTGATTATAATTTAGTGAAGGTGGACGGTACATGCAGCCTATTACCAAATGTTTTCTTGTTAAGTAATAACTTAATCCACGTTTGCTCTATATTATCATTGCCAGAAATTTGCATAAATTGTAAATTATTTTTTATATAAATACCTGTACCTCCTGCACGAGTTAAACGATCATTTCTTACGAAAGAATACCCATCAATATGTACATCATCATCCGAAATACCTTGGTGCAACCATGTTTCAGTAATTGCTATGATACTAAAATTACATGTGAGTATATAATTTTGAAAAAGACGAAAATGCGCCATCAGTGAACGTATATTTAAGTGAGCGACAGATAAACAGTTTTCATCCATGACAGAAGAGTGAAAAAGCGGTAGTACAACAGAGTAAGAAAATAAAAAAGAAAGAAAATAAAAAGATTATACAGGCTGTCTTACGAAAAACGCCCCAAGCCGTAACTCCGTTATTTATAGATTAATTTTAACAAACAAAAAGGCAAATAAAATGAGACTAAAAGTACTATAAGGTGAGTCCAGTTTCAATTTTTTAAAAAATTACCTTCAAGGTCAAACGACTGTCAACTTTTATTTTTCAAATGGCTCGGTATATTTTTTATTATTATATCTGGTAGAGATTTTTTTTCTAAATCCAATAATGTGCAACACTTTGATATTTAAAAAATATTTTTCGTAAAAAAAAATGAACTAGTCTATTACGCAAAACGTGCTTTTCATAAAAATGTTAAAGTTTGTCGTGAAAACAATGTCACTGAGCGTTATTTTTCACAATTGTTTCAAATTGTCAAGTTATTCTCTTTGTATGATTTATTGTTTCCTAAAAAAAGCCGATTATGGATAATACTTAGTTGATTGACTTACTCCAAGCATATTTTGAATGCAATAAAGACACAAGCAGTGCGTCTCTATAGACAGGGATTTTTTCCCAAAGCAACTTACACAGCTGTAGACTTAATTTTAATTATTTCATTAATGTTTTCTGTACTGCTTGATTGCTGTTTTTATTGCATTCAAAATATACTTGCAATAAGTCAGTCAGGTGATTGTTATCCATAATCGGCTTTTTTTATGAAACAATAAGTTGTAAAGTAGAAGAACTTGATAGTTTAAAACATCTGTGAAAAATAACCTCAGTGACATTGTTTTCACGACAAACTTTAACATTTTTATGAAAAGCACGTTTTGCGTAATAGATTAGTTCATTTCTTTTTTTTACGAAAAATGTTTTCTAAATATCGGTGTTGCACATTATTGAAAAAATCTCTACCAGATATAATAATAAATATACAGACCATTGAAAATAAAAGTTGACAGTCGTTGATCTTAGCAGTACAAAAAATTGAAACTGGACTCACTTTATAGTATTTTTGGACTCACTTTATAGTATTTTTGGTCTCATTTTATTTGCCTTTTTGTTTGTTAAGATAAGTCCATAAATAACGGAGTTATGGCTTGGGGCGTTTTTCGTAAGACAGCCTGTATGTAACTGAAAGCAACGTGTTACTCTGATATCGAAAAAGAATTATGTTGAAACTAACAAATACCAAACATTAGCGCATAAAATAATCTAAATTCATCTACATAATAAGTTGGAATCTATTTGAAATGTTATACCATTATTGTTAAGAAACGGAATGAAGTAGATAAAATAATATTATTAAATAGCAAAAAAAAAAAAAAACAATCGAATCGCAAAAGGAAATCGAATTAACTAATTAAAGAACTTTGATATACCAGAGTTAGTTTTTACAAAAATTGCACCATCCCGAGTCCAAACATTTCGCCGGCCGTGCTCCTGGGACAGTCGCTTAAATTCCGCTACCCGAAATTGTGTTAAATCTTCCTGGAGGATATAAGCGGTACCCTTAAACTTCTTCTTTAGGTTAAAAACTAGCGACTTGAACCTATGCGATGTGAATTTGATGATAACAGGACGGTGACTGCTACCGGTTCTACCCAATCTATGACAACGATCAATCATTGCTGATGTGATGCTCGCATCTAATTTGTCTTGAAGTAATTTCAAAACGGCCATTTCAGTATTTTCGGAGGGAGTTTCTATCAAACCAAACAAGCGTAAATTGTTGCGGCGGCTGTATTGTTCAAGGCAGTCATATTTTTGCTTCCAAGTTTTTTGGGCCGCTTCACCTTGATCCTTTACCTCGGAAATTTCCTGATTCAACTTATCTAACTTTAGATCAATTTCTTCTTTCATTCCTTCTAGTTGCTTATTAAGAATAGTGCCGATAATTATGCCAAGACGCTCGATAAATGTCTCCTTAGCAAATGCGGCTAATATAACTTCTTCGAACTCTGTTTGCTGAGCACGAGACAAAACCATTTTTACTCAACAGTAGCACTTCGGAGCAAAATTATACTATCGTTTAACATACACTGATTACACAAGTAGTTGATTTAACAGACTCAAAATAAAATAAGTATTATTTGTTAGTTAAACCACAAAAATTAATAAAATAAAAGCAGAGCAACACGTGCATGCAGTTTTACTCGCGCATGCCTACCTGAAATCTTGAAATTTCTACATGGGCTCTTTTGACAGCTAAAAAATTCGAAGCTAGAGAATCAGCACTTGGACGACCTCTTTTTTTTCTGTAGTTTTGTCTATCTGTGTAAGAGCTTCAGCTATATATGCACGGAAGTGTACCAGATCCAAGGTCTTCTTAACAGAAATTCCCAATTTCTTGGCAGGTTTTTGATATTCAATCCATTCTAAATCTAAATCTATAGCATGTGTAAACATTCGTAGGGTCCATTTTCTCGAACGTATAATCGTCCGGTATATTGTTATAAGAAAGTCCATCTTATCTACTCCTCCCATGTTTGAGTTATATTTTCTTAAAACTTCTGGTCTTTCAACTTGAATGTATTCTTTATGCTGTTTATCCCATCTTCTGCATTTATCCACATTTCCAATGCCCATATAATTTGAAGCCATGATGAGAGGCTTATTGTCATACCATTTTGTAAGTGTCACTTCACCATATGCACTGATGAACTCATCAGAACACCTGTTCTGAGGTACCCCGTCCACGACTTTCCATATTTTTATCGGTCGGAGAGGGAGGATTCTTGAATCTATTTTGCCTCGCAGTACAAATGGCATAAATATTTTTATTTCTCAAATGCTGAAGTAAATTGAAGTTTGAAAAATAATTATCAAAAAAAATTCGACAATTCGGCTTTGAAATTCTTTGGCAACTTTTGAAATTATTTCGCACCTCCTTATCCAAATAGTTCAGTTATAGAGCCCTGGTAATTTATAAAATCATACATTAGACCGCTTGATCCGCATAATCCATAAATTTTTATGCCCCAGGGTTTTGGCTTATTTTTCACATATTGCTTTACATTTACGTTGCCCTTGAAAAGAACCATTTGTTCGTCGACGCATAAATTAGTTTCTAAAGGTAGTAGTAGCAGCAGCCGTTCTCTGATTGTATCATACAGTGGTGTTATTTTCCAGAACCGATTATTAGGATTAGCTGCTTCCTGCACATTGACAAAATGTAAATTTTGGCGTAATTTGTAAAATCTATTGATAGGCATACTGTCGGCAATTTGAGGAATACGAAGTTTGGCATCCCAATAAAAATGTATTCTTGGATAATGTAAATTACCCATAAGTAATGTCTGCCCACAAAAGTTTTCATTTCTTCGACATTTGTTGGTTCAAATTTTACGAAGTTTTTTACTGCATATAAATTAGTACACTCCACCATTTGTTCGTATAAATTCTCGGTAAAATATTTTGCAAAAATTGAAATTGGGTTATCAAGGTGGATATCATTTGAATTGTTTTCTTGGTGCCAAGTAAAATTAGGTGTTACGTAAGTCAAATTTTGTCGGTACTTTATATCATTTTTTGTCGTCAGCTCATTACGCAACAGATATTATTCAACATTTTTTTTTTCACTGTACAATTTTGGATTATCCCTATTTACGTTGGGCCCAGGTTGTGGTTCCTGTACGTTATCTGTCTCAGCATCTTCAACCTCTTCGCTCTCTGAGTGTTCTGCCTCAACTGAATTGGTTTCCCAACCATCATCCACTTCTTCGCCATCATCTGAAAGGCCTTCTATGTCCGAAAACCTTTATCAATTTCGGTCAGAAGCTCCGCTTCTGTTAAAGGTCTCTTGCGATTCATTTTGAGAAAACCTAGTGTTTTCGAAATGTACACATTGAAAAACGTGGTTATGTAAATTTTGTCCTTTTCTACCGATAACTCAGTAGGCGAGTACGGCGTTCTTGAACAAAAAAAAAATACTTTGTAAAATCAAAAAATCATTTTTCAAAGTAGTCACAGTGTAGAATAGTGTATTTGAAATACAAAAATATGTTTCAAACTTCACAGAAACACACCTTCAAATCCAACAACAAATTCAAAATTAACCGATTCATCGCAGTTGCGAAACCTGTAATTCGGCTTAATCTAAATATCACATTTCGACATGTAGATGGCAGGATTCACTCAAGATGAAGAAAATAATGGGCGCGTTTTATTGGCACCATTCTGATTCCGGAATGATCATTCTATGCGTTTCATTGTGAAATCCTGCACCCTTCACTCCAGATTTCCACTCCTTCCCTAATAGTGGAGTGAAGAGTAGAGTCAAAAATATTTGGTTAGGTTCATGCAGTCATAAAAATGACAAATAACGGTGAAATGAAATGAAAGATGTCACAAAGGGCAAAAATTGTACTAATATTTGCTTTAATGAAAAAATATCACCAAACAATCTTAGATGAAGAGCCAGCCTCATTTTCGATCGAAATTCGTAATGAAATAATAAAACTGTAGGTAATTTTAAATTGTGCTTATTTATTATGAATTACATACAACATTTCAGGTGTATGAATGAAACGTTACCGAAGATTGGGGGCTATGCAGAAATCGTTGTGCCAAAATATAATACAGCTGCATTTAAATCTCATTTTCGGGTATTACCAGATACATTTGAAACCCTTGTGATGTTTTTGGAACCGTATTGGGGAGAATCATTTCTCCGACCAAAGAATGAAGATGGTAAAACTCAAATTACTCTTGAGAAAAGTCTATTAATTGTGTTGTGGATATTAGCAACTCCAGATAGTTACCGTTCTGTGGCTGAAAGATTCGGAGTTGCTAAAAGTAGTGTTTATTGGTGTATACAAAAAATTGTCAGTTTAGTTCTTCATCACATCTGTGCAAGAATAATAAAATGGCCAAATGAAGAAGAAAAAACCCAAGTGTCTGTGGCATTTTCAAATAATTCTGGCTTTCCTCAAGTAATTGGTGTGATTGATGGTTGTCATGTAGCTATAAATCGTCCAAAAGAAGACGGAAATTCTTATTTTAATAGAAAGAAATTCTATTCTGTTGTTCTGCAAGCTGTGAGCAAAGCAGACAGGTCATTTATAGACATTGATTGTCGTTGGCCTGGTAGTGTTCATGACGGACGTGTGTTTAGAACTTCACCTCTCTATGCAGTAGGCAAAGAGTTATGTCAACCACTGTACTTTCTACTTGGAGATGCTGCATACCCATGCACATCATGGTTATTAGCACCTTACAGAAATAATGCCCATTTAAGCCCTCAACGATTACATTATAATAAATCTTTATCTAAAACTCGAGTAGTAATTGAACAGGCTTTCGCCTTGCTAAAAGGACGGTTCAGACGTTTGAAATATTTGGAAATGCATAATTTGCAAGATACTGTTAATACGATTGTGTGTTGTTGTGTATTTCGCAACATCTGTCTACAAACACCTGATGATGTTGAAGACTTCTTACAAGAAGGGATGCCACATGTGAACCTTATACATGTGAATAATGAAATTTATGACAATCAATAGCAAGGAAATGAAGAATACCGCAATACAATTGTTCAGTATTTATGGAATAACCATCGTCTTTAATAAATATTTTAATTTTTTTAAATGTTAAAAAAATATTATGTATTGAAAAATTTTCTTTATTAAACAGTTTCTCACTCTCAAGCTGTATTCGTTTTATCTGACCTAACTGACCAAACTGACCGCAATGAATCTAATGTACAGAATACATAAGGTTCATTGCGGTCAGTTCTAATGATAAGATCAGTTAAAACACGCTAAAACGAATACGCCTAATAGTCACTAGAACTGACCATAATGAACCTTATATATTCTGTACATTAGATTCATTGCGGTCAGTTTGGTCAGTTAGATCACATAAAACGAATGCAGCTTCAGACAACAAAAATACATTTTCTTATAACAAACTTATGCTACCATTCTGAGCACAATCGTAAGGTATTATCGTAAACTTTACAGTTGGCTGATAACTGACTGGAAGCCACCTAGAACCACTACTAATTTCTATTGTTTATAATTTACGGTAATACCTTACGATTGTGCTCAGAATTGCAACATTAATTATTTTAACTATTTAGCAACAAAATAAGTAGGGAAACTATAATTAAAGCTTTTCTAAAAGTTTACTCATGAAAACTTTAAAATCCTCATGTTGTTGAGTTTGAAGTTCCAGTCTCTTTTTCTCCCTGGCTTCAATCTTTTCTTCACAGCTTTTCATGAATTCAATGAGTCCAGATCGAGGTCTTTTGGGTTTGTTTTCATCAGTCCTGTCAATTTTTCTTTTGTTTTGTTTCTGGGAGGCTAAAAGGTATTAACTTTTCCATTAAACAAAGCAAACATAATAAATTACCTACCCAATATCTCTTTTAAATTTGTCACATTCCTTTTCTCTGATTTTTGTAAGTCCAGGCTGGAACACGAAGCCACTGGTGTAATGTTTGATTTTACACCCACGAACTCTTCCATTTGGTCGAAGTATTTCCATCTCTTTAAATCGTTGCCAGACTTATTATTATGGTCCTTTATTTCTTTAAATTTTCTTAGTAATGACTTATATCTGTTGTCACACTGTATAGGAGTCGGTTGGTACTTTTTGTTTGATGTACGGTCCATTTCTTTCGAGATTGATCCAAAAATGTCTTTTTTCTTATATTTAGAATTTTCAAGTTTAGCTTTGTATCTGATTAAGAACGTAATAAATAATTTTGTATCCGCATCCACCCACTGGTAACTTTCTTTTTCTAAAAGCACTGTTATCAAAACTTGTACGTACGTAGTTAGTTATAATTTGCACTTACTTGCTGAACTTGAACTTTGCAAAATTAAAGTTTCAATTGGAAATTGCTGAACTTCCTGAGGTACTTCTACTTCCTCTTCGACTTCACTTTCTAATAACAAAAATACTAAATACTTACTCCTAATAAAATATCCACTTTTATATGGTTAGGTTTTCGATATGAATAATTGAAATTTTTACGAGTAGTAATAGGTATTATTACCTATATCCGTACCTTCTTCAAAGTCATCAATTGGCATCAGCTCCTCCTCATCATCCAGGATAGTACTCATCAGAGAGGTATTCATTGTACTCATCGTCACAATAAATTTGCTAATGTCACGTTTTGCAAAATTTAAATGTCAGCGCCAACTTGTCTTGTCATATCCACTCTCATCCGGCAAAACGTTTTATTGGTTAAACGGTTCTATTTGTTCTAGATCGAGTAGGACATTTGCAATAAAACACACCCAATATGTGCACAAATGAGTACAAGGTGAATAAATGACTAAAAGTATTTCTATTTCTTATAAAAAGTTATGCAATTTGACGTACACATTTGGAGATACCATGAGCGAAAGGGTTAAGATAAAACTATTGGAACAAATTTACACATTTTAAAATGACATTGATTAATGTCAAGATTATATTTGAAGTTTAATAAAGGAAGTGGCTAAACGTCCGCCGGCGGAACCATGCATTGTATATCGAAATTCCGCCGTTCGGCGGATGAAAATAACCTTAGCCCTCAAGTCCGCCGAAAGTTCGATTGATTTGCGCAAGAACGGCGGAACATTACTCTAAAAACTAATAATACCGCCGAACGGCGGACTTTGTTGAAGAGAATGCTTAATCCGCCGTTCTGATGTGATGTTAAATTAATTCACTATTTTAACAGTTTTATTTACAAATTTCGAAGTTAACATCATGTTGCGCGGCCGGCCACTTTTAACATGATGTATGTTAACTTCGAAATTTGTAAATAAAACTGTTAAAATAGTGAATTAATTTAACATCACATCAGAACGGCGGATTAAGCATTCTCTTCAACAAAGTCCGCCGTTCGGCGGTATTATTAGTTTTTAGAGTAATGTTCCGCCGTTCTTGCGCAAATCAGTTGAATTTTCGGCGGAATTGTGGGCTAAGATTATTTAGATCCGCCGGACGGCGGAATTTCGAAATGTAATGCATGGTTCCGCCGGCGGACGTTTAGCCACGTCGTTTAATAAAACGAGACAAAATTAAAAGTCGATTCTAAAAAGTTCAACATGTTGCCATATAAATGGTTCACATTCAATTTAACATTTAGTTTAATACATTCAATATCATATTTCATTAATTTCTTTGTTCCCGTTTATTATCTTTTTTCTAGTTTCACAAAAATAACTTTGACGTTCAATTAATTTTTGACAGCTACTCTTCAATTTCATAAAATAAACATTTAAACTCGTTAATTCTTTTGTATTTATCTTCAAGAAGTAGAAGCATTAAAAGAAAAATGTCACAGTAAGTAATTAAAGAAAGTCTAAAAATAATTTGACAATTGGTAGAAAATTTTCATACTGTCAACACGTAACAAATAAACAATTAACGAATATTTTCGTAGACGATTCATGACAATCGTAAGCGAGGTATTTAAACTTATTGACTAAAATTTATAGCGATATTTAAATTAATTAAACGGATATATTCAAAGAGGATTCGTGACAATCGTAATTGGGTCATCTAAACCTAATAAATTTAAATATATAAACAAGTACCTGAAATTTCTAATTAAAGGTGTAAGACACCAATTTAAGAAAAACACGAAATTACATAATTAATCATTTAATGACGTGTAGTAATTCAAGAGTTCACTAAATTGATCCTCTATTTTATAAAAAAGAGAAACTATTCGCACCCGCCAAAGAGCTGTACTCAACTTTACGGTTTATCAGGAAATCCGTCAGAGCGACAAGCGTGTGAACGGTCAATGATCGACTACCAGGATCAACTTCAACGTTTCAGGGCGTCGACCGTCAACACTAGGTTACAACTGGAATTCGGGAAAACGCACACATCTCCACACAAGGGCTCTCTCTCAACTTTAACATTGTTCCCCGGTACTAAGGCCTGATGTAGTTCTGGCCTTACAGTCCACGGCGGGAAAACGCGCACCGTAGCTTTCAGGAATGTTCCCATTATGTAACTGTAGGACTGTAGGTTATGCAATGAGAACTAAGGGAAAACGCACGAAATTATCACCTCACAGTTCACTGGGGAAAAACACACCCAGTACATTTCATTCATTAATCATATTAGCAATCCCCGGCTAGGATTCGCCATAGCCATTTCATACATTAAACATATTATCATTCCCCGGCTAGGATTCGCCGTAGCCATTTCATACATTAAACATATTATCATTCCCGGCTAGGATTCGCCATAGCCCGCTGTAGGTGGTGCAATGGGAACCAAGGGATAACGCACGAGGTTCCCTCCTCATAGTCTACTGGGGGATCGCCACCCAGTAGGTTTCAGGAATCTAACCGCTAGATTTCATACACTGGCATTCCCTGGCTAGGATTCGCCATAGCCCGCTGTAGGTGGTGCAATGGGAACCAAGGGAAAACGCACGAGGTTCCCTCCTCACAGTTTACTGGGGGATCGCCACCCAGTAGGTTTCAGAAATACCACGACCGTAACTGTATGGCTGTAGGTTGTGCAATGAGAACTAAGGGAAAACGCACGAAGTCCTCGCCTCACAGTTTACTGGGGAAAAACACACCCAGTACATTTCAGGAATGCCATGCAACTTCAATAAAAGTGTTACCTTAATCAAAGTGATTCAGTGAGATCTACCTTTTACAAAGTCGTTCAAATTAGCGAAAATGCACTGTTTTTACTCAGGACTACGGTGGCAACATTAAAACAACAATTGCGCGTCGCGTTCGCGATGTACGTACGGAAGACAGTGTTTTTTTATCTGTCAATAAAAATACAAAATGTTCAGTTTAAAATAACCACACATAAGGCCATACTCTGCATCTCTTCAACTAAATTTTAACTGTCTGTTAAATTTTAGAAGGGTGTTAAAGTAAAACGGTATTCTCTAATGTCCAAATCTATTAAAATGTTTAACAGAAATCCTCTAATTATCCCATTATCCGTTTAATTTTAAAACTTACTTAAAAGTACCCATTAAAATTTTGGTTGTAAACTAAAAGAGACTTTGCTTTAAGTTTTATTCTGATAGAATAATTTTTCAAGTATAAAATTTGTGTTTTCCCATTGAAATACGTAATTTTGTAATACAGAACTTAAATCAGCAAATGTAAGTTTAAAATAATAGTGTTACAATAGTCATTATATAATTTTCTAATTCAAAAGACTACAGCAGGGAAATTGCAAGAAATCTTCGAGATTCTAGTAACCATTTTAATTACAGAATACAATTTTTTTAAATTATTTAGATTAAGTAAATATTGTGTTTTGAATCTCGTGCAATTATTGAAACAGTTTACGGTAGAACCACGACGAAATATTACTATTCTTCTTTATTTAAAAATTTTAATCACTTTATATTTCTTTGGTCATGGTAGTTATCAGCTCGATGTGGGATTTGGATATGCATTTCCTTTAAGGCGACCATCAGTCAGCCGTTGCATCAAATAAAGTTTCACAATTCTTAGTTACAAATTTATACAATACTTGGATTACTCTTCCATATTCACAGCAAAAGGAGAACGAATTCAAAGTTGAATTTAATAGTAACCAATATTCAGGTCCTCTTTTTAAGCATCCTATTTATCCAGCTCTTAATCCAGCTGCACCTTATTATCGTAGGATAATGGCGGTAATAAAAATTATTTTATAGATGGAGATCCCCTAGAGCCATGGTTGATGATATCAGTAATAGAAGCTCCAGAAAACTCCGCAGGATCTCGTTTTAATACTAATTTATAAAAAAATAAGAATTATTATTGAGAAAGTCTAAACCCATCTGACACTGACAGACTCACAATTTAAAGCATTAAAGGATTTGCGTTGTTGCCACATAATTTTTAGCGGCTCCGTTAAAATATTTGGAACTTAACAGGTCCTTTATTTTATGTGATACAGAATACCAAATAACGTTTCACAATTTAACGGATGGTTAAAAAGAAAAATTTTAAAATTTAGCGTAAAGATACAGAATACGGCCTATATTGCGGTGTTTATGAGCGGAACGTAATATATTTTTTTTATTTTCATAAAGAAATAATTTTGTAAATATTAGAGTAAAATTCAGAGTAATGTATTTAATGTAATGAATTTATTTGCATAATTATTAAATTCTAGTGTATTTTTCAAAGATATTAAGTTTGTGTAAATATTTTTAGAAATAGGCGGTTTAAAATTACATGTATATTATAGGTAAAATATTTAAAATTTTTAAAATGTAAATACGTAAGATTTAAGCTCAGAATTGTAATATTTAGAATGATTGATTTAATAATGTTATGACGACCCGACGTTTGAAGGAAACTGTAAGCGGCAGTGAGGAGTTCGGAAAGTGAATCATTGAGGGCGCCGCATATAGCTATTGTAAACTAGAGCGACCGGCACAAGTATCATTACCCCATGCCTTCGGTTTACGGGAATTAAAGTTAGGATCAAATTTCAATTCGGATGTAATGTAAGTAATCGCTGGTTTTGCGAAAAACCATGTGAACAAATAAAACTTCGTCTCTGAACTCCTTTACGATAGGTATTTGTTTGTACGATTATTCAGAATTTGAAATTAATAAACCGTTGTTTTCTGTCACCTTCTACGAGCATTCTTCTTTATTTATACACACACACACACGACATGTATACTGACGCAGATAATTTTGATGTGAGGGCTCGCGAGTGCCATTTACATCCAAAATTTATCACAAAACAAATACACTCCCCGAAGGAAGGATCCAGCCTACGAGATACACTGTAAAATACATCAGCAGAGCAGGAGCCGTCACAGACATCAACAAATTAAGAATAGCAATAAATAAATAAGTTTTTAACTATAAACAAAACAAAGATTTAGAAAACATTAAAAAAATTACCCTGAGAAAAGCAACGAACGCTAAAATCTGTAAGAGTCCAGAAAACACAGCATAAAATTGGCTCCCAAAACGTGGGGCCGTACAAAGAAAATTTGCAAAAGATACTAATTAACACAGCATAAAATTGGCACCAACGTACAGGCAAATTACACAGCAATATGTACGTCTTTCGAGAACGCGATGCGCAATTGTTTGTTTAATGTCACCACGTTAATCCTGAGTAAATTTTTGCTAATTTGAACGACTTTGTAGCTCCAAGAATAACGGAATTAGCAATAGTGCGGCATTAACTTTGATCACATTATATACCGGGTGTTTCCTGAAAAATGTTCCATCCCGTAGCGACGTTATTTATGATCCGATTTTAATGAATAAAAAAATAAAACAAATGGCTTTAGATGTATTTTAAAATGGCTCTAATTTCGATTTTTTCTAATGTTATCTTCAATATCTATCCATAGTCAACTTTTTTTTTCAAATGGCTGCCCATATTTTTTTAGCTTTAATCTAGTAAAGCATTTTTTTCTACATCGGATAAAGCATTCAAAATTATTATTTGGTGCGTAGTTAATTGGAAAAATGAATAAAATTATTATAAGCATGATTTTTGATGACAGTTTAATAGATTTAAAATAATAATAATAAACAATCAACAAACATTAAACGTATCAGACAAAATCATAAAAATTTACAATATTGCTCGAATTGACCTTCAACACCTTGCTCAACACACAACTGGCACCTTCTAATCACGCCACGGACCGCATTTAATAGTAAATTAGGAGGTATTTCGCGACAAGTATCAACGATCCTCTGTCTTAAAATCAAGTCGTTTTCCGGGCTTGTTATGTACACGCGATCTTTGAGATAACCCCACATCTAAAAATCGAGCGGTATAAGATCCGGAGAACGGGTAGGCCATCAAATTGGCCCATCCGTTCCTATTGTAATGATTCGTCGACACCAGCCGGCGTCAGACTGTCTCTTGCGTCACAGCCGTCTAGCCGACGCGCCTTAGGCGACAGCCTAGAGAATTCCGCCGACGGAATAAATTAGACCAGACAGTCTGTCGCGCTCCAGAAAATACGAGAACAACAGCTTCGGCTTATAAAATGCACGCGGCCGGGAGTGGGCGACAGTTCGGCAAGGATTCAGCGTTGGACAGTTCGGCATTAAAGTTCGCGAAGACTCGCTCGCCTGTTAAAATAAATTAGGTATAAGCTTGTAAATAATTTAGTGTTAATTAGTTTGCTTTTAAATAAATTATGTAGTTTATTAACTATTTCGTGTTTTGTTTTAAAATATAAATTAATAGAACCCTTAAAACGTTACACTATCCATCTTGCACCGAATTTGTTATTTAACCAATGGACAATTCTTCTTGCATTATGAGGAGCGGCTCCATCTTGTTGGAAAAAAACTCTATTTAGTTCTGCCAAAGGTAATTCGTCCAAAAAATTTGGATGTCTATCGATAACAGTTGGTGATATTTTTCTTGATTAAGGCTGGGTTGCATAAAAGTTTTAAACCAGGATTAAATTTAATTAATTAATTTTTTTATTTGTTTATATTATTCATTGAAACAATTTCAAAACAAATCAACAATATTAAAGACACCATTAGAATCAAATCGTCTGATGTTTTCTTTCTATTTCTATTTAATATTAATAAAAAAGGGTTTCCAAATTTTCCTCTTTTAAAAATTTGCTGGCGCCTATTCAAAAACACCTAATTACTATATTGTCTAAATCTAATCGTTTACAAGATTTAATATTACTTGATTATTTAATTATTTGTGATGAGAAACAATTGACCCACGATCACACGTGCTCACGAACTAACCCTGACAGCCGTCCGCACCATGTGTGCCCAAAATTGTCTTTCATTAGATAAAAAAGGTCATACTGTATAATACTTTGCACGTTGATTGTGTCTTATGTACGTAATCGTTCATTTAAAATGAGCTTCAGAGTAGCCGCTATTTGATTCGCATCGAACTCTAAATTTCTCAACCTTCAAACTAATCGTTATAGTTTTGTATTTGTCTATAACTTTTAATTCTAAACAACTTTTTCTTATGACATTTTTATATAACTTTTAAAATAAGGGCACTTTACTCTTAAGCAATCTTCACTTTTCGGTGTTACAACATGTATAATAAAGAAATAAATAAAAAATTTAAAAAAATCACATCACAGCTATAAAGCCTATAGTTCTTTTTAATCTATGTACCAAATTTCATTAACGTAAGTCAGAAAATAAAAAAGTTACAGGTTTTTGAGATGCGAAAGTGCTTTTAGCCCCATAGTGCGTCGTGGTGATGCAGTGGGTTGAAGCATACGCTCTACTAAATCAAGAGCCAATAACTATTGCTGAAGTCCTTGTCCGAGAATGGATCAGTCGGTATGGCGCGCCCATGGAGCTGCATTCAGATCAAGGAACTTTGAATCGGTTTTGTTCAGGAACGTTTGTACTCTGTTCGGCGTCCGGAAAACTAACAAGTGTCTAAATAAAAACCTGGTCAAGTACGCTACATTTAGTAATCCTGTTATGTAAATGCAATGGATAAATTCTCGATCACAACCTATTTAACCAGGTTTTTATTTAGACGCTCATTAGAACCACTGCACTTCACCCGCAGTCGGACGGAATGGTGGAAAGATTCAACAGAACCATCAACCGACATTTGTCCAAGGTCGTCTCCGATCATCAGAGAGACTGGGACACGTACATTCCCCTTTTTCTACTGACATACCGTTCGTCCGACCAGCAAAAGTGGTATTTGGGCGAGAGCCAAGACTGCCCTGCGATCTGCAGTTCGGCATGAAGCCTGGTGAGGTCCCTGCCGGCGAAGACTACGTGAGCTGTCTACGTTGGAAAATGGACGACATTCACAATCAAGTGCGTCACAATATACAGACGGCCAGCGACCGAATGAAGGAGAATTATAACATCAATGCTCAAAATGGGGGATACCAACCCGGAGCACTGGTCTGGCTTTATAATTTTCAAAGACGATGAAGTCTGTCCCCAATATTGCAGACATCTTGGGAAGGTCCTTACAAAGTGATGGAACGGATCAACGATGTCTTCTACCGCATCAGGAAGATTCCGCATGGCAAACTCAAAGTTATCCACTTTAACCGAATGACTCCTTACAACGGAGAAGAAAATGAAGGGACAGTACAAAGGACGCAAGGTTCCGAAGTGAACTTCGAAACCTTTATGTCTCATCACGCCACAGGGAGTAAGGCACGATTCGGAAAGACCACAGAGAGGCAGCAAGACCTTTTTCAAGTATCACCGGAGTACAGTCTAGTCCACTGTTTGGCAGAAGACCTAAGAATGTCCAAGGGGATAGCCCAGGTCTTCCGGAAGAAATTTGGTCAGGTCGAGGAACTCCGAAGACAGCATCCCATAGTGGGCAAGAGCCTGCAAATCATCGACACGGAAGCGGATCAGAGACGACACGTGTACTACTTAGTCACCAAGAGGACATCAAGCGGTAAGGCTGACTATCGCAGTATTTGGAAAGCTTTATGCAGCCTGAAGAGACAGCTGGTAGAAGGCAAGGAGACGAAATTAGCCATTCCTAAATTGGGCTGCGGACTAGACGGACTGGACTGGAGGGTCATTCGAAGCATGATAGAAGTCATCTTCAACGGAACGGGAATTGAAGTCCTAGTCTGTAGTCACCACCCACAGGCAGCTGTTGGCAGTAAGAAAACCGTGGACTGCTATTTCTTCCAGACCAGAAGTTGTAAAAAGGGGACAGTATGCCGATTTCGACATCCTTCTTCAAGGCTATCACGAGGAACGTTCCGGTACGAAATGTTTTTAAGAAGGGGACAGTGTGACGATTCCTTGTTGCTTGGTGCCAGTCTGTTTATGCGTCACCGCCTGGCGCGACAGAGTCTCGAAATTTCCACTTCGAGCGAATTCCGGCGGCAGAAGAAATTAGAACAGGCACTCTGGAACCCTTCGGGAAAGTTCATGTACAAACAGCCCCGGCTTATAAAAGCGGCAGCCGGTGAATGGGAGACAGTTCCGCATAAAAGTTCGCGTTAGACTTTTGCTCGGCTATTAAAATAAATTAGAATTAAGCTTGTTAATAAATTACTGTATAGTGTGAGTTTATAAATAAATTAGTTAGTATACCGTGTTTTGTTTTAAAATAAAAATTAATAGAACCCTTAAAATCGCAACAGTACCCACGAAAACATGGCCGAAGGTCACCGGTTGTTCTTATGAAACATCAAAGGCACCGACGAGGAGTGTCGTTTCTATACAGGGTGTTGCTAAATTGCGTGGACATGGCTTAACCACAGATTCCTGGGCTCAATATAAGATGATTTAGCTCAACTTATCTATATCCAAAAGTGCTTCGTTAAGTCGGTATTCTGCTTCAAAGTTGTTGAAAAAAAGTTAATTTTTCTTATAACAAAAGAACGCTTGAATTAATTTGGATGATATTTGATATGATGATCAAGAGTAAGGTAAGTCACATTTTCAGATGGTTTGAGTAATTTACATTGGGTCGCAAGTGTGAGAAACAGGGTTGCCATCGAACAGATATTGCAATAATTCTCTTGAGGTTAGGAAGGTAACATTAATTAGTCAATTTTTAGAATGAAGCATTCATTAGGAAACTTTTTTTAATCTTTGAAATTTTTGATATTTCTTACGATTTAGTCACAAAATGGAAAAATCTAAGAGGTTGCAGCATTTCTTATTGAAAACAGGTACACTATAATAGGCTGCATAGAAAAACAAATACCTGCTACATGCATAAATATTTTTTTTTTCATTAAGAAACATTCATTAGTGAACTTTTTTCATATTTGCAACTTTTGATACGTGTTACAATTTTGGTCACAAATTAGAAAAAACAGCCATTTGGATTTTTCTATTTTTTGACTAAACCATAACAAGTATCAAAATTTGCAAAGACGCAAAAACATTCACTAATGAATGACTCTTTCTAAAAATAAAATAGTTATCCATATAAAAAGTATTTGTTCTTCGTGTATGGGCTACTTTTTTCAATAAGAGGCGCTGCAGCCACTTAGATTTTTCTATTTTGTGACTAAACCGTAAGAAATATCAAAAATTACAAAGACAAGAAAAAGTTTCCTAATGAACGATTCTTTCTAAAAACTTATTATCTAAAATTATCTTCATAACATCAAAAAAGTTATTGCGAAATCTGTGCTGTGGTAACCCTGTTTTTCGCACTAGCTGTCCACTCCAAATTACTAAAACCATCTGAAAATGTGACTTACCTTCCCGTAGATACTCATGCCAAATATCATACAAATTTGTTCAAGCGTTCTTTTGTTATAAGAATAATTACCTTTTTTTTCAACAACTTTGAAGCAGAATACTGTCTTAACGAAGCAATTTTGGATATAGATAAATTGGGTTAAATAATCTTATTTTGAGCCCAGGAGTGTATGGTTAAACCACGTCCACGGAATTTAGCGACACGCTGTATATTCTGTGACGAAAGTATTTATTGCGAAAATCATCTCGTCCGTCGATCCCTTTACGGCCATCTTGGTAATGAGGGTTTCTTAATGGTGGAAGCTGACTCTCGCTGCGATCTGTCCGCACAATTTCATCCAGTCTCGTTACACGGCGTTACTTCTCGTAGTCGTGGTTATGTGTGTCGCGTGTCTGTGAATTATCGAGGCTTTTGCTGAGAAATATCAGGAAAACTTATATCGACTTTGTCGAAACTCCACTACACACACCGCCAACGTCGACTTCTTTTATCCCGTCCAAGCTTGACTTTTCATTAAAATCCAGGTAATGTGCGTTAACGGCTGACGTCTATTCTGTAAGCATTTCATATCAATTGTTATGCTTGTTATAATTGATATGTAACAAGCATAGCAATTGATTTCCTAAAAGCCGTTTTCTCTTCAATTGATTTTTATGGCATATTGAAGCGTCATTGATGAATTGCTGTGGTTACTGTGGTTATGTATCAATTCATTTCTCTTCAATTACTGTTAGATATCAATTGAAATGAGTTGGCGCTTACAGAATACAAGTGATTGTGTGTAACTAATTGCGCGTTTCTTTGATTCAGGCTTTTATTTACATTTCATTGACGTATACGTTGTTCGTGCATTCTTCGTTTACATCTCCCTGTACGAGTTGGTATCCTTGTGAGTGAGATACCCTTTTCACCCTTGGCAAATTAATTAATCATTGAAAGCAGTTACGATGCAGGCTAACAGGAGGCGTTTCCGCAGTTTTGCTGACAAGTGCAGCGCCAAGAGAACGTACAGTTTGGGCTCATTGTACTCCACGCTTAAACTCCTGTATCCGGTACGAACGCGCACGCGGAATTGTAACAGTCAAGGTGCCTTCACATTGAGTGGTGATCATTCAGGCGTATTCATACATCCATTGCATCTAGGATATTATAATTTAGTAGTTTTGTTGCATAAAGGTGTCTGTCTCTACGTCGGCGTCGTAGTATTGCAGAGTTGACATTTTTACCCAGGGTATTCCTCCCAAGTAATCTTCCTGGGAAAATTCCAGAAGCTCCCACCCATCTACTCAAGCGAAGAGAACCACAACAACAGGAGTGCGTTCAGATACCCTACCCAACAGGTAACTTGGGTAATTATATCGTGGTGGAAAATTTAAGCGAAGTTTCTGAACGATAACGGTGAGCGTATCAGTACTAACGTCAAAGAAAATATTGATAAATTATTTTGAATTTAGATTATGTGAATCTGCTGCCAAAATTGAAAGTGAATTTCATTTTCAACTTGTCTATTTAGATTTAAATAAACAACCACCAAATAACACGTACAGGAAAGTATAGTTTATACTGGAAAAATGAATTAACAGGCGTTGCGCATGCTCACAATATCTTGGGTAACTTTTAACCATCTCATGAGATGGGGAAGTTAGGAGCACCCGTGGGTGAATCAGCGGAACGTCTGAGCGATTAAGGTGAAATACTGCGGATAACATTTTATAGTTTATGAACGACCGTTGGTAACTTTTCTTCCCTAGGTACTGTTCCTGAACGCACTCCTGGTATCTAATATGATTGTTCTTTCTTTAGTCGTGTTATCGTCAATACTTTCCGTCACCCCAATGTACAAGGTGCATGCACAAACCTTATTGTGTAGTTATTAAATAATAATAAAAATAATAATCCCAACGTAGTTGCCAGATTCATTCAAGAAGCCAGTGCGCCCAGCTTTCCTGCAGACAAGATTATCTACATCCTTATTCGAGAGCTCGACAGCAAATCAGCTAAGAACAAGTTATTTTCTAACGTCACGACCTACTAGATTTCATGAGACGAAGTCTCTTATCCATCCGGGGCAATTTACTTGTTCAAGTGTTTCTCAGTCAGTTGGGGCCACTTACCCAAAAAAACCGGAGACGGATGTACATACAGGGTGTTTCATTGAAGATGCACCAAACTTACGGGACACGTTTCTGACATTATTTCAAACAAAATATCTTAATAAAATTTTTTAATCGGTGCAACTTGAAATTTGCATAATTTGGAGCCGATGTTTTTAGAAATACCGTAGCGATTTAAATTTCTGCAGCCGTGAAACAAGACGAGCGATTTAAATTGTTTTAAGAATGGCACGCGCCTGCAAGATGACAGTAAATAACTATCGTAAACGAAAAAATTTATGAGAGGGTTTTAAGTTTGGCCTTGACCGCAAGACGTGTTAAAGACGAACACTTTGAAAAAAGCGTGCGTTTTCATCGCACTAACATTTATGCAAACCGTAATTACATCAAATTTGCCGAGTCTTAATAATGTTCGATAAATAATTAACGCTTGTAACGTTTTTATTTGTTTCTCTATCCAACAATTACTACAATTATGTACAATTAATAAATTGGAATTGTTGAATAGAATTGTTGCTTCCGCCACGCCGCGCGCCGGTCTGTTAAATTATTTGCCTATCAGACTGAACTTGATCACATGAGGAAGAAACAATTTCGGAAGCGGGCGAATTACGCAAATGGCAATTACCTTACAACATGTGTTCGAATAATTTGCGTATTCTCGAAATGTGTAATTGCCCATCGCACCACCAACACACCCACACACACACTTACATAATAAACTTAAAAATGAAAAGTATAAACTACACCAACTAATTACTCGCCACTACAACGTTAGTCAACGAACGGAGTGAACGAACTAAATGTGTTTCATCATATCATCTGAGGCGCGACAGTTTATGGGGTAATAAAGTAAAAAACCGAACGTTAAGGTAGGTTAAGAATTCGGGCCGCTCTCATCTATTGTACGTTTTAAAAATATACGATTCTCCTTTCCCTTCGATTATCTCAAAACTTATTCATTTAAAAAAAAATATTATAGGAAACTTTTATTTCTTTTCACGATATCTACCAACATACCGAGTTTGGTGCATCTTCACTGAAACACCCGGTATATTCGAAACATCGTTATTATAATGCGTGATCAATATCTTTTCTAATCAAGTGACCTGCGAAAAAAAAATGTCTTTATTTGCCATTTGAATTATTTTTATTGCATTCCTATCGTTTTGTATAATAATGCAATATAAATATTTAATTCAAGTGGCATTTGAAATAATGAACTAATCAAAGACATATGATTTTATTTTCATAGGTCACTTGATTAGAAAAGATATTGATCACTTGTTACAACCAACACAGTATGGAAATTGCCATCTTTCCCAAAAATCCTATGTTTTTTCTTTAAAATCATCTTCGGTGGGTTCAGGCATGTATGCCATAAGGTACTCCATAGTACTCCAGAGAGTGAGAAAATGGCGCGAGCGGAGTAGTCGAGTATATTCGTGCTGCTGCTTTATTTGATTTTTATGAGCTTTAAAATTCGATAAATTGTTTATTATTATCCTGCCAGTATCTGAACGTTTGTAGTAACTTGTGTGTGAAATTTAAATCCAAAATGGGTAGAAACAGCGCTAACAAAGGCGACATTTCTGAAACCATGAGGGACACTTTTAAAACATTACTCGAGGATAAACTTTTTAAAAAATTTAGTGCAAATCGGTTTTAAAATTCTCATATGCTTTGACAGCAAGCATGGCCAAGGCGGCATGGGATGACTTATTATGTAGCGAACTGGCTTCAATTTGTCAATCCTACTGCAATGTCAAGTCAAAAAGCGATCAAAAGATTGTCGCTACTTAAAATGTTGATAAACTTTTTGTTGAGAAAATTGCTGTGAGTAGTAAAAATGAACTATTAGCTGTTTTCGAGCCAATATACAAAGTGCATGAAGAGAAAATTAAATTATTCGAATCTGATTTTAAAAAATTACAACATAAATTTGATGATTTGGAACAATATTCTAGAAGAAATTCGATACGTATATTTGGTGTTAAAGAAGCAATTAATGAAGATATTTGTGCTGTTATCTTGGAATTATTTAATTCCACAATGAAAATAAATATTAATGAAGCTTCTATGGATCGGTGTCATCGTATCGGACTTTCTCATGGGAACAAAAAAGGTCGAGCTGTTATTGTTAAATTTGTCGCACACACATCGAAGCAAAGGGACATGTCGAACAAGAAATTGCTCAAAAATACTGGTGTATTTATTTATGAGGATCTGACTAAACTGAGACAGAATATTTACTACATCCTAAAAGAAAAATTAGGGAGGAGGAGTGTGTGGTCACTAAATGGGTCCACATTTGTAAATTTCTGGGGTTGGCGGATAAAAGTCAGCTCATTGGAAGAAGCGGAGGATTTAGTTACCGAAGCAGCGGCGCATAATACTTGTGAAACTTAAGTTTCATTCGAATTTTTTTTTCTTTTATTTTTTTAGTTTCTTTGAATTGAATATACTTTTTGCTCTTTCAGTTTGCTTTCAGTAATTCGGTGATATTAATTTTGATTATCTTATGATTATTGTTGATTTAAAATAATTATCACACAAATACAAAACTTTTTTGTTCGGATAAATTCTCAATTTTTGTAATTACACATATTTATTATTATTAGGTACTAAGTTAGTTAGGTGTTTTTTCTATTTAATGAAAGTAGGTCATTTAAATGTCAGGTCTTTATTTTCCTGCGGGGCAGCTTTTGCAGATTTTCTTTTGAATTCTGATTTTGATGCAATTTGTTTAACTGAAACATGGTTAACCGATGATAATTATATTGATATTAAAGTTGAAGGATACAATTTTAGTCAAATTTCTAGAAATTCAAGAGGCGGCGGTGCGGTGTAAGCATTTTTGTTAAATCTTGTCTGAAAGTTAATACTGTTTATTCTCATACCAGTGAACATGTTGAACAAATATGGATTACCGTAGCGTATTCACAAAGATCTGTATTAGTGGGTTGTAAATACATATACTCTGAGTACCTTATAAGACTGCACATAATAATTTTATCAATGGAAGCTTTATTACATTATTACATATTTCCAAATTTATTTCATTCGCCATGGTTACCGTGCGTTGTTAGTAATGACACTAATGATTTTGAATTTTCAGATTGAGTTAAATTGTTCTTTTAATTTATTGTAAAATAAAGTATAAAACCGCCGAAAAAGTAGGAACGTACACACATTATTCTCAAATGGAGCTTCGTTCAGAGAATGAATGAATGAAATGCATGAATGAATGCAATGAAATAAACCTTCCTTAATACTTTCTATGTGCAGTTTTTAAACGATTCAGCATTGAAAATTGAGTAGTAACCATAGCAACGTAATATTAAAACTCCTATGTGTAATTTTATATGACTCAGAAATGTATTATCTGATCACGTAATTTTCGTCTAGGTGCAGCGTTACAAGATTCTCACTGTAGACCACCTAAAGGAAATTTTACTTATTTCTGTAATGAGTTTGACGAAATTTTGTCGAAATTGCAACCTGCTTATAATGAACGTGCGCTTTTAGGGAACTTCAATAAGGACTGGATAAGAAAGAAAGTGCACACCGGTAATGATAAACTAAGGGAACCTTTATTAATTATACTATATGAATGGTAGTATTTCAAAAATCATATACATTTTAAAAAGAAGAATATACAGGCTGTTACAAATTCGAGGCTCACCATTGGGATCTCGGAAACGGTAAGAGATACGAAGTCGGTTAAATTGGGGCAAAGTTGCGTATTTTGATGCTTAATAATAATCCGTTCTGAAAAATCTTCTACGATTTGTAGTTTTTGAAATATTCCCAAAAAACAAGAAAACGTAATTTTCTTTTTTATTTTTTTCTGAAGTTATTATTGCAGGGATCTTAACAAAATTAATACATTCTACAGGCACTTTTTTAAGCTCTTTACGATGATATCATTAGATTTTACTTAAAACGTTTCGTCTCGTTCTGACCATCATCAACTTCATTTTTTCTTATGGGCGCTACATTGGGTTTTAATACCATTGAATAGATCTATTTTTTCTGATGCTTTTTCATATGTCACACATCCCTATTTAATAATTTGAAACAGCTGGAAATGCAAGAAATTGTTGAAAATAACACTGTAAAGAAAAATATGGTATGTAGTGAAAACAAAAACCAGAAAAGTTTGATATACCTTCGGAGTTTTATTTCATATATCACAAAAGCTGATTTTAGTAAAAATTTTAGATCTAAAAATGAATGTTACGTATCCAAGAAAATTAAAAAAATGTTTGTGGTCTTAACAACAACAATTCAATAATAGCGAGCGAAATTTCCTTCCAACAGTATCCAGAAAGACAACTACAAAAGAGTTGATTAGTTGATTAGATTTGTAATTAAATTATACATTATTATTATTAAAAAGCTAGAAAATATCAAATTAAATTATGCGCATGTCTTTAAAAAACTCGTATCTTAAAAGATGTTACTGCTCGAGGAAACACTCTTTCCTGTAGTCTCATAATTTTAAACATTTTATAAATAACTATGAATTACCTCTTCTAATAATTCTTCATTCTCATCATCATTAAGGCGATCTCGATAAGTCCTTCGGGTTTTATGAAAATATCCATAAAGTGCAATGTTTCCATCTAACTTAATAATATTGTTCTGTGTGGATGGCATCTTTTTGGGTATTATGGGAAGTAAATTTATCTTGCTATTACTAAATTGTTGTTAGCACAATACATTTTTAAATTTACAAGAATGAGAGATTTTTAAAGACATAATTTCTTGTAATACTTTCTTGATTTAATCATAAAAATGTATAATTTAATCACGAAAGTAGTTAAATATTGCGTCATCGTCATTGTTGGAAGTAAATTTCTCTAGCTATTACTAAATTGTTGCTGTCAGTCAGCACAATACGTTTTAAAAGTCTACGTCTTTTTTGGATTCACATCCTTCATTTTTATATCTAAAAATTTTTCAAAAATCTGTTTTTGTGATAAACGAAATAAAACTCTGAAAGTATATCAAGCTTTTTTTGGTTTTTGTTTTCATTGCATACCATGTTTTTCGTTGCAGTGTTATTTTCAACAATTTCTTGCATTTCCAGCTGTTTCAAATTATTAAATAGGAATGTGTGATATATGGAAAAGCATCAGAAAAAATAGATCTATTCATTGGTATTAAAACCCAATGTAGCGCCCATAAGAAAAAATGAAGTTGATGATGGTCAGAACGAGACGAAACGTTTTAAGTAAAATCTAATGATATCATCGTAAAGAGCTGAAAAAAGTGCCTGTATAATGTATGAATTTTGTTATGATCCCTGCAATAATAACTTCAGAAAAAAATAAAAAAGAAAATTACGTTTTCTTGTTTTTTGAGAATATTTCAAAAACTACAAATCGTAGAAGATTTTTCAGAACAGAATATTATTCAGCATCAAAATACGCAACTTTGCCCCAATTTAACCGACTTCGTATCTCTTACCGTTTCCGAGATCCCAATGGTGAGCCTCGAATTTGTAACAGCCTGTAGTGTCAGTATTTCAAAATTATTTATTTCTATAAAATTTTCGCACTTTGGACCGTACGCCTTTCATAAGATTTTGCACAGCAGGCTTAGGTATTGTCTTACTAACAGAGATCCACATTTTTTTAAACTCTCCTATATTTTTGGTTACCTTCCCTTGCCTCCGCAGCTCTCGCTTAATAATTGCCCAGTAACGTTCTATATAGGACGAAGTTCTGGGCAATTAGGGGGATTCATGTCTTTTTCTACAAAAGCAACATTGTATGTTTTCAACAAATCCAAGATAGCTTTGGCATAGTGTGCAGATGCTAGATCTGGCCAAAAAAGCGGAGATGTTTCATGCGTCCTATAAAGTGACAGCAGACGCTTTTGAATGCATTCATTTCGGTAAGTGTCACCATTGATAGTCCCTTTAGTGAAAAATGTGGAACTTCTCAATCTGCAAGAACAGATTGCCTGCCATAGCAGTATCTTCTCGCCAAATTTTTCAATTTGTAAAATGTTTCCTCATCTGGAACAATATCTCCTTCTGCTATAGTATAAAATTGAGGTCCAGGCAGAGTACGAGTATCCATTTTTATGTAACTTTCATTATCCATTAGAATGCAACGATTTGAGTTCAACAAACTGTCATATAATTTTCTAGCGCGTGTTTTCGCACGTTTTAATTGAACTGCGCTCCTCTTTGGAATTTTTTGTTTTCTGTACGTCTTCATACCATTCCTTTTCTTGACATTTTGCACTATTCCGTGACATACTCCTACTTATTTTCCTACATCACGAATTGACATGAATTTGTTCTTTTTTAACAGAGCCCAAATCTTTTTTTCCGCTAGTTTGTCAACTGTACCTTTTTTCCGTCCTGATTTCGGCAAACCATGTAAAGTATTATGTTGACCAAACTTACAAATTACTTTTTTTGCGCCGTTCACAGACACTTTAAAAGTTTTTGCCAATTTTCTAAGTGAAATGTTCTCACGACACCACTTTTGTACAATTAATTTCCACGTCTCATAACTGATTCGAGGCATAATGCGTAAATGCACAGTTTTGACACAAGCAGAACTGATTGACGTCACAGCTGCAATGTTGTCCTTATTAATATGAAGGATAATTGCAATATAAAACTTTGCTATTTTGTTGAGTTGTATGCGTCTTTAGGACTTGCTCAGCGGATGGATGAAGCCACCAGAGTCACTATCAATAGTCCGTGTCTTATTGATTTAATATTTACATATGATACTTGTCAAGTTAATGAAGTTGGTACAGTAAATATGCATGAATTATCGGATCATCTTATGATTTATTGTATACTGAATTTGAAAGTTGAAAGACTTGTTGGACGTACCATTGTGTTTCCTGATTTCAATTACTTTAATTTTGAAGAGTTTTCTCAAGACGCTACTAATTTACCGTGGTTAACTTTAATTTATTTAAATGATGTAAATGACAAAGTTAGTTTTTTAAATAACTTAATACTGAATTTTTTTCAAGTTCATGCGCCTATAAGAACTCTCAAAAACATAAAACCCAAGTTACCTTATATTACAGACACTATTAAAGTAATGATGAAATTACGGGAAAAAGTTTTAAAGAAAGCTAAGGAAACTAAGAATTTAGTCGATTGGCAACATTATAAGGAAATAGGTAATTATACTATGGATGCCAGAGAGAAAAAAGCCTATATTGATTATGCTAGCAAAAACAACAATCCGCGAGAACTTTGGAACAAATTAAAATTTATAAAAGGTAAAAGTGTGAATAAGACCGGTGAGTATTTTACCCTGCTTATCTAAAGTTTTAGAAAGTGTAATAGCACAGCAACTTCGTAAACATCTTTCCATAAATAATATATTACCAGAAAATCAATTTGGATTCAGATCTGGTTATAGTTGTGTGACTGCTCTTCTCAATCTTTCTGATGATATATTCAGAGCTCTAGATGAAGGTAATGTTGGTGTTGTCGTGGCTTTGGATTTTTCCAAAGCCTTTGATACACTAAATCATAAACTATTATTATTAATTTTGGGTTACGTTGGTTTATCAGAAAATGTGGTAAGATTAATAGCAGAATTTTTACATAATAGAAGGCAAAAAGTGGTAGTGGATAACGAGAAATCTTGTGAAGAAATTATTAAGTCTGGTGTACCCTAAGGGTCAATTTTAGGCCCTTTACTATATTTAATTTATACATCTTACTTCAATACGATTTTGGAATATTGCAAGTCACAATATTATGCTGATGACACACTAATTTATTTTTCATGTAAGCCTACTGAAATAGAAAGAGCTAACGATTGTATAAATTCAAATTTAGAAAGATTGGTCGATTTTGCTGAAAAGCATCATTTAAAAATTAATACTTCTAAGTCTTATGTCATTTGTTTTGTGGGTAGACGTCCGGAATTGGTTAATGCTCTAAAAATACAAATTCGTAATGTAACTCTAAGTGTTAAGTCAGGAAATTAAAAGTTTAGGTATGTATATTGACACTAACTTACGTTTCAGAAATCATATTGCTCATTTATGGTAATCTTATGGTAATTTGAAGCTGTTGTATAGTAATAGGCATTTGTTGAATCCAGAGTTGAGAAGAATGCTCTGCGAATCATTAATACTGTCTCGTTTTAATTATTGCGATGTACTATATCGTTACCCTAATTCACAAATGTCGTAAGTCCACTTTTTGTCAAAATTAAGATTTTGACACCATTTCGTTAACAAACGACTAAGGCCGTGGTTTCTCTGAACGCCCGTCGCGTGCGACGTGCGACGGACGCGTGTCCGTTGCCGTCGTCGGTCGCGGGCGCATGGTTTCTCTGAAAATGAAACTGGCAGTCCGCTACGGGTCCTGAACTTAATCAATAGAGTTTTTGTTACCAATCACGAACAAGAAAACATTATTTTTTTACATTTAGAGGAAGAGGAGGATGATGGACTAATATTGGTTTAACGCAAAAAAAGAAAAAACCAAATAAAATATTCAAAAGCTGAGAAACCGGTTTATATTGAATGCATCGTGTAGTACTACGTTGCATTGAATAAATTCTATTAGAATTTCATCTTTTTCTTTGCTGAAAAAATTCATTTTGCCTGTCAACTGTACAGCGTCCACCCGTCGCTATGCTAGAAAATGATAGCGACCGACGCGTGTAGCGTGTGATTTCCGCCGTCAACGCTGGCCGCCGCGTGCGACGTTTCAGAGAACCCGTGCCCATATATTTACATACACATCATTCGGCCGTCGCCGACGACGGACCCGCGTCCGTCGCACGCCGAACGCGACGTGTGTTCAGAGAAACCACGGCCTAACCAACCTACTAAAGAAATTGTAGCGCAGAGACTTACAGTTTTCTATTATTAAAGGCCATTCAACGTGACTCCGGCACTTGACAATTTGATTAAGAAATTATCGCAAGTCCGTCAGTTTACATGGTCAAATCAATAGCGTGTGAATCATTTCAAAATAATAAAAAAGTATTATTGTATTACAAGTATATTAAAGTATTATTATATTACCTAATAGGTAAACTGTCATTACGGTTTTTCTCCTGTAAAATTAGTAAAAATGGAGTTACGACATTTGCGAATTAGGGTAACAATATGGACCCTGTCTGGATGTCAGTACTCAGAAACGCGTGCAACGTGTGCAAAATTCATGCCTTCGTTTCATACATGGTAAACGGAAGAAAGAGCATATTTCTTTCACTCTGGAGTTATCTAATTGGCTGAATATGGGTGATAGACGGAAATTACATATGGCTTATACCTTTCACAAAATAATAACTGATCGCACACTGCCCTACCTTCTAAATAGAATTACATTTAGAACTGACATGCATAATTTAAATATACGTTATAGGTTTTGTTTGACAATTCCCAAGTTCAATTGTGAATTTTTTAGGAGGTCGTATACATATTACATAGCTGTACTATATAATTCGATACCAACTAAACTTAAATTGTTACTAATGTTTTTTTTTCTGTTACAATTGGAAATATGTCATATGTGTTAATTCGTATTCTGCACCATTTTCAAGAAAAAATCAATGGAAATCAAAACAGAATTAAAAGACTTGAAGTAAATTATGAAGAATTACACAAGAAGTTACATACAAGGATACAATATACGAAAGATAAGATAAATACTACGAAAACTGAAGTTATGAAGTGGACAAAAGTAAAAATAGATCAAGTAGTCGAAGATGCAATGCAAGAGCAACGATGGTACATAAAAAGTAATTTTATGAAACCGAACCAGATAGAAAATAAAATTCAGCAAGAGATGAATAAGACATCAACGTCATGTATAGAACAAAACGACGACATGGAAGATGCAACGCTTTTGAAGCACTTTAGAGAACACATGGATCAGTTACGAACGAACTATGACGTTTTGTCAAAAGAGAAGAAAATATTACGCCAGACTTTAGAAAGTTTGCGGCAACAGAGAGATAAATTGCAACAACAGTATAATTCTTTGAGAGATGAAAAAAGATCTACTTCTGAATAAGAACAAAACATATCTGAAGGAGAAAAATCAATTGGAAAAAAGGTGTCAAGTTAAAATTGAGAAACTGCAGAAGCAGTATAAAACTGAAAAAATACAGCAACATGTCAACTGATAAACCGCCAAACTCGACTTTGCTTCAGATAGCGCAATCATCCACATCAGGCCAAAAATGTCAACATCACTCGAAACTCAAAAAACGACAGAAACTTGAGGATGAGATTCAACAAATGCTTCTTGATATAGAACGACAAAAGTTGGATTTACTTCAATCAAAAAACAATTTTTGATGAAGACGTTCATAAGAGACAAGTACAGCGTTTCTATAAATGATTCTAACATCAAAGTAGGCATTGAATATTGCGTTGGATATTCCACCTCCTTTTGAATGTGTATTCTACTATCTGAGAAATGTCAGTGTCAACACTGTCATAAACTTGAAACTTTTAAATAAACCATTATTGCTAAAACACAACACCAGTATCAAATGTTTCAATTTGAGTTTACAACTTATTCCTTAAATTAATGATGTTGCACCAAATAAGCTTCTGAAAAAGATGTTTGATTATTTAAGAATTAAAACCGATGACGTTACCAATGACTGTATTCAGTATCGGTGGTTAGTGGCACATGGTCATTTGTTTATCAGAGGTAATGCGATGTTAGAATCATTTTAGAAGCCCTGTATATGCCAGTATGAAGGATAAGAAGTACAAATGGAGGTATTATTCCATTTTATCTTGGAAAAAATGATGTAATAACAATCTAGTTTACAGATTTATTTAAATTTTGACGGAGAAATTGTGAAGGGCACCTGTACCTGCCCTCGTGGATTATGGTTTGTCACCATATGTCAGCAATTAGTATTCATGGTCATTATAATATTTCTAGTACCGATATTGCTATTGCAGCAAGAAGATGCCACGAATTGGAGCTGCAGCAAATGTTAACAATATATATCCCATGAATAAACCTTATTCTCCAATTAATGAGGACTACATAACCGAAGAGTTTGTACAAGCATTATTGGAAAATTTGAAATTATATGACAGAAATTTAGGCATCACGTGGCTCCTTTTACCAGAACCCAATTTAGATGACTGTATAGTGCCTGATATCGAAAATATTTTACTATCCACTACATTTTTGAAGAAAAAAGTCAGAGTGCACACTTAAAGAAGGTGCTCGCAGTTTCAGAAGAAATTATATTGAAATTAGCTACGAAAAGAGTTAGGCAGTCTTCAAATCCCTTGTGGTTGATTCCAATACAAAAACATTTATTTATAACAATTAAATAAATAATCTCTTAATTGTCTTACGGTTCTATACTTCAAACTAATGTTTATTATCACTTAATACTGCGTAATTTAATTTATTCGCGTTCATTAAATTATAGTGTCAATAGATACCTTTAAACCCGTGTATTTTGCTTGACTTCACCATAATTGAATGCCGCTCGTATTTATAAACTATTTTAAAAAAACTGTAACGCGTCATACAATGATGAATATGGAACAACAATTTTTCGTGACAACGCGAATTAAATTTTGATATAAAATATTACTTTCTTATTCTTAATCTCACATATTCGTGCTTGATCTTAAATGAATCGCCTAAATTGGACTTCTTGCTGGTCTGGGAAATCTGGCTTCGGAGGTGCCTTCAAAGAACTGTTAATCCTCCAAGATGTTTTAACTTTCAGAACTACTTTTAGACTGATATGTGTGTCAGTCTGGTGATGGCGATTGCTTTTTTTAATCATTCCCCTCATGTTTGTTTTTCTTAAAAAAATTGTGTTTCTGTAATAGCAACATTTTTCTTGAAATAGCTTGGGATCATAATTTTTTCCTTTTACAGTATACAAAACTTAATTGATGTATGATCAATCACGAACTAATATTACAATTAATACATCAAAATCATAAATACAGATAATATTGTTAGAACAATTTTCAAATTTCAAAACCAAAATAACATAGCAATACGTTATAAATGAAGTCCGGTACACAAACTAATTAATATGAATGCGGCATCATATCGCTCAAGAATTGTAACGCATTATATAAAAGAATAGAAAATATGAATCCGACCTTAAGACATCTAAACTGTCTTTACGCCAGTTAATCTAGTGTCGAGGTAGTCGTCCGGGTCAAATGGGGCAGCGTTAATATGTCATCTTGCGTCCCCGTTCGTTAACGATGCCAAGTATCAAGTTGTCGGAGGCAAGTTCGAATTGGGGCTCACCGGTGCCACAAGAATTTTCTATAGCGGCAAATAAAACCACGAATAAAGGCCTCAATAGCAAAAGAAAACACACGTTACGTCCTAAACCGCACACAGCATTCGCTTGCAATAAAATACTTGCTTTATATGTAGAAATCAGGCTTCGATAAGCATAGAAGAATGCCTTAAGTTGCTTAGAGTGCCTCTGTCGGAGCACGGATTAATAATTTCCGTTCAATATTTAAACAAACGTTCCAGTCTTATGAATTCATAACAATGACTGAAAGGCTCACTACAAAACTATGTGCACTCTCTACGGTTAGCAAAATTACTGGCGCGATCGTACTGGATTTGGCGCTGAAGTGTAAACATAGGCAAGGGGGCGGGGGGTTACTTGATCCATAGTAATCAATCGCAAAATTCTGTGACAACACGATAATTTCGACCGAGAAGAACGTCGGCAAAGAGAAATGGCGGTTGGACTTTTCGGCGGCAATCTTGGAGACATTTTGCGATTTAAGGGAAATTTTACACTTAACGGAAAAATACACTGTAACAATTACCTGTATTCTGTAAGCACCAACTCATTTCAATTGATACCCAACAATAATTGAAGAGAAATGAATTGATACGTAACCATAGCAACACAGCAATTCACCAATGACGATTCTACAGGGTGTTAATAAAAAAACTGTACACCGCTTGGCAGGTGATAGTAGAGGTTAAAACAAGAAAAAAGTTCTAATAAACCCATAGCCAATTCTCAATACAGGGTGTCCGCGCCATGTGTTCACTCTTCTAGAATTTTTATTTTTTACATAAAATTCGGGACCGATAAATTAAATAAAAAGCTGAATTTTCCGATATACCACTGGCCACCATAGGACTTCCGGTTTCGCCGGAAGTGATATCAACTTTCTTATTTTAAATGGAACGATCTGTATATTTTTACATATTTGGAATCTACAGATCATTGTGAATCCGAATATGTATCACTTGGTAATTTTGGTTTCCATGACAACGAAAAAAATTTTTGTTTTGTTTTTCGGTATGCAAAGCTATGTATGGTGTATTTTCGTTCTAATGCGACCAAATAATTCGAGAAAGTAACTTCTTTGGTTGCACTTTGGTTTATTAACATTTTTACAGCATGTGAAATTTTCATTAGGTCGTAAATTATTTTTTTTTTAACGGAACTTATTTAAAAGACACTGTTTATGCCAGAGAAATTAATACAGAAGGTGAACTTTGGCAGAGAGCTGTAAACGCTTGTCAGCAACTGAAAATTCAAGTTGCTTTCAATCAAGTGCGCGAGTCTCTTCGACGGCGACTGCAACTTTGTTTACAACAGCAAGGACGACAGTTCGAACATCTTCTGTGATAATTGTAGTGTGTTAAATTCGTTATTGATTGTTCGATTCTTTTTTAATTAAACCATACTTCAAATGCCATTGAATTTTGAACCTAGGTTTATTACAATTTTTTTTATTTTGTTCTCTGCTATCACGTGCTAAAATGTGTAAAAAGTTTTTATATTAACACTTGTATACCGGCAATGGCTTATTTCTTCAGTTAAGCTGCCACATGCCATCCCAAATTTCATTGCAACAGTTGATAAAGAGTTTTAAAAAATAACCCTCTATTTGGTATCAGCGTATTAAAAAAAATGTTTTATTAAATTGCGCTAAAAAACGCAAGAAGTTCCGTTAAAAAAAATAATTTCGTTAATAAACCAAAGTGCAACCGAAGAAGTTGCTTTCTCGAATTACTTGGCCGCATTAGAACGAAAATACACCATACATAGCTTTGCATACTGAAAAACAAAAAAAAAAATTTCCGTTGTCATGGAAACCAAAATTACCAAGTGTACATATTCGGACTCACAATGATCTGTAGATTCCAAATATGTAAAAATATACAGGGCGTTCCATTTAAAATAAGAAAGTTGATATCACTTCCGGCGAAACTGGAAGTCCTGCGGTGGCCAGTGGTATGTCGGAAAATTCAGCTTTTTATTTAATTTATCGCTCCCAAATTTTATGTAAAAAATAAAAATTCTAAAAGAGTGAACACGTGGCATGGACACCCTGTATTGAGAATTGGATATGGGTTTATTAGAACTTTTTTCTTGTTTTGACCTCTAATATCACCTGCCAAACGGTGTACAGTTTTTTTATTAACACCCTGTATATACCGTAACAATCAATTGAAGAGAATACGGTTTTTAGGAAATCAATTGTTATGCTTGTTACATATCAATTATAACAAGCATAACAATTCATATGAAATGCTTACAGAATAGACCCCATTGTTACGATTTCGGTTAGACAAAAATTTGGCAAATGTTCTTTCAGAAGTCGCGCGCTAGAAATCGTAATAAGATGAATTTTCCGAATGTTGCATTTGTGGATGATGCTGATGTTATCCAAAGAGAAGTTAGTGTAGTCATTGATGATGAAAAAATAGAGACAACGTCGAGAAATTGCCACGATGTCCGTACCATAAGATACAGTGACTTTAATGGGTTTATTCCTGAGAATGGTAGAATTACTTTAAACTTTCTAAATAACTTGCCAGCATATGTTTTAACATTTGCGACGGAGGAAACCCATAAGGAATATATTTCCGAATTACAACAGAGACGTAAATCGCAGAAGTCCCGTATTACATTAGAACTATACAGTCTTGTCTTATTTAAGGAAAACAATTCTCCAACTTTACGATGGCAGCTTGGTCGAGTAATGAAACTACATCCTGGTCCAGATGGTTCAAGTAGTATCCTTGGACCATCTGGACCATCTTAGAGCTTCCGGTGAACGAGGATTATATTTTATAAGAAACCATGGGAGAATTTAGCGGTGAAAAGAGGCCGACGTTCTAGGTGCGACAAATAGAGGACACTACAAGGAGAAGGAAATAAGCAGAGAGCGTTCGTAATACACATCGCATCAAACTTGTAATTAATTAATTCAACAACAAATAAGTACATTATCAATATAGCCCACATCAATCGGTGCAAATTCCAAACAAATCTAGTAACAAATTTTAGGGATTTCCTATGCTGAAAAGGGATTCTCTTGAGGGATAACCGTTTTTTACACGTTAGTAACACTGCTCCATTCTTGTTTGCCTGTTTGCTTGGTGTTTTTTTCACAAGTGTAAAATTTACAAGAAACATTTTTAGAAAAAACCTAAGAAACACGATAACTGTTTTTATGAGTAGACAAGATGGATAAAATAATAAGAACTTGGTTACTATTGTCATTCTACAATTCCCTTCAAATGTCAGGACAGAGCATCAAATAAAATCATTGAAATTATAAGATATACAATATGGCCAAAAAATACAATCACGTTAATGTGTTTTGTGTAAATAACGTTGTTACCGTTGAAGACTACTCTCAAGACGGCAGTCACCTGAAATACCCGCAAAAATATATGTCGGCAGTCTCGTATTTAATCTTATTGACCACACATTTAGACAACTAGATATAAAATGCACTAAAGAGCAAATACAATCAATCACCAATCTAAAGCATCAGCTCATGGACAAGAATAATTTTTCCAGCCGGGGGATGAAAATAAATAAATAAAATAAAAACACTTATATCTGTTCTGTACCAAAACATCCAATGCTTGAGTAATAAGATTGAAAAATTAAAAGTTACTTTAAGTGATACAACTTGTGATATATCGTGTCTAAGCGAACATTGGTTTACTAATAACAACATTAGTTCCATAAATTTAAGTCAATTTTATATTGTAAATCACTTTAGTAGAAACCTACATATTCATAGTGGTGTGGCAGTTTTGGCAAAAAGTCATAAAAACATTGATGCCATTAGCTGCTTATCCACTGAGATACATTTTGGAATGTGTGGCATCTAAGTTCACTGTGAACAACACAAAGTTGATAATTTTTGCTATACCGGGTGTTTGTAGAACAGTGGCCAGTCGATAACTCCGTTAATAATAGAGATATTTTAGTAAACTTTTCTTTGTTTTGTTTGACAGAAGGTAGCCTATATGGCAATATGCATTGCTCTTTTCCTAGGCCTACTGTGATTGAGTTATTATATATAACTTTGTTTTCCAAATGGAACACCCGGTATATTTTGTGATATTTGGAATCTACTCTAAAAACTCTATCTAATAGCAAAGTTTCGACAAAATCAAAGACATGGTTTAGTTTTTTCAATAATATTTTAATTGTGTACAAGTTGGCCGTAAATTCTTTAAAACTTCTCAAAAATGCTCTTACATTGATATAATAAATAAAATTAAAATGCTTTACTAAGGAACTCTTGCATCTTGAAACATAAAAAAAATATAATTCATAAACAAAACTCTTTTTTTAATGGAAACATATGAGTTTCAGTGCATATTTGACAAGTACATAAAATTAGCTTTCCAACGGTATAAGACACTTGGTTATTTACTGTACCCTAATTATTTAAATATTAATTAAAAAATTATTGAAAAAATTAAACCATGTCTTTGATTTTGTCTTAACTTTGCTGTTAGATAGAGTAGATTCCAAATATCACAAAATATACCGGGTATTCTATTTGAAAAAACATAGTTATGTATAATAACTAAAGTCTCCAAAAGAAAGTACCGTTTGTCCGTGCAGTTGTATATTATTCGCTGCTCGCGCCGATGCACTGTAAACCTCAATCGGTCGACTGGCTGTGTATCCAGTGCTGTTTACGGCTGCGTGATGCATTCGTCTTTTTTTTAATTATATCATATGGTCAAAAAATACAGCAAATAACAAAATAAAATGTGATAAAGTTGACATTTGGAGACTTTAATAATAACTCAATCACAGTAGGCCTAGGAAATGCAATATTGCCATAGCCGCTTTCTTTTCAGAGCTAAGAGCTGCTCAGAACAGTTCAGAGTCGGTATTTACGTTGTTCTTTTCATGAGAGGCGTAGAGCTCCTAGGGTTCTGATAATTCATTTCCCCTTTCCCCTCGAGCACCATCTATTACACTCGAGCGTGACGCCTCTTATGTCAGATTGAGATTATGTTGTAGGTTATATTTAATCAAAAGAAATTTTCGATGGAAAATTCACATGAGTTATTGCTTATGGATGCGGAAACAAATATGTAACACTTACAAGTTAATAGTAAGTCAAACAGATTTTAAAAGAGCACAGAAGTGCATGCCATTTAGTCGTCAAGCTCCTATTTATTCTTTTTGGCGTGTTTTTTTCAAGAACAGCTCTGAGCTGCACCGCGTTTCGAGCCCGAAGGGCGTGACGCTCATGAAAAGAAAGCAGCTCATATAGGCTACCTTCTGTCAAACAAAACAAAAAAAGTTTACTAAAATATCTCTATTATTAACGGAGTTATCGACTGGCTACCGTTCTACAAACACCCTGTATATAGAAGCCCAAATGATAATTTTGATATATTTTTTAAGTAAATTAAATGAAGCACTGCAAATTATAAACAAATCTAATAACCAACATCTTATACTTTGCGGAGACTTTAATATAAATTTTTTAGTGGAATCGTTAAATTTAAACAAAATTAAAGATTTGGTACTTACTATTAATGACCCCACCAGAGGTACAAATTGCCTTGATAATATCTGCACATCGTATCCTCTGGAACTGAGCCAAAATTTTGTTATTGTTATGTTGATCCTTTATTGACAACCTACTTCTATCACACCTAATGTAACAGTTCCATATCGCCAAATAAGAAATAAACGTAACTTGGAAAACTTCAAATTACTCTTGGCCCAGACACACTGGAATAATTTTAGAAACATGTCATCTGTAAATGATAAATATAATGAGTTCATAAACGCTATATTGAACTCCTATGAAAAAGCCTTCCCTTTGAAATACAAAACTAATAATCAAGTACGCTGTGCAAATGGATAACAAAACTAATAAAAATATCATCGAGAACCTTAAAAAGTTTATATTTCAAAGAATATTATAAACGCTATAAGAAGATTTACAAGAGAGTGATTATGAAAGTCAAATAATTATACTATAATATATAATAACGAGATATTGTTGAGTTCTACTCAGAAATCCAAAACTGCGTGGGATGTCATAAGGTGTCATAAAAATAAGATTCCTCAACGAGACCAATGAAAGAATGAAGAAATAACGGACGCAACTGATATTGCGAATCATTTCAATACCTATTTCAACAATATTGCTTCTCCAAGCAAATCACAAAATAGTTGTATGGCTCCCACAGTAAGCGTAGCACAAAACCTCTTTTCATTTCTCTTAGATCCGATTATTCAAAAAGACATTTTAAACATTCCTTTTCAAGGAAATATCTCCCCAGATAGTGACGGTATCAGTCCAGTTGTAATTAAGCAGTGCATCCAAGAAATATTAACCCCCTTAACTACAATTATAAACAGTTCCCTTTCTCAAGGAATTTTTCCTGACAGAATGAAAATAGCAGCAATTAACCCTTTCCAGTCAAATGATTACATTTGGAATCATTTCATAGATTACTGTATTTTTTTCTAAATATAATATAATTTTCTGTTTGAATGTAGTAATCTGATTGCATTTAATGCTGCTAGATGGTGCTAACTTCTTATAAGGTTTTATGGGTAACATTTATTTGAAAGAACGGTTGTATTCAACATTAGCTATCGGTGACGTTTTGGCGTTTGATCTGCGAAGACAACCAAAAATAAGGTAAGTTTTGCTACCTTACTGCTTCTAGAAAAAATTGTACCGCTTTATTGTTTTGTTTAGCTTCTGTAAATCATATTATTTATTTGAATTTTCTAAAAACATTTGTAATAACTAGAAATATTAAAATGATTCCAACCGGAATCATTGGTCACAACAAGTAAGTCCATTTGGAATCATTGGGATTATTTGTAATTATATTGATCTTATTTGCAGATACAAATTTATAGTTTAGCCTGAATCTTTCCACCTCCTAATAAACTTATTCGACGAGTAACTTCTCGAATGCAATTATTTTTACTATAACTGCAACCTATTCCAAAGAACTGTTACAGAAATGTAGTAAGTGCATGTAGCTGCAGGTTATTTTAGATCTGTTCTGTTACAGTTACTTGTGAGATTTTGTACGAACTTCCTGTGGTCTGCCTATAATGTACATACATACCTTTAGATATATCGAGGGTAAAAAAAAAAATTCTCGAGTCAGCCTTGGAAATAAAAGTTCATATGGAAGATTATATGAAACTTTTGTTTCCAAGACTAACTCGAGGTGATTTTTTTTTATAAGGAGTGATCAAAATCTTATCTAATCAAGTGACCTGTGCAAATAAAATCGTATGTCTTTGATTGATTGATTTGAATCAAATGTCAAATAAATTCTTCATATGACATTTGAAAAAATAATCAATCAAAGACATACGATTTTATTTGCACAGGTCACTTGATTAGAAAAGATTTTGATCACTCGTTACAATCTGTTGGGTCGTTTATATTCAACAAATTAAGATTAGACCAACTGTCATAACTCTATTTTTACTCTATTTACAAAAATCTGTCTATCTTGTTTATATTTCTTTAGCCTACTCTTATTTTAATTTACATTAATAAGGTGTGGCTAATAATTTAAACAATAAGGATCCAACACCTCCCCTTTTAAGTGAGAAAATATCTTAAACAACATCATAATTCTTCTGGTGAGGTGTTAACATCATGTGTCTGGTCGGTTGTCGGTTCCTATTCGATCGTCGAAGAACAGAATGTTTTCCTTTCACTGTAGGTACTACGTTGTCTATTTTCTCAGTCACTGAAGATTGATGAACAGTTCTTGAAGGCATCGGAAGAGCTTCAGAGATCGTTGCTAATTCATCTTTAGGAGTACTTGGTGAATTTCTACTGATAATTTGATTAGTATGGAAACGACTAATTGTTTCATTATCAATCTGTACTTCGTACATAGTGTGTCCCAGTTTCTGCAATATTCTTCCTGGCCTCCAGTTTTGTGAACGATGATGTCAAACATAAACAAGATCATTAACATTAAATACTCTTTTACGAGCACCATGCTTGATGTTAAACTGCTGCTCCATGTCGAAATCGCGTTCTAATAGCTTTCTTGATGGTTTCAGAAGATCGAGAGCGGTTCTGAGTTTACGCCCAAATAACATCTCAGCGGGTGATTTGTTTTCAGGAAGTGCAGAATTTGGAGTCATGCGATACGTTTCAAGAAAAGTCTCTAAAGAACTTTGTACGTTTCCCTCCCCTTTTAATTTTAAAAGTGTTCTTTTTAACGTATCAACAAAGCGTTCTGCTTGTCCATTTGATTGTGGATGATAAGGAGATGAGAAAATGTGGTCAATTCCATTTTCTTGACAAAAAGTTTTAAATTCGTAAGATTTGAATTGTGTTCCATTATCGCTGACGATGACTTCTGGTAATCCATGTTGCAAAAATAGTTTTCTGAGCCTGTCAATTGTTGCAAGTGATGTAATTTTTTTCATCACAAAAATCTCCGGATATTTGGAGTAGGCATCAACGACAACTAGAAAACTATTTCCTTGATATGGTCCTGCATAGTCAATATGAATTCGCTGCCAAGGCAAATTCGGTTTTGGCCATGAATACAGTTCTGCGGTATTTGGTTGTTTAGCTGCAATGATGCATGCAGAACACTGACGAACCATAGACTCAATATCCTGATCCATGTTCGGCCAGTAAACGTAACAACGGGCTAAAGACTTCATTCTTCGAATTCCTGGATGTCCACGATGAAGGAGCTTCAAAACCTTCGTTTGTAGTATTGCTGGAATTACAACACGATCATTGTAGAGCAGACATTCTTGTTCGATAGTGAGTCCATCACGTCGTCTGTAGAAGTGTTGTAGTTTATTCCAGTTTGGTAACTTTTGAACATCGGATGGCCAATTTGATTTTATGTAATATTTAACAGTTTGAAGCAATGTGTCTTTTTGAAATTTCACAAAGCATGTTAAATGTTACTGGTAATCGAGCAGTAAATGACATGAAATCGAAATCTGTTTGAACTGATGCAATAACTATCTCTTCGTCCGGAGTTGGTTGACTTGATATGAGGCGTGATAATGCATCAGCTTGTCCGAATTCAGTCGTTTTCTGATATTCGATCTTGAAATCGTAGGCAGTTAAAATCGTTGCCCAACGTTGCAAGCGATTTGCAGTATGTGTTGGTATACCCTTTTATTTCCAAATATTGCAAGAAGTGGCTTATGATCGGTGAGTAGGGTAAAGTGTCGACCGTAGATCATCTTATGGAATTTCTGAACTGCAAATATTAGTCCTAGTGCCTCTTTCTCAATCTGGCTGTAGTTCTTTTCGGCTGGAGTTAATGCTCGAGAAGCGTGAGCGATGGCTTTAATTTTTTTATCAGGTAGACGATGTTGGATGACTGCACCGAGTCCGTGATTGGATGCATCTGCTGCGACGATTATTTCTAATGAAGGATCGTAGTGAGTAAGAAGTAGATCTGATTGAAGTACGCCTTTGATGCGCTGGAAAGCTTGCTGACAAGCATTTGACCATTGCCATTTCTGATCTTTCTTCAGCAGTTCATCCAGTGGTTGGCGAATGTGACGCATTTTGTTCACAAATACTTGATAGTAATTTACCAATCCAAGAAATGAACGAAGAGTTGATATGTCAGTCGGTGGTGGCATGTTGATGATTGAGTTGATTTTAGCTGGGTCTGGGCGGCGTCCATTGCTGTCTACAATGTAGCCCAAGTATTTTATCGAATCCTTGAAGAAAGTACACTTCTCTGGTCGAATTCGAAACCCATAGTTGTGGATTCGGCGAAAACTTCATTAAGATGATGTTGATGTTCTTCGATGTTTCCATTGACGATGACAATGTCGTCCAAGTAAGCAAAAGCGAACGACAGTCCTGCGATCATTGAATCCATGATCGATTGGAATATGCCTGGAGCCGACTTTATTCCAAATGGAAGACGTTGAAATTCGTAAAACCACGATGTGTTGTGATATTACAAAGTTTCTTTGATGTATCATCGAGTTCCACTTGTAGATATGCATCTGAGAAATCGATTTGAGAGAAAATCCGTCCACCGTTGAGAGCCGTGAAAATGTCTTCTGGTAATGGTAATGGATGTTGATTGAGTTGGATTGCGTCGTTTAATCCAGTTGAGTAATCCACACAAAGTCTAGAAGATCCATTCGGCTTTGTAATAACCATAATAGGAGCTGCCCATTCGACGTAATCGATAGGTTTAATGACTCCCATGTCAATGAGTCGATCAAGTTCTTGTTCCACTCGAGGTCGTGAGGCATATGGAACTGATCTTGCTTTTCTCTTGACTGGTATGGAATTTTGTTTGAGGATGAGTGACGCTTTTGTGATAGTGCAGCATCCCAGTCCCTCACTGAACACATCTGGGAAATTCTTTTGTAATGAGTCGATAATTTGTTGGCCATTGTCATTAATTGACTTTTGACAAAGGTTGACGTTTTGTATTTCATTTGAAAAAAAATTAAAACGGCGCATAGCGTCTAAACCAAGTAAATTCAATGAACGTTGTTTGGCCACATAGAACGTTTCTTCACTTGTATGATCTCCGTAGCGGAAGTATGTGCGTCCTTTTCCTAAGAAAGGTGATTCTGTGATGCTGCCATCATACGTTTGTACATGTTCTTGACAGTTTTCCAGAGCGGGTCTGCCAATGTAATCGTAGGTATTTTCATCGATGATGTTAACTTCTGATCCACTGTCAAGATAAAAATCTACCAATGTTTCATTAACTTCAAATGTCTTTTTCAGTAATCGACAACTATTTACTGAATTAGGGAGAATACCTATATTGACAGTACTCACATTTTTAAGTGATTTCTTCTTTAGTTTGCAACATTTTTCTAAGTGTCCGGTTTTAGTGCATTTTGGCATTTGTGTTTGTCATGAGGACAATCCTTAAACCAATGCATCTCTCCGCATCGACGACATGGACTAGGTGGTGCGCCTTTCTTGTTATTGACATGCTTCGTTTTAGGACGAATATTGTTGACAAGACGTTCCTTTTGTTCGTAGAACTTACTTTCTGATTTCATTGCGATAAATTCTTCACAGTCGTTCATAACGTCATCGAATTTGACTTTATCTCCATCAGAATTAAGTTGTTGAAGCATACGAGCACGAAGTGATTCATCTGATGCTGATTTCAACCCAATTAGAGCAATTAAGCAGAAAAATTGTTCTTCAGTTTGATTACTGAATTGATATTTTCGTCTTGTTGCTCTAACACGGTTAACATAGTGTCTAAAATCTTCACCATCGTCTCTTGCAATACGCAAACAGTCATAGCGTTCCGCAAAAATCGAGCGTTTCTTACTATACAGCATACGTAATCGCGTGGTAGTTTCTTTATAATCAAAATCAGTCACCCCATTTGGCATGCAAAATTTTGTATATTCACTAAAAGCTGATGCAGAAAGTTTTGTCATGAGAAATTTGACTTTTTCATTTTCTGCAAGTTTTGGTGTTGTACAATCTATTGCAAATTCGAATCGGCTTAACCATTCATCAAATTTAGTAGCATCTTCTTGATCAGGTTCAAATTCAGGTATTTGTGGAAGAATTCCTGATGAAGACACAATTGATGAAGACGGTTGAGTAGAACTTACTTGAAGATTCTTAAGAAGTTGAACTAATACATCTTCTCGTTTACGAGATTCTTCTTCTCTTCTCCTCAAAGCCTCTTCTTGACTTGCTAACATAGTTGAGATGAATGTTTTTATTGATTCCGCGTCCATTTTAGATGCTTTCTTTTCTGCCTTTTTCCTCGTCGCCACTGTTGGGTCGTTTATATTCAACAAATTAAGATTAGACCAACTGTCATAACTCTATTTTTACTCTATTTACAAAAATCTGCCTATCTTGTTTATATTTCTTTAGCCTACTCTTATTTTAATTTACATTAATAAGGTGTGGCTAATAATTTAAACAATAAGGATCCAACACAATCGATACTTACAGATACATGAAAACCCTCTCCAGATGCTATCCAGGCGAAAACAAATTATAGATGTCGAGAAGTTGACTGATGTTGATCTACTTGCATTGCTTGAGGAGTCAGATGTTGAAATAAATTTTTCAGAAGACGATGAGGAAGAAAACGAAAAAATATTGCCGCCCGAACGTTTATGTCAGGTAGGGGAGGAGGAACCAGAAGAAGAGATTTTGGATCGGATACTTCTTGCACAACAGGATGAAGAATTCATAATTATTGAAAATATAGAGGAAGAAAGAGACAACGTAGAGGAAGCAGAAGTTAACGAAAACTCAAAAGCAAAAACAAAAGGGCAAAAGAAAAACAAATTAGCGCTTCCAACTTGGCAAGAAGAAGATTCAAAGAATATAGACGTTACATTTTCTGAAACATTTACACAGCCGAATACAACGTACACTCCTTTAAAATATTTTAAAATATTTGTGGATGATGAAATTTTAAAAAATATTGTATACCAGACTAATCTGTATTCAACTCAAAAAACAGGAAATTGTTTGGATACAAATTCTGGAGAAATCGAGCAATTTTTTGGAATACATATCTTGAGTGGTATTGTAAGAGTTCCCAGTTATAGGATGTACTGGGCCCAAGAAACAAGGTATAATATGGTTGCTGATGTAATGTCTCGGAATCGTTTTGATAAACTTCGATCGTATTTGCATGTGAATGATAATTCAAAGGCTCTTCCTAAAGAAGATGCACACTACGATAAATTATATAAGATCAGACCCTTTTTTGATGCCATAAAAAATAACATGAAAAAAATTCAACCTGAAGAATACAACAGCGTAGACATAGATTATAGATTACTATTATTATATAGATATTCAACTCTACCTTATCGGCGAGACTGATGTTTCGCTTACTACACTCGCAGTGGCGCTGTTATCAAATTGGCGGTAAATTTGAATGCATGATGAAATTATGTATATTAATTTTTTTTCTTTTGGTTTTCTTTTATGGATTATGTTTCACAATTTGTGAAATGACTATTCTCTTTGATAAACGAATTTGATGTTTGCGAAATTGAAAACATATTTAACAAATCGTGAAACTTAATTGAAAAAAGAGGAAAACCATAACGATAACGCTGTACATCGACTTTGGAATTTTATTATTAAGCAACAAAGCTATGGGTACAAATAAAAAACCATTTTTTTCATTTTGAAATCAATTTATTGAATATTCCCAAAAGTATATTATATAGGACAAACTGGGAGGATATTTGGGAAACGAATATCAGAATCTAGTAAACAACAATAAAATTGTCATCAAGTTATTGCTAAATCTATTCTGTTGCGAAAATTATTTTGAATATCTTTAAGCATTACCATCCAGACACGGAAAACGATGCACTTTAATTTGTTTACTTGTCTTGTTACAATTTGGTACACAACATGTAAACACCATGTTTTAACTACCTTTTCAACTAACTATAACTTAACAAAATATTACGGTTGTAAAATGTCCGGACGTTTAATCTTTTGGACAGGACACGAATTTAAATGTCAGACACTGTCCTGACACTTAATGACATTTAAAATTTCATAATGAAAATCAACTTCGAATTTTTTTAATGCAAATAAAGAACTTTTTCAAAAATATGCCGCTCCTATATTGTACTTTCGTAAATTCGAAAAACAAATATTATAAAAATATTATTGCACACAAATTGTAAGTATAATTTGCCAACACCTTGTCACATTTGTGTTGTTACAGAATTAGCGGGAAAAGGAAAAACATTTTTAGCGGATTCACATGTCACGGACAGTATCCATGACACTTTTATGACAAATAGTATTTGTCCTGTCCAGACAATTGTCATTTTTGACAGTTGTCCGAAAGACATACACTCACTCACAACCCTACAAAATATAAAATACGACATAAAAATACAAGTTAACCAAATAATACAAAGAGGAGAAAGAGTTGAATCAGTGCCACGTGCCGCAAACAAGCCGTAAATCCCATGAACTTGACAAATCAGCATTACCAATTGCAAGGTAACAAATTGTATCACCAACATAACCAAATCAAATTAACTAAATGCGACGACAACACTGCCACGCGAGTGTAGTTGAAATTAATTGCCCCCACCATAATAATTCTTCTCATTTTTAATTGAGTAAACATGCCATGAGCGTAGACGAGCTGATAATCCCATTCAAAGGTCATTCAAGTTTGAAACAATATATAAAAAACAAACCTCATAAGTGGGGAATAAAAGTATTCGCAAGAGCGGGCGGAAGTGGTATACTTTATGATTTTGAAATATATGTTGGAAAAGGGACTGTTCCAGAAGGAATAGGTCTTGGCATTAGTGGCGAAATTGTGTTACGTTTGGTCCAAGATATACCTCCCAACAAAAATTTTAAAATATTTACTGATAATTGGTTCACGTCATATAACTTATTGTGTACTCTACAAGATAAAGGGTTTTTAGCTACAGGAACTGTGCGAAACACTCGCTTACCGGGTTGTTGTTTTGAAAATGAAAAAAATCTTATGAAGAATGGGAGAGGTACTTGTAACGTACGAACCGACACGTCTAGGAACATCTCTGCTGTAAAATGGTACGACAATAAGTTCGTCACTTTAGTTTCAACTTATAAAGGAAAATTCCCTATTGAAAAGGTGAAACGCTGGTGTTCAAAAACTAAGAAGTACCTAGAAATTGACCGTCCAGCGATTGTAAAAGAGTACAACGCATCGATGGGAGGAGTTGATTTACACGATATGCTTGTAGAATTGTACCGGACAGACATAAAAGCTAAAAGATTTTACCTAAGAATTATATTTCATCTAATTGATTCTTGTGTTGTAAATTCATGGCTACTCTATCGCCGACACTGCGGTTTTCGGCAACAAAAATACATGACGCTCCTACAATTTAGATCTCAAATTGGTGAAGCACTGCTGAAGGCAGGTATGGTCTAAAGTAGATAGTTTCAGACTACATAATAATTTAGCGGCTATCTTTTCTAGGTAAATCTAATAATCGCAAAAGAGGTAGACCATCAAATGACAATTCACCATGGAGAAGGCGAATTTTACATCCCAGACCATGCCAGGATGTTCAGTACGATGGGCTAAGTCATTGGCCGCTTCACGATGATCATAAGACGCGTTGCAAATTTTGTATAAAATCTTACTCTCGGATAAAGTGTTCCAAATGTAATGTATTTTTATGTTTGAATAAGGAAAAAAATTGTTTTTATAATTTTCACGTTAAATCCCAATGATTCCAATTGGAATCAATTTTTCTAATCTTATTATTTCAATAGATTACTATTATATTCTCAAAATAAACGTTTATTATCATTAGTTCTTAAACTGCAAATCAGAAAAAAAAGTCGATGTGCTTTTTTTGAAGAAAAAAAATATTTGGACTGGAAAGGGTTAAACCATTACACAAAAATAATTCAAAGGAATCTACTGAAAATTAACGACCAATTTATTTATTAAGTTGCTTTTCAAAAATTATAGAAAAAAATGTTAGTAATAAATTAACTCTCTTCTTGGAGAAAAACTTATTTGACAAAATACAGTTTGGTTTCCGTAAGGGTCTATCTACCACTTCTGCTATTCTAAATTTCTTGGAGGAATTATACGTAATCTTAGATAAGGGTAACGCATGTGTGGATTTGTTTCTGGATCTCAGCAAAGCTTTTGATCTTGTAGATCATGACATATTACTTAATAAGCTATGGCATAAGAGGCACAGCGTTAAACTGGTTTAGGAGTTACCTAAAGGATAGGAAGCATTATGTCGCAGTTAACGGAAAGAACTCGAATTTATTAACACTAAATCTAGGTATCCTTCAAGGTTCTGTTCTGGGACCACTTTTGTACATTCTAAATGTAAATGACTTCCCATTGAGTAACGCCGTGATCTTTGCGGACGACACGTCACTATTCGCACATGACACAAATAGTATTCAGGCAGTTGCAAATGCAATCAGATTTACTAGTTGATCAGAAATATTTTTTGGACAATGAGTTAGTTTTGAACTCAAAAAAATCAGTTTGTATTAAGTTTACTGCATCTCGGGACTCAGATCATAACTTATCAATTCGTTACAACAATAGCAGCACGGGTTGAGAAAACGATATTTTTGGGAATCATAATTGATAATAAATGACTTATTGACTTATCCGATACCATGTATTTTGGTCAGATGGAAGTAATAAATATTATTATTATTATTATTATTATTAATTTCAATTTTGGACTGTAAGCTTTCTTTCATTTCTTGTTCTTGTTGTTCTATCATTTCTACCTTCATATCTTCATTTTCATCCACTTCTTTGATTTCTTTCAGCAAGGCTGTCGTATCTTCAGTTAGAAATTCAAACATTTTCGAGTCTTTAGGACGCTCTTGTCAACTGCTTATTTTTCAGAAGTTTTCAGCCCTTTCTCGTACAAGTCATCTGGCAGCCCCTTCACATTCAATTTAGCAAGCTTCATTTTCGATTTTTGAAAATCCCCACATCTGCACTGAGAAAAATGGTACAAAAGAGTACGATTATATTAACAAGAATTCCGAACATTTTATTCGGATTCGCGTTAAAAACCGACTCAGCGTACTACTGCAAAATTAACACTATGTGGTTTGTTGTTTAGAATATCATTTCCTGTCATGATAAAATTACCGGAGTAATTAACAAAAAGTCAAACATTCAGCATAATATTTCATTATGGTTTATTATTTTAACAATACGTATTATGTAGAATGATAATTTTACATTCTTAAACTTAAACAGTTTCATTGTGCTAAGAATCATGATTAATTTAGAGTAAGATGGATCTTATAACATGACAGCGTTATACTTTTACATTATACTTTTATTTTATCGATAGGAATGATGTTTTATCAAAATTGCTAAATTCCATTTTTCTCAGTGTGATACCAATTCGTTACATATTGTTTAATTTAAAAGCGCTTTAATGTCCATAGCCAATCAACACACACAAGAATAACGAACTACAACACTGAAAATGAGGAGCGTTCTAGGACATCGGCGAAATAGAAAACACTATTTTAATTTGCTAAATTACAATCTCTTCTGAAGTGATGCAATGTGTAGGTGATTTTTCACCCGTTTCTGTTGAAAATAATAAATAAATTATTTCGATCGTGCTTCGACCTCGTGCAGTCCGTGTAAACGGAGCTATTCCAAATAAACAAGTTTTAAAATTAACTACATCAGCTTATGCAAATTTAAATTTATTATTCAAGCAACAAGTAGTTACCGTAAAACATAAGACATCGGTTAAAAAATGTGTTATTTTCATTAATTTATGGAGCAATTGGGAAGGTATTATACGCCTTCACCAAAGTGTTGGAAAGCTTTTCGGCGAACGACTTCTTAAGCAAAATGTTGGATGGTTCGAAGACTAAATCGATGTTATTATTAATAACTTTAGTCCAGAGTTTAGATTTTTCCTTGCTCCCGGACACGTCCATCGAGTTCAATTTTAAGCAGCTTATTTTAATGTCATCTACGTTCCCCCGGAAGTTGCGGTACGTTATTTTTCCTACACTTAAGAAATCGGTTTTCAAATTCCAATTCAAAATGATGTCACCTGAAATTACAAAAAAAAAATGGTTAAAAGCGAAAGTGAGACTGAAAAATGCGATTTAGTTTTAGGTGATGATTAACCTATGAGCGGTTTGATCTGGATTGTACACTGTTGAAAGTGGAAATTAAAAATATTATAATTAAAGCTGGTTCTTGTCCGATGAAAATTGTATCACAAACTCTTTTAAACGGACACTAAATGGCGCACAAACACGTTTCGGAGTCGTTCGACAGCTTCGTCAGAAGTGAAAAATATAAACATGTTGTCAAAATAAACAAGGTTGTCAACGGAAACTGAAAAAAATCTTACTCAAGTTACTAGTAAATCAGAATACTTTATAAAAAATTCTTATGAACTTGTAGATAAATTGAAAAACATAGATATACCAAATAACTGTATTATAATTTCCTTAGATGTTGTTTCTTTGTTTACTAACATTCCAAAAGAGTTAGCTTTAAAAAGCATTAATGATAGGTGGATAGAAATTAAAGATTTTACAGACATTTCCAAAGAAAATTTTTTAGAAATTGTTACTTTATGTTTTGAAACATCTTATTTCGCTTTCAATGATAAATTTTATAAACAGATTTTCGGTACAGCAATGGGTTATCCTTTATCGCCTGCTTTAGCTGAAATTGTCATGCAGGAACTAGAAAAAAGTGTCATTAACTCATTACCTTTCAATTTAACTTTATATTTTCGTTACGTCGATGATATTTCATTGATTTTGCCTTCAGATAAAGTAGACTTTGTTTTAAGTAGATTTAACTCTTTTCATAATAGATTACAATTTACAGTAGAAAAAGAAATTAACAATTCACTAAGTTTTCTAGATGTAAATATCATCAGACGTAATAACAAATTAATAACGAATTGGTTTCATAAACCTACGTGGTCAGGTAGATATATTAATTTTCATTCGTATACATCTAAAAACTATAAAATTGCAACAATTATTTCTTTAACAGATCGAGCTGTTTTACTTTCAGATAAACTTTTCATTTATGATAATTAAATTTAATAAAAAAGACTCTTGTTCAAAATTCTTATCCAATAAATCTTGTAGAATCAGTAATAAAAAATCGTGTTAAATATTTACAAAATTCAAAAATCCACAATAACACAAAACAAACTTCAAACAAAAAATACATATCATTACCTTACATTGAACCACTATATGACACATTTAAACACATATTCAAAAAACACAATTTAATTTTAGCTAGCAAATCTGTAAATAATTTAAATAGTATTTTCTCAAATTTAAAAACCAAAACACCAAAACTAACACAACCTAACGTAGTTTATGAAATTAAATGTTTAAATTGTAATTCATGTTATATTGGAGAAACAAGCCAAAATTTAAAAAAACGTCTAGACCAACATAAATATCATATCCAAAAAAATAATCAAAATCATTCAATGCTTGTAGAACATTCATTAGAAAATGACCATAATTTTGATTTTGAAAATACTAATATTTTATATTAGGAGTCTAATATTTTCAAAAGACGTTTTATAGAAATGTGTAAAATAAAAATGTCGTCAAATTCTATTAACAAACGTACTGATTTTGCAAATTTAAACGACACATTTTGTAGTTTTCTCGATTCCTTAAATAGAATATAGATCTATGAATTTTTTAACATTTATAATGTTCAAATTATTTTTAGATTTAAAAAAAAAATCAAGTTACTTTCTCAGTTTCCGTTGACAACCTTGTTTATTTTGACAACATGTTTATATTTTTCACTTCTGACGAAGCTGTCGAACGACTGCGAAACGTTAAGTGTTTGTGCGCCATTTAGTGTCCGTTTAAAAGAGTTTGTGATAAAAATATTATATTTTGTATTATTAATTAACCCTTTCTTGTTAAGAATTTGTTCCTGAAGTTCGCTCGTGCAGTAGGGTGGGTCATTTTTGTATGGAAAAAACGAATATTGCGCTTTTGATTTTTAATAGCAAAATTATATTGCCTTTACATGAAAACAGTGTAATGCTAAAATTTAAAGTAAATAGCACTTCATCTTCAGGTTGCGCTTTGCCTTGGAAATACGAATAACTTGAATATATTCTGGTAGTCATATAACATAAATGTCTCAAGGAAAATAGGGTTTTTAGAATAAAATAATAATTTATTAATAATTAAAAAAATAATACAACAGAAAAATTAATGAAAATCATTCAATATTGAAATCTTTCTTGCTATCGAATTTAGGCGTTGCTGCAAGATTCGAGTTTTAATTTTATCCACCTTCTCTTGCCCTTTTAGTATACAGTTTTGATCATAACTCTGTTATTATTATTTTTGCAAATACGAACTTTTCATGGCATACTATATGGCCTTTCTCGTATAATTTCAAAAATTCAAACGTAAGGCGCACCCTCTAAATATTAATTAAATTCAAAAATATTTCGTAGGTGTCATAATATCACTAAAAGACAACATAATTTTGTTATTAGGTAAGATTATCTCAAAGTTTGGTTTTTCGACCCACCCTATCGTGCAGTGCTTTTACTTGACAACGCACCTTCGCATTCAAATGGTGAAATTTTGAAATCAAATAATGGTAATTTCTTGTTCCTTTTACACTCAAATGTTACGTCTATTGCTCAACCAATGTATCGAGGAGTAATAGAAACGATGAAACGCCTTTATAGAAAGGATTTCATGTTGAATTTATTAGGTGATGTGGATGTCAAGAGTTTTTGGAAAAAATTAAATACTGAAGATGCTATATTTATACGCTATTGCTCGAGTTTGGAATGATATAAAAGAAACACATATAGCCTGCCCTTTTTCAAAAATAATGACTGTGGAAGAAACTGAAGTGGAAGGGTTAGAAACGAAACTCCTTCAGATGTATCCTGCAACGCTATATGCACAATAGCGCAAGAAGTAGAAATATTTGTTGAGAGTGAAAAATTAATTTAAATCATTTTTGGTATTACCAGTCACTCTGTATTTGCATGGAAACTCAACGGTCCGTTTGTGCCTACTTGACTTTCGGCGTGTTTCAACATGAGCCTTATATCATTAATCTTTGTAAAAGATCCTGTTCGTCATATATGTGCTTTAGATAATCTTGTATTAATAAACAGTACTTACTGAAATTTAAAGATGACTTTCCATCATCATTTACCGGTATGTTTACGAAATGCCCCCTCGAAATAAAATCGAAACTAGTAGTTACATTCGGAAAAAAGATTTTAAAAGCCACGATGTTGTCGTGTTGATTTAATTTTGCTTCTTGTACTTCAAAATGTCCTGCGCCTTTAAAAATCAGGCTATTATATATAATCGTATAATTTGTAGTTTGCACCATAGCCAAAGGAATTTTCATCGGATCGATTGGATCTAGAGGGCTGTCGTTTGCCAATTGCGATAACAGATGCTCCAGTGAAGATTTCCAGCACCTTTCCACTTTGGGATCACTCCTTTTACAGAGTTTTACAGAGACGACTGAAGCAAAAACATAATGGTGAATATGAGAAAAATTTTATCGGTGTGAAAATTTACTTATAAGGAGGCTTTGTCGCTATGCTCTGAGTGCAAAAAGCGAATATTAAAATACAAATCAACGCTTTGTCCGACATTTTACGTTTCAGCTGCTTCGAAGTCGTTACAGTTTCAAACAGGTTTTGAATGATTCGGTTTTAGTGAAGCTTAAATACTGGATTATTAGTGAAATTGAATCAACGAGAAGATTCATTATTTGCAATTTTACACACAAAGAGAGAAATCTAATCATGAATATGAAGTGGTGACCATCGCGAAAGATTCACTACAACAAAGTAGCCACTTGTATCCGTATGGAATTGAAACAAAAGAAATTGAAGGCTCTAGTTTAAATAAAAAGAGTTAATATTACATGAACGCATTTTATATTTTACGGATTCGAATAGAATTGAAATTAATTATTCACTAAGCATGTGCTGGCAAAATAGATTTTTTTTCCTACAACTGTTCCGTTAATTACAAAACATTTTCTGGTTTTTCGTTCTTTGTATATTAATTATTAACGCAATAAACATAGTCATTAGTCACACACAAATATTTTGTAAAAACGTTGTAAAAAATATGCATAATAGTATTGTAACCTTATATGTTGTGAAACGTTGCAGTATTTAGTAGTGTATCAATACCTAATTAATATAACTTATAGAAGTAAGGAAAAAATTTATTTACTAATGTAATATATTCCGAATATTTGTTATTTGGCTTAACAGCTTATGTTCGGTTCGCTCCTACAATTTTGTTATTTTCTGCATATCGGCCGCAGCCGCTGCATACAAATTTGGTAGGGCGATATACAGTGTGGTGATAAAGTAACGCACCAAGCGAAAAAACACCCTTAGCGTTGACTTTTTCGAAAAATGCTCGGACAGGTCGATTTTATTTTTAACAAAGACATCTTTTAAAATTGGTTGTAAAAGATGTCTTTTTTAAAAATAAAATCGACCTGTCCGAGCATTTTTCGAAAAAGTCAACGCTAAGGGTGTTTTTACGCTTGGTGCGTTACTTTATCACCACACTGTATATGTAATAGTTATGGTTAAAGATTAAGAAAGTTATACTAGACATCACGCGGCACATTTTAAAATTATTTTCAACTATACAGGATATTCAAAAAGTGTTGGTGCATACAAAGCGATCTTTTTTTAATGGAACACCCTGTATATTCTTATAAATTTCGATGTCCCGCGGAGAGATGATTACAATAATATAAAGATATATTAATTTCGCTCAGCTATTTTCGAAATTCCTTAAAAATTTACAAATTTTGAACTTATGTTGCTGACTATGGAGATGACACAGACTTACGAAAATATAACAAAATATTCTTAGGACTTTAGGCTTTTTGAAAATATGAAAAAAGTTAAAATATCTTTTAGCATTATACAGGGCAAACAGTACTTGCGAAGCACTCGGTATCTCATTTTTTTTTAAATGGAATGACCTATTTTTTATTTCAGAAATAAATAGTACTTAAGCTTAGCTTTTTACTGATATCAGGTTATATACCTTTATTTCTAACATTTGTTTAACTAGAAATATTGTTTTTATTACCATTAGAATTTTTTGGTTTTTAACCTTTTATTTTTGGAAATAAATTATAACCATAAATTTGAAAGTTCCTAGAGCTTCCCAAACTCAAAATGCAGATATCAAAATTCGAATACCACTGGTCACATACGGAGGAAATAAAATATTTGAAGTGGACATAAGAGTAAAGTACCTTTATTTTTCAAGATACGCGGAAATATTATTTGAAAAAGTTGTTCAGAATTGTTATAAGATCTCAAATATGAAATCATGGCTGACTACGATGAAAAATTTTTCTTTCACATATTTCCCTGTTTTTCTCGTATCATTGTGTGTATTGTAAAACGTTAAATGTGTAGACCTGGACGTTTCTTCAGGTGTGATATAAATACACTTTGGGATTTACTTTTTTCTCAATTATTATACAAAAATTATAAATGAAAGGCTAAATTGTTCAGATAGTAGTAAAAACAAGGTTTCTAATGAAAGAAATACTAGAAATATAGGTATATAACCTCGTGTCAGTAGAAATCTAAGTTTAAGAACTACCCATTTCTGAAATAAAAAATAGGTCGTTCCATTAAAAAAAATGAGATACTGAGTGCTTCGCAACTACTGTTTGCCCTGTATAATGCTAAAAGATATTTTAACTTTTTTCATATTTTCAAAAAGCCCAAAGTCCTAAGAATATTTTGTTATATTTTCGTAAGTCTGTGTCATCTCCATAGTCAGCAACATAAGTTCAAAATTTGTAAATTTTTAAGCAATTTTCGAAGAATAAATTTTTTCTTCCGAAAATAGCTGAGCGAAATTAATATATCTTTATATTATTGTAATCATCTCTCCGCGGGACATCCAAATTTATAAGAATATACAAGTGTTCCATTAAAAAAAAAGGATCGCTTTGTACGCACCAACACTTTCTGGAACATCCTGTATAGTTGAAAATAATTTTAAAATGTGCCGCATGATGTCTAGTATAACTTTCTTAATCTTTTTTTTCTCTACTTGTTATTCTTATAGGCACCACAGAAGAAATACACACCGTTGGGACACCCGGTACAGCTTTGATAGCGCCAGTTGAGTTAATTCTGCACAACTTTGATTTGAGACTTATTATAGTATCGCCATTAATAAGAGTAAAGGAAAAAGTTGAATTATTTAGTTTCAAAAATCCTATAACGTCTATTTACTCCTGGAGTAAGAAAACAGCATCATACACATTTTCGTGAACTGGACTGATGGAACTGGATCAGAAATATTGAGCGCATATATGAGCTGTAATCGTTTTCTATTCTTACTTGCCGCTGTTAGGTTTGATGACAAGACTATCAGACAAGAAATGAAGAAGACTGACTAACTTAATGCAATTCGAGTAATACTTGATCGTTTCATAGAGAACTACAAAAATAACTACTATATACGAGAACAAATAACAATAGACGAAATGTTGATACCTTTTATGGGAAGGTGTAGCTTCACTCAGTATAACCCTAACAAACCAGCAAAATATGGGCTGAAAGTATATGTCGTATTTGACTTGAAAACATTCTATGTTACCAACTTTGAGGTGTACTGTGGTTAACAACCAGAAGGACAATAAAAAATATCGAACACACAAGCTTCAACCATGGAAAGGGAAAAACAGAAACTTGACATATGATAATTGGTACACGAGTTACCCTTTAGCGATGGCACCTTTGAAGGACAAGATAACAATGGTGGGAACACTGAAGAAAAATAAAAAGGGAGTTGCCTTCAGAGTTTATGCCACATAAAACAAGGGAACCTGGTTCATCTATTTTTGGATTTCAGTGTTGTCTTAAGCCTCAAGTACACGGGGCGAGTTTACAAGCTACAAGCCGGCTTTTTCACAAGCAGCTCGTAAAGTAGTCCAGTGTACTCGATGCACTCGCTCCGTTAGCCGCTTGTAAAAACGCTCTGGAAAAAGTTGAACTGCCGGCGACTTTACACGCCACTCGCCGGCTTTTGAGCGAGCTAGCTTGCAAACTAGCCACGTGTACTCACAGTAGCTTGTGCACAAGTGGCTAGTAGCATTGGTTTCCACACGCCAGCTAGTTGGCTACTGAGCAAGTGGGAGATTTTGTGTGTACTCGATTACTAGCGCACTCGCCGACTCGCCGGCTTTTTACAAGCCGGCTTGTAGCTTGTAAACTCGCCCCGTGTACTTGAGGCTTTACGTTCCGAAAAAAAATAGAACAGTTATTTCGGGATGGAACGATTTGCCGTCGCCAACTCGCCGTCGCCAATTTGCCATAAGTCCAATTCGCCGTGGACCTTATTCGCCGTCGCGTTCTCAATTTTATTGAACTTGTTGATGAGTTTTAGTCCTTTTAAAAATCTTTCTAATTTTTCATTTCTAGCATTCGTAAAGAAACACATAATAATATAATAATAAATAATTTAGTTTTCTAATAAATTAAAATGGACTGTAATATTATATGTGTATCTATTTCAAAACAAAATAGTTACTTAATTAAAATGTTCGGCATAATAAGATAATAGAAGAGTCAGTAATTCCTTGTAATTAGGAAAATTCTTCTCAAGATTTTTCTAAGTATTTATTAATCGTAATAATGATAACATTAGTGAGAGGCATTAGTAATCCCTTTTAATAACGTACCGTAATGAGCACATTAGACGCAAACGCAATGCGATTCAAGCCGCTCCACCGAATCCCGTGAGTCTTGACCAATTGGTATTACCGGAGTCTTATAGAATTTACGGTGTACAACCTGATATTGAAGAAAATTTTTTATTGGCGGATGACGAAGGACTTAATAGGATTTTGATTTTTGGAAGGCAAAGTTGGATTCAATATTTACAAGCGACTACTTGGTATGCTGATGGCACATTTTCAGTGGCACCATCACTATTTTCCCAACTGTACACTGTAATGGCTGTCAGAAATAATGGTGTGCACCCTATATTTTATGCCCTACTGCCAAACAAACAACGAGCCACATACAACCCCGGCTGTTTGAATTAGTTAAAGGATTCATTCCAAATTTGCAACCTACAGCAGTCCACTGCGATTTTGAACATGCTGCAATTACTGCCATGAAAGATTGTTTTCCAGATGTGAACTTCAACGGTTGCTTTTTTCATTTAGCTCAAAATATGAGAAAGCATTTGGGTGCAATGGGACTTCTTAGGGAATACAACAACGATCCACAATTCGCTTTGAATGCCAGAATGGTAACATCTTTGGCGTTTGTTCCCATTGCAAATTTGGACGACGCTATCGATGTTTTGGCCGATGTTTTACCTGCAGAGCTCCAACCACTCTTGAATTGGTTTGAAGATAATTACATAGGGCGTATGAATAGGTATTACAATTTTGTACAATTCTTATATGAATACTATAGTCTCATTAATTATTTACAGACGAGGAAATGGTAGACGTCCGCCGCTCTTCCTTCATGAAATGTGGAACCTCTATCAGAGAACATTGAACGGACAAGACAGGATAAACAACCATGCAGAAGCCGCCCACAGAAGACTGCAAATGGAATTAGGAATGGATCACCCAACAATTTGGAAATTCATAGATGGCTTACGCAAGATGCAAAAAGGACGGGATGTTTATTATGAACAACTTGTTGCTGGCAATCCCCCACCTATAAAAGTGAAAAAATATAGAAATGCTGACGACCGCATAATTTCGTTAGTCCAAAATTTTCGCGGAAACGCCGATGTTTTAGAATATCTTAGGGGATTGGCGCATAATTATGAAATATAAATAATATATGTATGTATATATCATTAATGATTTTTTTCTGTAAATGTAAATAATATACATATATGCATTATTAATGACAAATTAATTTTTTTCTCATCTTTATTTAAAAACTACCGACGGCGAATTGTACCTGCGGCGAATCGGCGACGGCGAATTGTCCTAGACCCTAGTTATTTTGTTTTCTACTATGCACTGTGATTCTGCAACTAACACTGACACGAAAAAGCCTGACATAACAATGGATTTCAATCGCTACGAAGGTGGAGTCGATACTGTTGATAAATTGTGCACTAACTACCCAGTATCACGGAGAACAAGGAGATGGCCTTTGGTGTATTTTTTCAATTATTGAATATAGCAGGAATAAACAGTTAAATTCTACAAATACAGGGTATCCCAAGTTGAGTGGCCTATTAAAAGTTTTCGGGGAAGGGAATATATAAAAATTCTGAAAATTAGTACACTGCCCTAAGGGAAAGCGATCTTTCAGATTAAAATATTTTCACTTTTATATCACTTCCGGTTATACCGGAAGTCGCCGTTAACTTTGTTATTTTAAATGGAATGCTATACTTTTTATTACAAATTCTGATTCTACGCATTATTTTAAATAAAAAATGTTAAGGCTTCTCTATACCTAAATGTAACCGATTTTGAGATATCTTCAAATTTATTTAAAAAAATTGTTTTGGTGAACTTTTATTTAAGACAATGTATTTCAATTTCAAATTTAAAGATTGAAGTAACATGTCGTTTAAAAGTATAATGTTCAAACTTTCAAATCATATCCTAATTATCCCTAAAAAGTTCATAGGGTGGTCACAATATGGTGTCGAAGATCATTATGTTTAACTACCCAAAACTCAATTTTCGTAAATGGAACACCCTGTATATTTTTATATCATGAGATACAGAATCAAATTCTACATCGATTGATATTAGCATTCCCTATACTATCTTTTAATTTTCTTGTTATCAATGATTGTTTATTTTATTCTGTTAATTAATGGAATGAATGCACTTATTCGTAGCAAGCTTTGAAAAAAGAAGCAGATATTGAATTGTTACTTTTTAAGAAATAAATAAGTGCTAACCATAACATTATTTTGACGTACATCATAGAATAAAGCTATTAGGTAAATACCTACCGTAAGTTTACCATTTTCATAAACGAGCGTCTTTAAAAATTAAGCATGCTTTGAAAAACAATTTTGTTGTCAATTTAACGTTTTTATTAAACAACAAAAGCAATACTTACAATTGGTAAAGTGGTACAAATAATAGTGAATAATTTTATTTATTCTAATAAACAGTTTATTTTACATTCAAGGAGAGTGCAATAAAATGGTTACGAGAAAGAGCAGAAAATTTTATGAAAAGTATCCGCAGTTACCGCCAATGACAGAAAAAAAATATAGAAGATTTGAACGTACTTTTTAAGAAGTGGCACCATCTGACCAAAGAAAACTTCATCTGCTCCTGTAACTGGCAATGAAGCAAATGAAATTTCTGTATTAGCATTCGTCGAAACTTATTTATTTATTTCTACTTATCTGTTAATGGTATAACTCAATAAATATTTTTATTTTGTCGACACTTATTGCGAAAAATTTCGATAATTCTAGCAAAATATGCTGTTATAATAAACAATTATTGATAACAAGGAAACTAAAAGAAATAGGTATAGGGAATGCTAATATCAATCGATGTAGAAATTGATTCTGTATCTCATGATGTAAAAATATACAGAGTGTTCCATTTGCGAAAATTGAGTTTTGGGCAGTTAAACATAGTGACTTTCGACACCATATTGTGACCACCCTATGAATTTTTCAGGGATAATTAGGATATGATTTGAAAGTCTGAACATTATACTTTTAAACGACATGTCACTTCAATCTTTAAATTTGAAATTGGCGTAAATACATTGTCTTAAATGAAAGGTCACCATAACAATTTTTTAAATAAATTTGAAGATATTTCAAAATCGGTTACATTTAGGTATAGGGAAGCCTTAACATTTTTGTTTAAAATAATGTTTAGAATCAGAATTTGTAATAAAAAGTATAGCATTCCATTTAAAATAAGAAAGTTAACGGCGACTTCCGGTATAACTCGAAGTAATATAAAAGTGAAAATATTTTAATCTGAAAGATCGCTTTCCCTTAGGGCAGTGTACTAATTTCCAGAATTTTTGTATATTCCCTTCCCCGAAAACTTTTAATAGGCCACTCTATTTGGGAGACCCTGTATAATGCAATACACATTGATGAAAGTCATGAATGTCGAAGATATTTTCTAAAAGATTTATTTAACTTTTTCTACAAAAATATAAAATATAAGGCGTGCAGCACGAAGAAGAAGAGCCACTATCTAAAATAAGACGACGATGCTTCTGCTATGGGAGAAGAAAGAACAGAATCACAACAATAACACGAGCTCTATGAGCTTATCAGGGATGCGTTTAGCTGGCTATTCTAATATTGCCCGCTGCGGTTGCGACCAACCTACAAGATGTTTTCCTTCGACATTTGCCCGACCAAGCGTCAAGCCCGTTGCCAGTGGACCCAACCAACTTTGTCTATGCAACCATTTAATAAAGAATTAGTTCAATAAATCTAAAAATTCATGTCTTAACAAGGTCACAACTAAAAGTTCCCAACAGCCTAACACTTTGAAAAGTAATTATTGATGTCAACTGGTTCATTGTTTGCCGATTTTCCACGGCCACCTTAGACAAGTGTACGTTTTAAAAGAAATAATTCAAATAAATCTCAAAAAATATCGCAGATAAGTATAAGATATACTTAATAAAAATGAAAGTATTTTATTGAACGAAGAATTTAAGATAGAAAAATATAGGGCATGCTATTTAAGAAAATTGAGTTTTGTCATTTTGAAATTCCTAATATTTTGTTTATTATCATGTCCACCCTGTAGTGATAAAAATACATTTGATAATGGTTTATAATAAGCTTATGTACCAAGCAAACAAAATATGAATAAATGAAATAGTGACTGCAAATGGCACTTTTCAGACAAAATGTTAAATATTTCAAGAACGGTTAGATTTAGGTTTACAGAAAGTGTGTCGAATTTTATGGGAAATCAAAATTTGGTTTTATACATAGGGTGTGCCATTTGAAGTAAAAAGTTGTGTCTGGCACCACTGTTTTAATTCACTCTGTGTAGATAAAAATAATTTTGTATTGTAAAACACTAAAACTAAAAACAAAACTGTCTGAAAACCTTTTTTGTATCTTTAGTACTTAACGAGATATAGCCTGAGAACACACTGTTGGGACATCCTGTATATCAAACCTGTACTCAGATAATGCTAAAAACTTGAGGCTTACATAGAGTTACTTGAGCTACGCAGATTATTTGAAAACGAACAACAAAAATACGCGATCACTTCGCGTAAGGTTGCCCAAGAAATATTTAGTTACTGTTATTACATTTTTACATAAATATCTTATTTTTACAAAATAAAATAATCTTAATAACATTTATTAAGTAGTTCTAATATAATTAAGATATCAGTTACAATACAAATAAATACATTAAATATAAATAAATATTATCACATAAATCACGATTTTTCTGGATACAATACATCAAATGGGAAAGTCTTGTATACTCTGTTAGTGTACTGCGTCATAATAGTGCCGAAAGATTTACTAAGTAGGGGCTTGATATCTTCAAAAAGGGCTTCGTAATTTTCATTGATCACGTGATTTATGTTGGCATTCAATGGCGCGTTACCTCCAAATAAATCATCGAATTTCAAAGTCATCTTTCCTATTGCGATATCTACGTCCTCTTTTTCCAGCATGAGGTGTTTCACTCCCTTCTTGAGATAAGTTTTACCGTACCAAGTTCCATTTAAAACCACGTTTGCTAGAAGGAAGAACGGACTTTTGAGTTTTGAGGGGAGTAAAATACCAAAGGAGGGAGATGAAAAGTACTTACAATAATTGCCATAAACTTTGCCCTTACTGTCGAATTGGAACAACAGAAACCTTCCCTTACTCGTGTAATTTCCTGTCAGTTTCATCTGGGGGAAACGTGTCACCACGTGAAACGTAAGCTTCTTCATGTCTACGTCAACTTGAAGAACTTCATAGTCTCCGCCGCCTTCGAAATCTAAATCGGTCATTGTCAGTTGGTAATTGGCATTAGACGAATTTCCTTGATTTAGAGATAACTTTTCTACTCGCAAGGGATCGATTGTTGGGATGTTGAATTCCGTTATGCCTTTGACGAGGAAAGGTCGCAGTGACTGGAAAGTTGTCTTCCAGCATTCCGAGAATTCTGGGTTGTCGAGTGCACACACTTTTACATAAGCAGCTGTAAACACATGTTTGTTTAAATCAATTAATTGTTAGTGCCTTGAATTAGTAAATTTAAAATAAAGTAAATTGTCAGATGAAATATCACAAGAGATTGAGTACAAATTGAAAATAATTAATTCGACAGGTTTTCCTTCGAAAACTTGTCAAGCAATAAACACGAGAGTGTGTAGGGTTCGAATGGCTATTGTCAAATGGCAACAATGTTTTGAACATTTATACTAATTTTAGCCACTGATGAGGAACTAAAGCGTTTGCGATTTTTTTAAATATGTATACTAAATTTGACATAATTGATGATAATTGATAAACACAAAACAAAACTATTATAAATTGTTCTCGCGAAAATAATGTAAGCAGATTATTCCCAGTATAATAATGATACTGTTGGTCAGAATTAAACACGTCATCAAAAATATTGCTAAACAATTGGAATATGAAAACGTAATCATTGTCATTATATCATTATCGATGTGGTTGCATAGCCAAGTTGGTAAAGCCCGCTGACAACAGACTTAATGCTTGCGGTGGGGGGCATTATGTGTGAGTTCGAATCTCTTCCTGTACGTGTAGGTTCCATAATTACAATAAATCTGTCAAAATTCAATAAAAATGTCCTCATATGCTTTCGTTTGTCTTAAAACTGAAATAAAATAATACTGTATTTTGTAAAAAAAAGTAACTTGACAAAACCAAAGTAAATACTCAAAAAATAACGAGTATGGTGAAGTTCTTACTCATGATATTATATCACTTCGCTTTATCAAAGTGATTCACTTTTGGTAAAGCGAACAATCAGATTCGCGAAACGTCAAGTAAGTACCTTAAATATACTTTTTTCTACTTTGCGTTCACAATGAACTCATTGTGACACCAAAAGCAGTTTCACAATGAAGCTCATTGTGAAACCGTTTTTGGGGAAATTTTAGTCAATTTTTAATTGAAAATATTTAATAGATTTTACGAAATAACTCATTATTTATTTGTTACTTAACAGAATACTCACAATGAAGCTGAATAAGAAAAATTAATAACTTGTTAATGTGACTTTTGATTAAAACGAAAGGTTTTCAGTGTTGCCATGCATTACAACTAAAATTCCCCATATACTAAGGAGATCAAATTTTTCATATTTTTGTTCAATAAGTGACGCAAAGTAGAAAAAATACTATATTTTACACGTTTCACAAGAAGGCTTATTGTAACACGAGTGGAGTTGGGGTACGACTAGCGAAGCGTAGCGAGCTAGGAGTGCCCCAACGGAACGAAACTCGTAAAATAATATACTATTATTCGATATAAACTTGTTTTCTTTTTCATATTATATTACGAGTAAGAACTGCACCATACTCATTATTTTTTGAGTATTCATTTTTCGTTTTGTCATGTCTTGTTATTTTTCTTTACAAAATACGGTATTATTTTGTTTCAGTTTTAAGTCAAATGGTAAACAGCAGAATATGAGGATATGTTTATTGAATTTTGACAGATTTATTGTAATTTATTTTTTTTTACATTCAATTGTCAATTTTCTTATGTAACTCATCAAAATTTTTATATGGCCGTTTAGAGAATAAAATGGACTACTAAACAAAGACAAAAAATAGGAGGTTATCATTAAAAAAATACACACACAAATTGTAATATAATATAAATGAATAATGTAGGTCTTGTTGACTTTAAAGCATGTACCAAATTTCATTCAGATATGTCAAACAGTTTCCGAAATACTAAATCGCTTCATAATTTTGCCCTTTCTGTATATTCTTCAGCTTGCAAATATAATAACAAATTAACTTCTAGAATTTAGTGACAGTTTTGCTTAGAAAAAGAAAATTATTTTTAGTCAAAAATGTTATTTAAAAACTGTTTTAAAATAGACTAAGGCCCGGTATTACAAAAGCAAGTTAACTCCCAGTTTATTGCCATAACAACAATTGTTACCATGGGAATAAACCGATAGTTAAAGTTAATTTGCTTTTATAATACCGGCCCTTATTCATGTATTTTACGCAAAGACTTTAAACTCATTCTTTAGGAAAAACTTGCTTTATAAAATGCTTAGGATTTTTCGCTTAAAACACATACCGGGTGGAAAGTTTCAAACCCAAACATAGGAAACTTGCATTGTTTATGGAGATTGCTGCTAGCCGTTTAAACGTACAAAAATGATAATAGGCTTAAAAGAGAGAAAATTATGATCAATATTACCTTGCAAAAATTATTGTTAAATGTTAATAATTTCGTGAAAATTAAATTTTCAAATTTCATCTGAAAAATTTAGTTTCCTTGGTATGTCAGATTTGAAACCTTCAATTATTTTTTATTAATTGAAAATAATTTACACGTCACTCCGTCACTCAAAATGTATGATGAATAATTTACACATTGAAACTTTATTAAACGTTCTTAATACAATACATTTTACAGCAGGTATTCAAATAAGACACCGTTTTGCAATAAACAATATCCTAATCGATAGAGAAAACTTTTCATGTCTTGAATTTCACGGAAAATAAATTTCTCTATCCGAAGCCCAACATCACTGTAAAAGATTTCTAAAATAAAAGTCCTTCCTTGTGTGTAATTATTTGTGATACATTTTGAGTGAGGGAGAAATTATTTTCAATCAATAGAAAATAATTAAATCTTTCAAACATGACATACTGGTAACTAGATTTTTCAGATGAAATTTAAAAATTTTATTTTCACGAAATTATTAACATTTAGCAAAAATCTTAGTGTGGTAATTAATGGTCATAATTTTCTCTTTCCTTTAAGACCATAACCATTTTTGTATCTTTAAATGTCGAGCAGCAATCTCCATAAACGTACTTGTCAATGCAAGTTTCCTATGTTCGGATTTGAAACTTTCCACCCGGTATAAATAAAAAGTAAATCTTGGAATAACTTCTAAATTACAGAAAAAAGAAACATAGCATTCTAATTTGAAAAACTTTTGAACAATGTAATGCACAGTTCTTTCAAAAAATGTGCAACAAATGGGATTTTTTTATTATCGATTTTCATTGAATTTCATTTATGCAGAGCGCTTTTGCATTTTTTCAAATCAAATTGGAAATGCCAGGTGAAATTTATCTTTTACGATATACAACGTAGACATCGAAAAATGAAGACGGCTTAATGGCGATAAAGTGTCCTTATTTTAAATGCGATGGCGAAGGGACTGAATTCAAACAATTTATTTTAATTTATTCTTTTAAGAACGAATAATATTACTTTCAAAATATCTTTTCGCGTTGGCCACTACCACCAACGACTATCGGCCATTTGCACCGCCTATAATTAACTTTTTAATTAACTAATCCTGAGTTATGTTTCATTAGTAGTTAAATATGTATATAAATTAAACGGCTTCATCCTTAATTATTTGACCTGTGCCATGGCATAGCATGACAGATCAGAGAGCTAGTGCCCATCTTGTCGAGTGCAACTACACAAGTCTGGGGGCGTAATCAACATTCACAGAATGTCATAGTGTGTGGTTGCTCTCCAAAAATCCATCCGTCTCTCTGTATCTAGTGCCATGGTTGGGTAAGAAAGTATTAATTGATTTTACCATTTTGCCTATGTTTTTAGAAACTAACGTCTGCTTATTTGAATTATGAAATGCCGTTGTTCTCGTTAAAAAATCATTTTGAATTTGTTTTGCATGGTGTTGTAACCTGTGAGCAACTAAAAATCAGATTAGAGCAGGCGGTGCAAAGAAAATGTATGTCTGTGATTAAATGAAAAGTCAATAAATTTGACAGCGCATGAATGTATTACATTAATTAATTTAGTTAATCACAGACATACATTTTCTTTGCACCGCCTACTCTAATCTGATTTTTATTTGCTCACTTTTTATAATGTCGTTCTAAAGCAATCTTCAATTATTATTATTATTAACACAAATAAGGCCAGAGACAAAGTCTATAAGCCCAGAAAAAAAGAACGAAATTACAAATTATTGTAAGTAGACAAGTAGGTGCATTAAGCTTGAGTATAATAGTTATTTATATATCAAGGTCATAATTAGGAGATTATAGCCCCAGAGAATGCTTAAAGCACGACGCGAAACGGAGTGCTTTTAAATGCTCCAGGGCTGGCTATTATCTACAATTACGCACTTAGTACATACAATGTTTTATTTTATTTAGGCCAAAATTTATGGATTCAATATTATTATATCGTATGCGAGTGATGTGTACGTCGCTTCCATAAAATAATTATGTAAATTGTAAAGTTAAGCGAGCGTTTCACGAACTAATTTGCACTGACAAAATCATAATTGTATCTACCCCTACATAGGTTGTAAAAAAATTGTGTGATTCATTTCTTCATACACAAGTTCAACGTCCGCAATAAATGAATTGCCCCTTATAAATTATTTCCCCATAAATAAGGCCATAAACAAAAACTTTTTTTAGTTTTGATGCAGGGTAAACACATGTGTTTCGTTTTATTTTGAGACAGCTTATTGTTGTCTGCATACATAAGTTCAATGTCCGTAATAAATTAATTGCCCGTTATAAATTCTTTCCGCATAAATAAGGCCATAAGCAGAAACTTTTTTAGTTTTGGTGCAGGGTAAACACACGTATTTCGTTTTATTTTGAGACAGCTTGTTGTTTTCATAAGAGAAGATCTCTGCGTCATAAATAAAATGCATCATCAGCAGAGACTCTTAGATTGAATTAAGTTTTCATTGGCATGAATAGGGGGGTCGTGATTGGGCGCGAACAACAGCCCGTCGAGCTCTCATTTTTCCTTCGGTTGCGAATTATTGCTTAATCGTTATCTTGGATTGATTTGTGGAAAGTTATTTAATAATAAGTTTCAACAACAACGGAAACATTTCAAATGAAGATAAATAAAAATTATACCTAATTGTTATGAATACATCTACAGGCTGTTTCAAATTCGACCCTCACCATTGGGATCTCGCTTATTTGAAGAGATAGACGGTAGATTTAAGTTTGGCAAAGTTGCTAAATTTTATGAGCATTAATAATCCGCAGTCATTTTCTTATTTTTCCTCTAGCTTCTTTATTTAAGAAGATATCAAAAAATAAAAGTATTTTCTTAAGACGCTTTTGAGTTCTCTACACACTGATGAATACCATTCTGCTATAACACGTTTCGTCAAACTGATATCATTATCAAGTTCATTTTCTCTTATGGGCGCCATATTGAAATTTAGTCGCATAGAAATCTCGCCTTCCTACCGATTACGCCAATATAGCACACATTAACAAAATTCTTTAAAATAAGGTCAAAATTAAAATTTATTTTTGTGAGAAAAGAAAATTGGCAATTAATGGAAGGTGGCTTTGTATTCAAATCAAAAACAGTATAATCTATCATATTAATACATACTTGCTGCTAAATATTAACATAATAACAATAGCATAATGTTTAGCAATGAAGAAGAAGGAGATGTTATGTGCCTTACATTCGTGCCACACAAACACGGCAAGTGAATTGTATTTTGAATATTCAAAGAGCTGCATTAAGTTTAAGCAAACGAGCGCAATTATGTATAAATCAAAATGAAAATTTGTTTTAACATTTAATGTAAATATCTTATTTTGAGTGCCTTCATTTATTTGTGTTCGCTTTCGTAAGGTAATAAAGTTACTTCAGCGACCATCAACCAATTTACATCCGAATCTTCGATAAATTTTATCTTAAAAACTATGCATATTAGACCCCCTATGCATATAGTTTTTTTGCTTTGTTTTTTCATGTATTACATGCGGTTCACGGGTCGAACACTTATTCTGAATCACGCTGTATAGTGCCCTCTATCTGATATATAATAATTAGGATCATATTATTTCTTGTCTAAAAAAAAATGTGTTAATTTTTAAGGCAATATGTCAAAAACTTTAAAAATTAACGAGGTTAGCATGCAGGAGTAACGATTATAATGGCCACGAGTGCACATGAAGCCATAACATCCTCCAGATATTTTTTTATAAAACAATTCGTTTGTAATATTAAAAAAATGTAAAAATAATACCTAATTCAAATTACCAAGCGTTAATGAGAACATAAATTACAACTTTTATTTAAAATATAATGATTTATACAAATTTTGTTAATTTGTGATTAATTATATTATAAGAAATATTATGTTGTTTCACTCTTAAGATTCCTAATTGTTTTGTTTTTTCATAAACGTAAATTTTCCTTCTCTAACTAATTTCGCAAATTATGTTTAACTTGTCGTTCACTTATTTAATGAGAAAGCATTCATAGTTTTCTTTAAAATTGTTAACATTTAAATCAAATACGGCTTTTAGTTACCTCATTAAAAATTCATTTTCATTGGAATAATCACCTTAATTGAAGAAAAAAAAAGGATACACAAATTTAGACTAATAACATTAAACTAACATAAACATTTAAATGAAAAATGACTTTAGTAACCTCATTAAACTTTACGTATAAAATGTGGTCGAACTTGACACAATATTGCAGATAGTTGTTGACCCACTTCCCGCAAAACGTAAATAATGTAACCCAGAAACAACTTCGAAAGATTACTGATTTCCAATCTTAATCCTAATATTTAAAAATTAACCATCAACAAGCTGAGTTGCACGAACACCGGATTTGACAAAAAGTATGACTGTAATGAAAATAAGAAACGCTCAGATTTTAAAGCTCATATAAAAAATTTATTATTGTGCTGTTAGATATGCGATTTTAATTTCTAGAGGCGATGCGCAGTCTCATGCAGCAAGGACACTCGACGTTTTTAAAAAATATTTAACATCGTTTAATATACAAGTGTCCCATGACGTGAAGCCACTACTTCGTGTACGTAATTTTTAGACCAAACAGAGTAAAAAAAATTAAGTTAAGAACCATAACTTTATTAAAATTTTGGTTTACTTTACCCAGTCAACTCGACTATGCAATCACAATTAAAAATTACTGCTAATCTATATTCTTGTTCTGTCACGTTTAGTTATTTATGTTGGAAAAATAATTAAACTAAAATATTTGTTAAATAAATTTATACAAAAATAAAATATCTGTACTTACGTAAGGTCCTTTCCGCAGATTTCGCCGTCGTTACTCTGATGACCGCGACGCAAATTAACACAGCGATGAAATTCTTCATGGTGAAGCGGTAAACAAAGGTGGAAATTATAAAATGCATTAACTAAATTAGGCGGGCATTTATATGCTTTTCGCTAGTGAAATCTTGACATTAGTATTAATGAAGGTTAACTTCTTTCCAAATGATGGTCGAGTGAAAATTTGCACGATCATACAAGAAAATTACTGTCAATTGAATGGTATTAGAATTTTATCAAAAAATACACAAGTTGAAAGTATTTGATTAATTAAACCCCCTATAAACCGGATGTCTTGACAATTTCCAAATCTTGGTCGATTTTTTTGTTTTTAGTAGAAATTAGTTTGGAGAGACTCGTATATTATCGTCTTTATGTTCAAGAAAATTAAAATTTATTCATTAATGTACAAGTACCTACTGGCAGAACATAGAAACTTTGAATTTTTTTCGATATAATCGAACAATTGGACGAAAAAACTGAAATTTATTAAAAGAATCTTTAATGATTAAATATAAAATTGAATAATATTTGTAATTACACCAACTTGTGATTTATTAGCATACATTACTATTATTTTTTAGTATATTGCATCTTATTTAATTCTGTACTGGACACAAACGCGCTAGTCGGGTGCGCACTTAGGCCCAGTTTTTCAGTATCAAGTTAAACTGTAACTTTCGGTTTATTTCCATAGCGACAATTGTGTTCTTATGGGAGTAAACTGAAGGTTAAAGTTAACGTGCGATTGAAAAACCGGGCCTAAATCTGTATCCGACCATATTTTAGTATGTATTATAAGATAAGTTTTAGTCTCACCTGTCTGAGTCTAGTGATTTTAATGAATGGATTGTATGAGTTATCATTTAGAAACTTATTAAGTCTGACGTAATAAGATGGTAATTGGTTGTGATTTAAAGAAACTCTAAAAATCTAAATAATCTAAATGATAATTGACTGGCCTTTGTCAGAATTAACTACCAGTCTGTTATCTGAAATCTTCTTTTGTAAGTTTTTAATAACATTATTGTGTAAAGAATGGTGAAGGGGGGAAACAGAGTTGTTGATTATGTGGGAGTTCCAGGTAAACTACTTATTTATTTTGAATTTTGGACTGAGACATTAAATTTTCAACGTGTACTACTAAATTCTTAAGGGAATTAAGGAAGGGACGACTCAAAGGTATAAACTGCAAACCTAAGCTCAAGAATTCCTGTTCCTCAATAGTAAACACGATCATAGATAAGTTCAGTATTGGGGGATGGAAATCGTGTACAAATCTGTGAATTGGCACCCCTGATAACCGACTGATCCCTCGCTAGGGAATTTTTAGTATTAGTTTTAATTTTTGTAAATTTGTCGCTGGCGCCTATAATGGAACGCTAACTGTATGTACGTCTCTTTTATTTATTCTTAATTTGTATACGGCGTCCTCAGATTCTTTTTAGGCTGTTACACTTGATAATGCCTGTTAGGCGAAACCGGTCGTGAAAGAGGAAAATATATTTTACTAGCTGACTTAAGCCTTGTTATTTTTAATAACCTCAAAGCTAGTAACAGCATAGAGAACCTTTCTTTACTAAGCCGCATTATTCGTGTGACATCCATTGACTGCAACAATATGATGTGCCACATTATAAAGAATAATAAATTACCTCATGATTATTCGGCTGTACTTCATCATCACTGGTAACATAATCCTTATCCAAGTCACTATCATCAAATGGCGATTCAGTTTCATCATCAGAATTACTACCTCGTTCAACACTAGTAATTTTAGCACTACATCTCGACTGAACAGTCGCTATTTTTGTGTGACTTATCACATTCTGACAAACAATTTGACTGAATTTGCAATAATGCAAGACGATTAGACGATGCTTGATGATGTCATTATGACTTTCAAGAAAAATGTTATAAATATACCTATCGCTGTCAATTCTCACCAGGGTTAATAAACTTAACAAATTCCCCTTTTCCACAAAAGTAAAATATTTCAATAAATATTCTCTCTTGACTTTAATTAATGTGTTAAAATATACAAATTATGAAATTAATATAAAATATCTCCTTAATCGTTAATAAAATTGGTTAGGAAAAGTGTATAGCCCCAATTGAAAGAAAATTTTATAGAGCATCGAAGACGACATAAAAATAATACCGTTCTATTTAAAAAACAAAAGTTATTGCCCTTCAATTGTTAACGAAGTGGAAATAGTTTTACTGGAACCCTGTTTAATAAAAAGCAAAAAATAAGTGTAAGGTATCTGCTGCTTAGATACCTTACATTTAGCTTGTAACAGCACCACAATATCTACTCTCTAACTTTCTTCGTTAACGAGATAATAATTATAATTAGAGAGCGGATTTCTAGCCTTTATGCTTTTCGTGAGGGATAAAAGCAACGCAAAACTTTTCATACACTGTAACTAATTCGAAATTTGATATTACTTGACGCATATTTTTTATGCTCTTTTTGCTATTTTGTTAGTTCTATGCATATTCAATTTTATACGTATATTTACTGTTTTTGGCGTCTTAAGTTATTTGATCCGTCGAAGTTTCTCGAATTTTAAATACAGTTCATTTTTTCTCTATATGCCGATCAATCGATCGATAAGTCAAAGAACTTTTATACAGCTATCTTCTTCTAACTTCCGTGAAACAGTCTTACGGCTTTTGTCATGTCATATCATTTCATCGTACCTATGTATATTTTCTTAACTCATTGTCAGATCTATATGATTGACATACATATAATAAAAAATGAACTTAGTTCTTTTTATATAAGACGATAAGATTCATGTAAATGTTGGTTGCGAGTCGTCAGGATCGCAATGGGGCCCCCGAGCATATTCTGTATAGCTATTTCGGCCCTAATTGGGGCCTCATCAGCAGAACAGTAGCTCAAGAACTCCACTGCAACCCCGACGACCAACAAAATATACGCACGCTTAGCGCGTGAAAGCAAACATGTGAAATAATTGCGCCCCAGCACAACTATTTTCCGACTTATAATTCGTGTCGTGAAAGCAAATAGCAACAATGCCGCTGCCTCATAAGCTAACACGCACGAGATGACAGTCGAAGCGGACAAAACGTGTCATCGCAAACATGTAAATGTTGGTTGCGAGTCGTCAGGATCGCAATGGGGCCCCCGAGCATATTCTGTATAGCTATTTCGGCCCTAATTGGGGCCTCATCAGCAGAACAGTAGCTCAAGAACTCCACTGCAACCCCGACGACCAACAAAATATACGCACGCTTAGCGCGTGAAAGCAAACATGTGAAATAATTGCGCCCCAGCACAACTATTTTCCGACTTATAATTCGTGTCGTGAAAGCAAATAGCAACAATGCCGCTGCCTCATAAGCTAACACGCACGAGATGACAGTCGAAGCGGACAAAACGTGTCATCGCAAACATGTAAATGTTGGTTGCGAGTCGTCAGGATCGCAATGGGGCCCTCGAGCATATTCTGTATAGCTATTTCGGCCCTAATTGGGGCCTCATCAGCAGAACAGTAGCTCAAGAACTCCACTGCAACCCCGACGACCAACAAAATATACGCACGCTTAGCGCGTGAAAGCAAACATGTGAAATAATTGCGCCCCAGCACAACTATTTTCCGACTTATAATTCGTATATTTTGTTGGTCGTCGGGGTTGCAGTGGAGTTCTTGAGCTACTATTCTGCTGATGAGGCCCCAATTAGGGCCGAAATAGCTATACAGAATATGCTCGAGGGCCCCATTGCGATCCTGACGACTCGCAACCAACATTTACATGTTTGCGATGACACGTTTTGTCCGCTTCGACTGTCATCTCGTGCGTGTTAGCTTATGAGGCAGCGGCATTGTTGCTATTTGCTTTCACGACACGAATTATAAGTCGGAAAATAGTTGTGCTGGGGCGCAATTATTTCACACGATAAGATTCAATTCAATCATTATCGATGAGCGGAAAGTATTAATTCATTAGCGATGAAATCGCAAGTGAATTATTTTTCGGGAATCGATAATTAAATTTTACCATCATGTATAATTTTTTTTCTATAGTTGATGTTAAAAAAATAAGAAAAACCAATTACAAATTATATTTTTAAGCGAAGTTTTACAATCGTGGAATAAGAACAGAATAACTATTCGCCGAATATCCTTTAGCCTTCCTCCATATCTATTATAAAAATTTTATTGTTATAAAAAACGGAGTATGCATGTTTATAGTTATGTTTTTATTTGCCAGTTATTTCTTTTTGTATTTTGTTCTTATTCACAAATTACTTTATTAAATCAACCAATTGCAAAATTGAATTCTGAAAGTGTCCCCCTCCCCCTCCCCCTCCCTCTGATTTATTTTCTGACCGATTATTTGATGAAATAAAACGACGCACACAAGGTTCTAATGAAAGCATAGGAATTTATGTCGCAATTATGAAAAACATGTTTTCCCGACTAACGGTTACTATTCCAGAACTTTTTATCAAACTCAAATCGGACTTCAAGAAATTGCTTCTGTTGATGAACTCGTACAAGTGGGACGAAAAATTGAAGCTAAAAAGATTTTAGTCGATGAATATCATCCCCCCGCTCGTCGCAATTCTGATTTAGAAACGGATTTAGCTTATATTCATTCTGAGACCGGTTCAGTGAGTGAAATATCTCATTTTAGCTCAAACACTAATCCGCGAGGTGTTAGATGCTTTAACTGTAGAAAAGTAGGTCACAAAGTTCAACAATGTACAGCTACCAAAAATAAGCATTGTTATAAATGTTTCAAGCCTGGTTATACCACACGGAATTGTCCATCTTGTTCTAAACATTCGGGAAACTCTTCTACCGCTCTCTAGAAGGTCGTCTAGCGTAGCGTAATATATCAAAGTCGACCAATATCTCCCTTTTAGATAATAATGAATTGTCACAAGGTCACAAAGCTAAATTGGATTTCATTCTTGAACATGCAGAAAAGGATGAAAGGCCTTATTTAAAAGTCAATATTTTGGGTTTAGATCTTCTTGGTTTATTAGATTCAGGTGCATCTAAAACAATTCTAGGAGGTAAAGGATGGAATCTGTTGTCAAATTTAGGATTACCTTTTTCATCTTGTCAAAGTCGTTGTACGGTAGCTAATGGAGAAACTTGTATAAGTATTGGTTCAGTAAAAGCTCCTATCAAATTGAGGAATAGAGTTAAGGTCATAGATATTCTGGTTATTCCGGAATTTTCGCATTCCCTAATTTTAGGTACAGATTTCTGGAAGTCGATGGGGATTGTCCCCGACCTTCGACATAATGAATGGACCTTTACCAATGAAGCCACGGTTCATATTGATACTTTACAGGCGCACTCTGATTTAACTTCACAGCAGTCTCTTGTTCTTGACAAGTTAATCCAGAAATATTTCGGTTTGATGGGTGAAAATTTAGGTTGTACGGATCGCGTTGAACATGTGATAAAAACTCAGTCATCTCCAATCAAACAGAGATATTACCCAGTATCTCCGGCCATTCAAAAACATATGGATCGCGAACTAAACGACATGTTATCCAAGGATATTGTTGAACCTTCTAAAAGTGGTTGGTCCTCCCCTGTTGTAATGGTTCCTAAGAAGGATGGGACATATCGTTTTTGTATTGACTATCGTCGTTTAAATGCTATATCAGAAAAAGATGCCTATCCATTGCCCTATGTTTCTGCCATACTCGATAAATTACGTGATGCACATTACATGTCATCTCTGGATATTAAATCTGCATATTTTCAAATACCATTGGAACTTGAGTCGCGTAAATTTACTTCCTTTACAGTTCCCAATCGAGGTTTATATCAATTCAAAAGAATGCCGTTTGGCTTACATAATTCACCTAGTACTTGGCAAAGGCTAATGGATAATGTTTTATGTGCTGATTTGGAACCGCACTGTTTTTGTTATCTTGATGATATTATAATTGTTACACCAATATATGAAAAACATATTGAGATACTTGAGGAAGTTTTTAAACGGCTTTTGGAAGCTAAATTAACTATTAGTAGGGACAAATGTAATTTCTGTCGTCCAGAGTTACATTATCTTGGTTATGTAGTTAACAAGAGTGGATTGTTAGTTGATCCTGCAAAAGTGAAAGCTATCTTGGAAATATCTACTCCGCTATGTGCGAAGGATGTTAGACGAGTTATAGGCATGGCATCATGGTATAGAAGATTTATTCCTAACTTCTCAACATTAGTCTCGCCTATGACTGATCTCTTAAAAAAGAATAAAACTTTCCTTTGGACTCCAAGTTTTGAGGAAGCTTTCAATTCAGTCAAAGAATATCTTTTATTGGCACCCGTATTAAGTTGTCCTAATTTTGATCTTCCTTTTATTGCTCAGACGGACGCGTCATCTTTTGGAATAGGTGCTGTTCTAACCCAGAATCATCCAGATGAAGGTAAGGTGATATGCTATCTGAGTAGAAGCCTTAATAAGGCAGAACGTAATTACAGTACTGCTCAGCGTGAATGTTTAGCAGTAATCTGGGCAATTGAGAAACTTCGTCCATATTTGGAAGGAACAAGATTCAGTGTGATAACAGATCACTATTCTTTACTTTGGCTGTTGAATTTACGGGATGCTACCGGAAAAATTGCTCGTTGGTGCCTGCGGTTGCAACAGTTTGATTTTGAAACTGTGCATCGTAAAGGTAAAGATCACGTCGTGCCCGATGCTTTGAGTCGTAGTGTTCCTTTAGTTGATGAAATTCGTCCTGTTGTTGTGTCCCCTGATCGCTGGTATGACAAATTGTTAGAAAATATTCAAACTAAACCTCTGTCTTACCCCCAATGGAGAGTTGTTGGTCAGCGAATTTACAAACATGTAAAGGTAAAATATCCCTCGTTGTCCGATGGATAAGATTCTTGGCAAGATGTTATTCAAAAACCTGATCGCGTATCATTGATTAAACAGTTTCATGATCTCCCAACAGCAGGTCATATGGGAGTGTATAAAACTTATGAACGTTTATCTCATAAATATTATTGGCCAAAAATGAGATTTGATGTAGCCTCTTATATTCGTAACTGTCAAGTTTGTTTAGCAACTAAACCCGAACAAAAACGCAAAGCGGGTCTACGTACTCTCTTTCACCCAACTGGTTGCCACCCAAAGAGAGTCAACTAATAAACTGTTACGGTTATGTAAACTTATTACGATTTCTTTTTATGCGTAACAAACAACAAAAAATTGTGTAAAACATACACAGCGCAAACGATTTTATGAACTTTCGGTGGAGAAAGTTCGATGGTTTTTCTAAGAACTCGAAAGCGAGCAGAAGCGATTCAAAATACATTTTCGATTACTCGTCTAGCACGAGATAAACGATAATGAGATATACGTTCGGGAACACTTTGATTTTTGAAAGCATATGGCTTATCATGTATGATAATAATAATAATAATAATAATAATAATAATAATAATAATAATATAATTTATTGGCCCCAAAAGAAAATACGACCAAAAGGTTTTGGATCAGCTCCCCCAGAGGAGTACGCTGTTCTACCTCCAAAACCTTTAGCAACAAGAATTTACAAAAAAAAAAAATACATGTGAGAAAGGCAAAATTTTATATCTAAATTATCCCACGAGTTAAAGTAATGAAATAAATGTATTCTAATGTGCGTAAATATACGTAATACGATACAAGCATTCTATCGACAACAAATGTAATATCCATATGTAGCTAATAAATAATTTCAATTTTGGCTTAAAAAATTAAAAAATTTCGGCGCAATTTAATAGGCAACGTAACAATATATACAGCATAAATATAAAGAAAAAACAAGACACTTAAAGCATAAAGCAGCATATCTCCTTCACACAAATTGTAAGTGTTGATCATGAAAAGTATCGCAACATCTGACGCTTGAACGACAAAATACTACCCGATTTAAAATTATGAGGAATGTTGTTGTATATTTTAACTATATTATACGAGAAAGATCTACGGTAGAGAGAAGTCCGGTGTATGGGAGGCGTCAGTAGACCCCTATTCCTAATATTGATGTTATGAACATCGGTCCTAAAAGAAATTTTGTTATAAAGATAAGAGGGTGTTTTACTTTCAATAATTTTATAAAAAAATACCGCAGAATGCAATTGGCGTCGATTCAACATATTGAACCAATTAGCCCTTGTAAGTAAATGCGAGGTGTCGTCTCTTCGTCGTAGGCCAAAAATGAAACGTAAACATGAATTTTGAACCCTCTGAATTTTAGCTACATCAATGCTATCTAAACATGGACCATAGACCACATCGCAAAAGTTAAACTGTGAAAGTATCAAGGAATTGCATAACATTAACCTAGCATTAGTGTTTAAAAACTCTTTGCTATTATAAAGCATTTTTAATTTACTAAAAGATCTTTGAACTAATTTGCTTATATGACTTTTGAATCTAAGATTAACATCAATATGGAGACCCAAGTTTCTAGCACAATCAGTGATTACTAGTGGTATATCATTAATACATAGATTGATCTGATTTAGAATTGAAATACGTGCTTTATTTCTACCAAAAACGAGAGCACAAGATTTATTAGGATTAATTGCTAGACAATGATCTGACGAAGTATTGAATATACGAAGCAAGTCCGAATTAATTTGTGCAACCGCTTCGTTCACATTATTTAGATTGAAATGATGCAGAAGTTGTGAATCATCAGCGTATAAATAACATTTGCAAAACTCTAAGTTATTAAACAAAAAACTAGTATATATTGAAAATAACAATGGGCCTAGAATACTACCCTGAGGGATTCCTGCTGTAAGCTCTTGAGCAGTCGACATATTGCCTTTGTAGATAACTTTTTGAACTCTGTTCATTAGATAAAAATTGAAAAAAGTAACTGCTTCGTTGCTAAGGCCAATGTAATGAAGTATAGACAATAATAACTTATGATTAACAGAATCAAAGGCCTTAGAAAAATCGAGCAAAACTAACACAGTTATTTTGTTATCATCTATGGCTTTGCAGATGTCATCAATTAATGAAGAAAGCGTCGTTGCACAGCTAAACCCTGGACGAAATCCTGACTGAAATGACGGAAGCAACTGATATTTATTTAAATGTAGACGCAACTGATCAACTACGCATCTTTCTACTAATTTAGAAAGCACAGGTAAAATGCTGACAGGTCTAAGGTCCGTATAATCACGAGGTTGAGGAACCTTCGGTAATGGTAAGATTAGTGCTTCTTTCCAACACTCAGGGTAAATATTATTTATTAAACAAAAATTAACTATATAAGTTATAAAAGGAGTTAGAAAAGGACAACATAAACGGAGCATATGCGCACTTATGCCATCGGAACCGCACGCTTTCGTTTTGACTTTATTAAGATGTTTATAAACTATAGCCTCTGTAACAGCTTCAAAAGAAAATACCTCAGAAAAATTAACAACAGTAGAAGACTTATAAAAATTATTCAAATCACTATTCGGTCTTCGAACATTAGAAAGATTCAGAAAATGAATATTTAATTCATTAACATGAGCTAAGTGATCAGGCAATTCATTGACTGTTTTTTTATTATATACATTTAAATCTCGAAGGTCTTTCCACACCTCCTGAGAGGTTTTATGTTTTAAACTATGATTAACATAAGCTCTTTTTTCATTGCGAATAGCGGTTGTAGTAAAATTCCTTAAAAGTTTATAGTAATCTAAAGACGTTCGTGTTTTGAGACGTTTCGCTCTTTTGAAAGCTTTATCTCTCAAAGAAATGAGAAATCTAATATTATCGGTCAGCCACGGAGCTCTAACTTTATTGAATTTACGTGTTGTATATGGAGCGTGTCTATCAAAAAGATCTATAATATTTGCATTAAAGAAAAACAAAATTTCATTTATGTCATTAAAAGCATATAAGAGATGCCACGGAATTGATTGTAAATCTGCAAGAAAATCATCATATTGGAAATTATAAAAATCTCTAAAGGTACGCGTCACGGATATATTCCTACAAGTCTTAATATCAAATGTCGCATGTGTTAAAAAATGATCTGAAAATTCAAACAGATCATGAACTCCCGAATTAACTGCATTTGTTGAATTGCTTACTATTATAAGATCTAATAAACTTAAATTAGAAGTGTTGACTCTAGTGGGTTCGCTTATAATTTGTTTTAATCCCACGGAATCAAATAAATTCTGCAATTTTTGGTTAGCCACGCTGTGACCGTCTAACAAATTAATATTGAAATCACCTACGCAAATGATTTCTGTGGAAGTTATAACCAAATCGGATAAAAGTTCTTCAAATGAAGTTAAAAATAATTGAAGATTTGTATTCGGTGGTCTGTAAATAACGCCGAAAGTTACATTGATACTAGCAACTTTAATCGTGATAAACAGTTTTTCATAACTATCATTAAAGTCTGTGCGCACTATAGAAAAAGCATAATGATTTTTTACAAAAATACCTACTCCGCTTCCCCGTCTACCATCCTCTCTATCCGATCTGACAAAGTGATAACCATCAATAGAGACGATGTTATTATCAATTGCAGGAGTCAGCCAAGTTTCCGATATTGCAACAAGATCATACCGAGAAGAAAGGATGTGCTGCTTCAAGATGTCAAAGTTTCTAGTTAAAAATCTCGCATTGACATGTGCAACTAAAAACATAATACCTAAAAATACTTACAATTCATAAAAGCCAAAAAGACATTGATAAAATAGTATAACGATTCATTCATAAACATCAATTATTTAGCAAACAAAAACATGTTAGTAAAATTAAAATAGCTCAATCAAAAATTAATTACATCAAAGTATGAAACTGGATAAAAAATTAAATATTTTTTCAAGAGAAAAATGAAACACTATTTCGTACAAAGTATCCTTAAAAGCAACCAATGTTACCGATTTTAAATTTGGAAGTAATTATTTACCAAAACAAATATTTCGTTTCGAATGTAATGTAAAGGACAAAAATTTTACTAAAAGATCAACTCTTATTACGAAGTATTATTTTATTATCTTTTCGCACTTAGAAAATCCCTGCCAAAATCTAAATTCACGTAAATTAATTGCTGATATGAAAACTCGAAATCATGGGAAAAAAAACATAAACGAATCGGTAAAATTTAGTACAAAATAAACACAATCCCGCAACCTTCCTTGTCGATTTAACCCTACGTCACCACCTCGATTCCTCCCAATTTCAAATTCTTAGCGGACTCCGCAGAGGTGATTTCGCTTCGTTTCCCATTGACGTAACAAAATACCCGACCATCATATGTCCATGCCTTCTGACGTCCAACCATTTTTTTAATAATTTCATATAGCTCGTGTCTAGTTTTTGTTAAGTCTTCATTTATAAATAGCCCAGTTCCTTTAAGTTTTTTTCGACTGTTAAAAATCTCTTGTTTGCATTTGTACGTAGTAAATTTAACCAAAATTTGTCTTGACTTATGTAAACGTACTTGATTGGTATCATTTTTCCCTCCGGTACGATGGGCGCGATCAATGCAATTACGTTCTACCGTTACATCCATTTTGGAAAAAACCTCATTAATTACCTCATAAATATTTTCAGAGGGTGATTCTGGAACACCATAGATTCGAACAGAATTACGTCGGGTATACTATTCCAAATTATCTAATTTGTGACATAATTCTTCATTCTTAGTTTTTAGTTCGGCGATTTCAGTAGTCTTACTAGTAAGAGCTGCATCCAGTGTTTCATTCAATTTTGATGTAATGCGTTCCATGATGTTGTCCACAATAACACCAAACACAGACTTATCGTTTAATAAACCCGTTAGCACTACGTGCTTAAACCAACAGGTAAGGAGAACACTAAAATTTTTATAACAACGTTTAACTACAATATGAAGGAATTCGAAGCAGTGAAGCAGAAATCGACTATTCACTTTTCGCCATATTGCCTCGACTCTCTGATTTTAACGCAAATGCGTCATCTGCACATACAACATTTGCTTGTCTGTGGGGAAGTACTTATAGACACTACCTTATTTATCTTAAAACAGGTACAGTATTATTCACAAGAGAAGAGCGTTACGTCATGCTTAGCTAATTGTCTGGTGTTGCATCAACAGACTTATGAATCATAACTGCGTCCTTTTTTCTCATTCACCGTTGTAACAAAGTAAATTTGTTAAAATGTATATATGTAAATTTGTTAGGTATTTTAGTTAAGTATTTTTCCGCGATCACGTTTATTTTTGGGAAGGGGACCATTTGAGTGGGGATCTCCCTCCATGCTCCGACCGTATATAAGGGCGCGTGGGTTCATCTTTAGCAAGTCGTTTCGACTTCGTGCGCCGCGTTAGTGTTGCAGTACCGCAAGCTCCACTAGTACCGTTCCCAATTCTTTCCGCTCTCGTACAAGTGACTTGTACAAATCCAGACCCGAACAAGCGACTTGTACTTTCCAAACTCGTACAAGCGACTTGTACACCTCCAGACCCGAACAAGCGACTTGTTCTTTCCAAACTCGTACAAGCGACTTGTACAAATCCATACCCGAACAAGCGACTTGTTCTTTCCACACTCGTATAAGCAACTTGTACAAATCCAAACCCGAACAAGCGACTTATTCTTTCTCACACTCGTGCAAGTGACTTGCACAATTCCGACTCAAAACAAGTAACTTATAAGCAACTTATACACCCTCCGAAACAAGCATTTAGTTCGCTGCGCAAGAGCAACGCCGTTTAGAATGAGAATCAGATTTATTAAACCAATTTGTGGCTGTAAATATTTGAATATTTGAAATAAATTTCCGTTGTGGAACCACGTCTTTTATTTGATGAACCCGGACTTCGACGAGCACACCTGGACCCGACCGGCAGGAAACCGAGTTAACCGAAGAAGCAAAAGACGGCGGTCCGTTACTTAGAAAGAATTACATAGAAATAATACTGAAATAATTGTCGGTTCTTGCTTCGGCGATTGATTACGCAGCACTCAAGTTCCGTGATTTTCATTGTATCATTTATATCACAAATTCGTTTAAATGGACACTAATTATAGCACAAAACTTTACGTTTCGCCATCGTTCGACAGCTTCGTCAGAAGTGAAAATTATAAATTATAATTTTGATGTGCTGCAATAAACACTTATTTTTCAAAATAACAGAAAAAAAATAAAAAGAAATAAATTAATTATTAATATGAAATGACGTAATAAACAGTTATTGAACTATAAATGATACTTAAAGCTGGTTCTTGTCCGATGAAAAATGTATCACAAATTCGTTTAAACGGACACTAATTATAGCACAAAACTTCACGTTTCGCCGTCGTTCGACAGCTTCGTCAGAAGTGAAAATTATAAATTATAATTTTATAAATTTTAAATTATAATTTTATAAATTTACTTATGATGGAGTGCACCTAAAATTAAGAGCCAAAAGAAATATCGGCCGCTTGTTGTTAAACTTTATCTCTTCGGGAATCTCTCAAACACCGGTATCCTTTAAAATGTCTAATGAAGCTAGTATGTGGCTAGATGATGTATGTGAAGACAATTTTTTAGTAACGAAGAGACCACAGGAAAATTCAACTTAAACAAGGTCCTCCACCAAAATATCCAATATATTAGAAGTATAACAGAAGAATTGGAAGTATTCAGCGTCAACACAAGGTTGATCGATCCTCATGACAACAGCTTGTGTATTAAACAAGGTGAGAACGAGCATTATACAAGTTTGAATATCATCCACTTGAACATTCAATCATTAGCAAATAAACTTAGTGAGTTAGAAGTTTTTCTTAATCTCCACAAGCCATCGTTTTTATGCCTTTCAGAGGTTTGGGTTCCCCAAGAAAGCTTTGCTAATTTAAATTTGACAAATTATAGAATTGTTTCCTCATACTGCCGACCTACTCGTTTGCACGGCGGTGTAATTATTTATAGCAGTCTTGATTCTGACTGCAAATCATTGGATTTTGTCCGAGATGCCAGTGTGGAGATGAATATCGAATGCTGCGGAGTGTTATTGTCACTCGACAAGAAAAAAATTGCAGATATAACTGCCTATCGTCCTCCTTCGGGTAACACTGAACAATTCTTCATGTGTCTTTCTAATATCTTGTCCAGAACTAATGAACTGTGCGATATCATGGTCCTATGTGGTGACTTTCCGTAGCAATTGTATAAATAAACAAATGCTCTCCGATCTCTTTGATTGTTACAAACTTATTTATAAATTAGACGGTCCGCTAGAGTGCAGATAAATGAGCGAGGTGTCACTGAAACAGCCATTGACTACTTATTGGCAAATACCCACAAAAAGAATTTTTTATGTTATATATTCAACCCAAACATATCTAATCACTTTGCCTTGAGCCTTATAGTGCATTGCGTATCGTCCACAACTTCTAACGATAACACCACAACAATGACATCTAGATGTCTGTCTAATCAGAAACTTGATTACCTTCGCTGGGAACTATCTAAGGTCAACTGGGATCAGATCTACTATAATGACCACATCAACTCCTGTTTTGATAGCTTTTTGGAAATATTGCACGATTCAGGAACACTTCAAGGATAATGTATCTAACTACTGCACTGTAAATGAAAGCGTACCATTCAGTTTGTTCTTTGGACCAATTGAGGAAGATGAAGTTATAAACATTGTTAGAAAACTACCAAGCAAAAATACCTCGGGTGCGGGTGGCGTTTCCATAAAAGTGCTGAAACACACTCTTGATGTCATTATGAAGCCATTAGTTTTTCTGATGAATCTTTCAATAACTTCAGGCACATTTCCAACATCTTTAAAACTTGGAACACTTATTCCTTTGTTTAAAAAAGGTGATCGTACCAACATCGAAAATTTCAGACCTATTACCGTTTTAAGTGTTTTCTCCAAAATTTTTGAAAAACTAGTCTACAACAGAATTTTAAATTTTCTAAACAAACACCAACTAATTGCGAAGTCCCAACACGACTTTTCATTGAATAAATCTACGGAAACGGCAACGTTTGAATTTATGGATTTCATCTATGAAGAAGTTGATAAGCTAAAGTATGTGGCAGCTTTATTTTTCGATCTCTCGCGGGCCTTTGATACCGTTGATGTGAATTTTTTGTTACACAAAATTGAAAAACTTGGAATCAGAGGTAATATTCAAAATTGGCTTATTTCCTTCTTACACCATCGTCAAAATCAATGGAACCATTTCCAGCAAATTTTATATAGATGAAGGCGTTGCTCAAGGCTCTGTCATTGGACCGCTCATGTTTTTACTTTACATTAACGACTTACCACCTTCATCAAATCTGCTGACATAGTCATTAACTATGCCGATGATACATCCATCAGTATATCTGCTTATGACTACGACTCTTTAAAAACCAAAATAAAAATAGTAGCCGAAGAAATGGAGCAGTGGTGTTTTAATAACAAACTAGTTCTTAATTCGAGTAAAACTGAGTGTTTGTGTTTCGGTAACAGGCACGAAATCGTTTCATCAGCAACCACCGCAAAATTTCTGGGTTCGTTTGTGGACATCAAGCTGGACTGGGGTCGGCAAATTGAATATGTTTGTGGTAAACTTAATAGTGCTTACTATGCATTATTAAAGTTAAAAGACACCCTAAATGTCACGTCGTTATTACAAGTGTACTATTCTCTCGTGTACTGTCATTTAAAGTGTAATGTTATCCTTTGGGGTAGAGCGACTGGTTCTAGGCGCATTTTTTTATTGCAAAAACGAATCCTTACACTGATTATCAAACTTAAAAAACCGCGAAACTTGTAAACCGCTTTTTATAGAAAACCGAATTCTGACTTTTCCTTGCATTTATATTTACAGTTGTTGTATATATGTGCATCAGAATAAGCATACGTTTCTCCAGAATGGTGTTAATCACGATTATGATACTCGTTGGCGTACTGAGCTTAGAACAGTTCTGCATAATACCGCACTTTTCAGGAAATCTCCTTCGTTTTCCTGTATCAGCATTTTAATCGATTACCACAAATTATCAAAGAATCCTCAACTACATATGCATTCAAAAACCGACTTAAAGAATTTCTTGTTGGGCGTTGTTTATATGCTGTAGAAGACTTTTTAGATTAATTACTTTTGTGATACTTCGTGATATTGTTTCTATTTGTCTTTACTTGTTTGTATATGCACTAGTTTTTAACATGTCTTCAACGAAGTTGTACAACTTATATTTAATGTTATAATTGACTTCTCCCATGTCTTTATATTGACCTAAAGGATCAATAAATTACTATTACAATTGCTATTACTATAAAGCGCCTGGATTTATTAAAATAAATAATTGTAATTTCACTCCAAATAATTACAGTTTTAAGTATTTTCAAATTATAAACCGAAACTCAAATTCTTTAATACGACTGAGGACCTTAAATAAGTTTTGACCGTGGTCCTCTTCCGTTTTGCCGAAGACAAGGATATCATCGATGTAAGCTGCTGTTGCCTGAGAGACCCGAGATCATCATATCTATGATTTGTTGAAAACAACCGGGAGCAGTCTTGATTCCAAATGGAAGGCGGTTATATTGGAATAACACTCTATGAGTGTTGATGGTGATGAATTGTCACGACTCTTCGTCTATTTCTAATTGGAGGAAGGCATCTGGCAGATCAATTACCCTAAACACATCATGGTTTGCTAATTTTGAGAAGATTTCTTCGGGTGTCGGAAGTGGATATTGGAGGGGCTCCAGCGCTTGATTCAATCCTGTTGAGTAAATGCGAACTTTGTTATTCGTCTTCTTGGTCACCACCATTGGTGCTGCGCACTCAGAATGATTGAGTGGTGTGATGATGCCCAATTGCTGTAGGCGTTGGAGTTCTTGATCCACTTGGGGTATTGCAGCCAGATCGACTGGTCGTTTTGCTCTGTATATCGGAATTGTTCCTGGCTTGATTTGGAGGTACGCTTTTGTTTTGGTGCAAAGGCCTAACGATTCGTTGAATACCTCAGGAAAGCTTAAGCTGAGGGATTCTTGAAACTTTTCAAGAATGGGTAGAGTTATGTTGTTGCAGACTGAATTGAACGGTACTTCCCAAAGATTCATTTTAGTGATCCAATAAATTCCAAGAGGGTCTAAGTTTCTCACTGATGAGAGAAAACATTTACCTAGGAAACACACTCCTTGAAATTGTACCGTGCAGTTAAGTTCTGAGGACAGTTTCAGTGAATGACCTGAAGCATTTCTTGCGGATCAGGTGGTCGTTGAAACTAAAGGCTTCCCAAATTGTAGCCATATGTGATGTCAGAAGCCGTGTCGATTTGGAGTTTGATTGACACTCCATTTATCTGTAATGTCACATATTTTCGCTGGCTTCCCGTTTCTGAGGATTGTACCTGGCGTAGGGCTTCGTGGGTGAACTTGTTTGTTCTTTTTGTTGGGATTTTTTGTGTTACAATATCCTTCTTTATGTCTTTACTGCGTTGCAACGCTGACATTTGTGTTTTTTAAATGTGCAGTTTTTGGAATAATGCATTTGTCCATAGAACCAACATGGTGTTTTAGGTACTGATAGCTTTGCATCCTTTAAGTTTTGTTTCTTGTCAGCCACTTGCTAGTGATTGACTGAATGTTGACTGATGTTGGGCTATGTGTACTTTCTACCATATTCGTGTCCTATTTCAGGTTGAGAATTCGTTGACACTCCAACGTTAGATCTTACAGCGATAGCTTGGTGCTGCCTCTGCTCAACGTTGCCAACCTTTTGAATTCAATAATCCGTAGATGTCATTAAAAAAATCCGTAGAAATCCGTAAGCGCCAATTATTCAAATCCGTAGAAAAATCCTTAAAAGTTATGACTATAAGAAACAACAGCCTTAAATTGTTGATAATAATTTTTTTACAATAATAATGTTTTTATTAAAAAAATATAATACAAAGTAAAATTCGTATAGGCGCCATGTATATCTCTGCGTTCAGCTCCGCCTGGCGTGGTGACTTATGACTTATGAATTAGTGATATTTCTTGAGACACATTGCATCGGAATAATATCACCCTTAAAACAATTTACGATTGTAGTATATAATACTTGACCTTCCTGGTAATGAAATACATTACAATATTCAAGTTCAAATGTAGGTACACTAATAATTTGAAACAACTCGTATTTTCATACCACTAATGCACAATATGGTCAATGGTGGCGCTGGCTTCGCATGTGCATGGTTCCTATAAGCAACAAAATAAAAATAGATTCTTTTTAAATAAAAATTAGTTTTCGACTTTTTTTTTAAATAAATCACATGTACGGTTACCGCCGAAAAAAACTGGTATATACAAGGCTTAAAATTCATAAAATGTAATCCATGAAATTTTATATTTTCAAATGGATCATTCAGGTTTTGTGTTAACCATTCGAAAATTAATTGTTTTCTAATTTGTTGTACGAGTTTTTTTTTAGGCGACAACCGTACATGCATCCAGTAAATATGCAACATGACAAAGAACACACTTGTAGTTGGTTTTAATAATAATAAATTACAGCCTGTTTCATCCTCACTGGATGTATGTTAAAACTATAACAACGACAGATTTATGAAATTCTCTTAATTTCAATTAATATAGTCAAACATTAAAAATCCGCAGATTTATATCTGATCGGAGAATCGTATTTTGTGATTAAAATCCGTAGATCTGCGGATAAATCCGTAGGGTTGGCAATTTAGTTCGGACTTCTGCATCTACACTTGATTGTAAGCCGCAGACAAAAATAGGACATTTGAATTCATCAAGATTTATCTGAGCAATTTTGAAATCTTCGCAGTGTTTATTTACTCTCGCAGCATATGCAATAAAATTTTCTGTTGGTGGCTTAATTAGTTTCATGCATTAATGTCTTGTATGGAAAATAGTGGTTTTCTTACCGAACATTCCCTTTAGTAAGTCCACAGTTTCTGAGAATTTTATATCTTTAGTCTCCTTCGGAAGTATGAAACTACTGTACTGCCGATGAACCTGAAGATCCAGACTCAAGAGTAGTCTGACTTCTGTAGCATCCCCGAGTGATTTGGCATCTTCAGTAAATAAATCCTCGTGTCGTTTGTACCGCACGTCAAAGGTGGAATTATTTTCAGGATCGAAGTGGAATTCTGTTATACTATTTATCAGGGCTTCCATGCGGAATTCTTCTGACGTTCTTGTTGATTGCAGTAGCGTAGTGGGTTGGGCACCGCTGTTGACCAGCTATGTCAGAAGTTGTTGTTGGGATCTGATTAGCTCCTCTTGACGAACCTGTTGAGCCTGCTGGTTTTTGAGTAACTCGAGCAGGGTTTGTAGCATTTGCTCGGGCATGGACATGCTGCGTCATTTAGGTTAATTAGACGCACTGTCGTTTTTCTTGTTTCCAAAAATCCTCGTCGCCACTATTATGGTATGTGATCAGGTTGAATAAGATTGCCATACAGTTTAATCTTTAATGCTATACAACAGTACAAGTCATTCCTAAAATCACCATCTTCTTGCTTTTCCAGCCTTGCCAACCCCTCGTACAGGGTGCCAACAGATAGCAATTTAATAGAGAAAATTAATATAATTAATTAACAAAAGAAAAACTAAATTTAAACACAGATACTTAAAATGAAGTCCATTTTACTCGATTGAACGAAATGATTTAGAATGATTCAGATTCATTTGATGGATTTTTATTAACGTTTTTGTGCACTGCTAGTAGCATCCTCGGAGTCACTATTATCTTCTATGAATAAGAGCAACGTTTCCTTATTCATAGAAGATAATAGTGACTCCGACGATTCTGTTAAGTGTGCAGGAAAACGTTAATAAAAATCCTAGTTAGTGGCTATTATCTCCATGCACATGGCAAAGTATTTAGTACTTACCGTTTTTCACTCTATTATGGTTTTATGGGCTCCTTCCAAATCATTTAACTTGTTGGTTAAATTACACCATGCTTTATCATAATCGGATTTGTAGGTTGGATTTAACTTATCGTGCCGTAATATAATTGGAAAATTTTCAATGAAATTTATCAAACATTGTTTTTGTTTTTTACTCAGGCGAGCATTCGGCTTTGGGGTTGTCATTTCTACCACGTTTCAGATATAACTTTTTGTGTAATTTTACTTATCTAGAGATAAACCTCTTACTTGTCTGCATCGTTTTATAACTCCATGCGATGTCATTTGAAGTTTTTAAACTACTCTTATACAATTGAACTATTACGTTAACATTTGATTTATTATTTCGAACACATCCGACAATTTTAACACATGCGTTAAAATTTGTTAGTTTAAAGCAAACGTTTTAAAGGGTTGACAGAAAACTCTGGTTTTTGTGCTTCTAATTATGATTTATTCTTCGAAAAACGTTACAATATTTTCATTAAACAAGTGCGACTTATTTACACATACATAACAACATCTACAATTTTGTCTACGCTAACTACATACAAATAAATTAGGTACATATCGATTTATTTCCAACACCCCTTCTATCGATATGTGCTCTAAAGAATGCAAACAATTAAATTTGAATCATTCTATTTTAGATTTAACATTTCTACACAACGGTTATGTTTATATTTTGCCAATGATTTTGTAAAAATATCTGCAGGCATAAAATCCGTTTGTATGTAATCAATCGATATAATATTGTTTTCAACTAATTCACGAGTAAAATGAAAACTAATATCTATATGCTTACTACGTTTATGAAATACAGCGTTCTTTGATAATTCTATTGCGCTTTGATTGTCGCAAAATACATTGATCGGAGAACTTACATACTTATCAAAACCCATATGAAATAAAATTCTTCTGATATAAATAATTTCACGTGAAATTTCAGAGAGTGCTGCATATTCAGCTTCCATTGTTGATAAGGCTACGGATGCTTGTTTTCTTGATTTCCAACTAATTGGTCCTCCGGATAATATCAGTACATTGCCTGAACACGATTTTTGTTCATCAATATCTCCAGCCCAGTCTGAATCTGTATACGCTTTAAGGTTTTCACCGTCTTTTACATATGTTATACCGTAATTAGATGTTTCCTTTAAATATCGCAACACACGTTTTGCAATAAGCCAATGATCCTTACCGGGATTATTACAAAACGACTTAATGTACTAGCTGCAAAAGCTATATCAGGTCGGGTTGCGTTTGCTAAATGAATCAATCCACCTATTAATTCTCTGTACGGTTTGTTCATCATTTCACATTTTTCATCCTCGGACATTGGACTCATTTCTTTTGAAATTTTTGTATTTGACTCAATAGGAGTCGATACTGTCTTCGCATTTGTCATGTCAAATTTTTTAATAAGTCTTCTATATATTTCTTCTGTGAAAGATGTATTTTTCCAATTATACCTTCTCGTTGTACATTTATTCCTAGTATATTATTAATTTTTCCAAGATCTGTCATTTTAAATGTTGACTTCAATTTTGATTTTATAATTTCCAATTTTCAATTTTCTTGGAACTTAAAATCAAATCATCTACATAAATAATAACTATGACTCGGTCTTCTTTTTCACCAAATACATAAACACACGGATCCGATAAATTTTCTTACCACCAATTTCTGTAATATAGTTGTCCAATTTTTATACCACTCACGACCGGATTGTTTTAGGCCATACAAAGGTTTTAATAATTTACATACTTTTTCTTCTTGTCCACATTCAATAAACATTTCGGGTTGTTCCATATAAACTTCATCATGTAATTCACCTTGTACATATGCACAAATTACATCCATTTGATGTATATGCATTTCTTCATTTACAGATGCTGCGAGTAATGTACGAATAGTTTCATATCTTGCTACAGGTGCAAACACTTCTTCATAATCAATACCTTGTTTCTGTGTGTGCCCTCTTGCAACTAATCTCGCCTTGTATTTTTCTATTTCACCGTCTTGCTTAATTTTTGTCTTGAACACCCATCTATTCGTTAAAATCTTTTTATTCGTTGGCCTAGGTACAAGAATCCACGTTCCATTTTCTTGTAAACTGTCGTATTCTTTTTTCATGGCGGTTAGTCATAATTCTTTGTCGTTTCTCTCAAAATTTCAGATGCAAATTCAGGATCTTCAAGTTGTGCTCTGCTGCATTGATAAATTTTTCTTGGTCTTCCTGGTTTGCCAGTTTTCAATATTTTTGGACGACCTGGTCCTCTCCGTAGTTCACAGTTTTCTTCGTCGACAATTTCAATATCTTCTTTTGATGAATCATCATTACTCGCCTCACTCATAACATCTTTGGATTCTTCAATCTTCGTATCATTAAAATATTCAGGTACTTCAAAAATTTCTTTTGTTGATACTTGAGGAGTCTCGATCCTTTCGAAGAATTTTACATCTCGAGCTTTAATTACTGTTCTCGTTCCTCGTTTCCAAAGTTTATAAGCTTTTGATTCATCTGAATAACCTATTAATATATATTCATCACCTTTTGGTTGGAACTTTCCTTTTTGCCCTTTATTGAGTACAAATGCTTTACTGCCAATCGTTCTGAAGAAACCTACATATGGTTTTCGTTTTGACCATGCTTCTATTGGTGTAATTCCATTCAAACATTTCGTCGCACATCTGTTTCTTAAATATGTCGCTGCATTTATCATTTCGGCCCACATAAAGTCTGGTAAATCAGCTTGCAACATCAAGCATCTGGCCATTTCTACCAGGGTACGGTTAGCTCGCTCCGCTACTCCGTTTTGTTGTGGTGTATATTCTACAGTTAATTGATGTATGATTCCTTCTTCTTCTAAGAAATTAGTAAATTCTTTTGATAAATATTCCTTACCATTGTCTGTGCGCAATTTCTTAATTCGTCGACCAGTTTGATTTTCAACTTTTCTTTTATAATTTTTAAATGCTTGTAAAACATCTGATTTTCTGCGAATTATGACCGTTTCTGTGTATCTAGAACAATCATCAATAAAAGTAACAAAATATTTAGCACCACTTGCTGATTCAGTGTTCATGGGACCGCATATATCTGAATGTACTAATCCTAAAATCTCTTTTTCCCGATTAATGGATGGTTTAAATGGTTGAACATGAATTTTACATTTTGCACATACTTCACAATTTATTTCAGATGCCTTTGATGTAAAATTCATACCGCATACCATATCTTCTTTTATCATCTTTTTCAGATCATTAATATTAAGATGTCCATACCTTTGGTGCCATTTAAACAAATTTTTATTACCTTTTTCATCTGTAATAGCTGCTTGGTTTACCTTTTCGTTCACAATGTAAAGTTCATTTTGTTTCTTTGCCGTTAAAGCCACAGTACCATTTTTCTTCCTAACTATCGCCTTATCTTTAGCAAATGTAACTATATAACCTTTATCAGTAATGCTCGATACAGATAATAAATTATTTCGTAAATCTGGAACATATAACACATCAGTTACGTTGATAGTGCTATTTACATGTCTTTTTAACGTAATATCAAAATTGACATCTCCGGTGCCGATTGATTCTATAGAATGATTCGCGGCCGTGTATACCCTTGACTTTAAATTATTATTCATATTCGCAAATTTTCCTTCATCATTACACATATGCCTAGTTGCACCACTATCAAGATACCAAATTTTTGATTTTTCTGCAAGTTCAGTATTATATGTAATTGCTGTTAGCATGTTACTTACATTATTTATTTCTCTGCGTTTTGATTTACAATCTCGACTTTTGTGTCCGCTTTTACCGCAATTAAAACATTTCCCGTTAAATTTTCGCATCGCTTGTAATATTACCCTTCAAATTGACATTATTTGACGGTTTTGACTGTTTAAAATGATTTTTCGTTAATAATGCATCAGTTTCATTTACTTTTAAGCTACGATCATTTTGCCTAGCTTCTTCCTCAATAAGCTTTATTTTTAAATTATCAAACGCTGGTATTTCATCGCGAGACTCAATTGCTATACTAAAATTTTCAAATTCTGATGGCAAAGAACCTAACAACATTATTGACAACAACTCATCTGGAATTTTAATACCGGCTTCTTCAAGTTTCTCAGCTTTACATGCGAAGTCGGTGACGTACTGCGTCATCGTGATGTTGGTCGGTTTCTCCATCCTCAGCAACTGCTTGTACAACGCGGCTTTTCTCACTGGACCTCTTGATTCGAATACTGCCTTGATTCCATTCCAAGCTTCTTTTGACGAGGTAGCTTTCTTTACATGGTTCAATTGACTGTGTGTAATACTTAAATTAATCAACGCCAGTGCCTTGGAATCTTTCTTCATCCATTCTTTGTCGTTGATTTCTGTCTTCACTTCTGTGCCGTCCACGTACTGCCACAAATCGTTGAAGACGAGTACACTCTTCATTTGAATCTTCCATAATTCGTAATTTTCTCCAGATAATTTTTCTATATTGGCGAAACCGGTTGACGTAGACATTTTTAGTAAATCTCTCAAAAATTACAATTTCTTCAAAATTATTGCGTAGCTGATAGCATCTGGTGTGCTGGGCCCGTAACCTGACAGAAAACTCTGGTTTTTGTGCTTCTAATTATGATTTATTCTTCGAAAAACGTTACAATATTTTCATTAAACAAGTGCGACTTATTTACACATACATAACAACATCTACAATTTTGTCTACGCTAACTACATACAAATAAATTAGGTACATATCGATTTATTTCCAACAAGGGTGTTACAGAATTAGAATTTAGGTTAAAAAGAGGACAAATTAACGTCCTTTAAAATTTATTTAATTTTAATTATGTCAATGCAATAAGTAACTAAAGTAATAATGAAATTTATATTGATAAATACTTTTATGTATGTATTGTGCTGTTTATCCAATATAAAATGCAATACAATCCTGCAATTAATTATTAATCATAGATATTATAAGAATGCCATGTTGGTATTTTATGTATTTAATTTTTTTTTTTTCAGAAAAGCCTTCGTCAGTTATAATTACATGACGATAATCGCTTCTTGCGACATATTTGAATATTAATTATTAAGTATACGAAAATATTTATAATGCAAGAGATGCCCATGGGTTACGAATAAAACGATTCGTTCATCTGAATCAAATCAATCAAATGAATCTGAATCATTCTAAGTCATTTAGTTCAATCGAGTAAAATGGACTTCATTTTAAGTATCTGTGTTTAAATTTAGTTTTTCTTTTGTTAATTAATTATATTAATTCTCTCTATTAAATTGCTATCTGTTGGCACCCTGTACGAGGGGTTGGCAAGGCTGGAAAAGCAAGAAGATGGTGATTTTAGGAATGACTTGTACTGTTGTATAGCATTAAAGATTAAACTGTATGGCAATCTTATTTAACCTGATCACATACCATAATAGTGGCGACGAGGATTTTTGGAAACAAGAAAAACGACAGTGCGTCTAATTAATCTAAATGACGCAGCATGTCCATGCCCGAGCAAATGCTACAAACCCTGCTCGAGTTACTCAAAAACCAGCAGGCTCAACAGGTTCGTCAAGAGGAGCTAATCAGATCCCAACAACAACTTCTGACATAGCTGGTCAACAGCGGTGCCCAACCCACTACGCTACTGCAATCAACAAGAACGTCAGAAGAATTCCGCATGGAAGCCCTGATAAATAGTATAACAGAATTCCACTTCGATCCTGAAAATAATTCCACCTTTGACGTGCGGTACAAACGACACGAGGATTTATTTACTGAAGATGCCAAATCACTCGGGGATGCTACAAAAGTCAGACTACTCTTGAGTCTGGATCTTCAGGTTCATCGGCAGTACAGTAGTTTCATACTTCCGAAGGAGACTAAAGATATAAAATTCACAGAAACTGTGGACTTACTAAAGGGAATGTTCGGTAAGAAAACCACTATTTTCCATACAAGATATTAATGCATGAAACTAATTAAGCCACCAACAGAAAATTTTATTGCATATGCTGCGAGAGTAAATAAACACTGCGAAGATTTCAAAATTGCTCAGATAAATCTTGATGAATTCAAATGTCCTATTTTTGTCTGCGGCTTACAATCAAGTGTAGATGCAGATGTCCGAACTAAATTGCCAACCCTACGGATTTATCCGCAGATCTACGGATTTTAATCACAAAATACGATTCTCCGATCAGATATAAATCTGCGGATTTTTAATGTTTGACTATATTAATTGAAATTAACCTCCGCCCACAATATTGTGGGCGGAGGTTAATTTCAATTAAGAGAATTTCATAAATCTGTCGTTGTTATAGTTTTAACATACATCCAGTGAGGATGAAACAGGCTGTAATTTATTATTATTAAAACCAACTACAAGTGTGTTCTTTGTCATGTTGCATATTTACTGGATGCATGTACGGTTGTCGCCTAAAAAAAAACTCGTACAACAAATTAGAAAACAATTAATTTTCGAATGGTTAACACAAAACCTGAATGATCCATTTGAAAATATAAAATTTCATGGATTACATTTTATGAATTTTAAGCCTTGTATATACCAGTTTTTTTCGGCGGTAACCGTACATGTGATTTATTTAAAAAAAAAGTCGAAAACTAATTTTTAAAGTTACACACATTTGTTCTCCTGTAGCAGAAGGTTGATTTAGGTCATCAGGTACTCCAATATTCACTATGTTCAACGTAATCCCATCTGCAAAAGAAGACCTTGTATTCATTAATAACTAACAATACGTGTGGACTGCAAAATGATTTACACCAATATTAAATTTAAGCCTAAGTTACAACAACACACATTGATGTATAGGAAATAGGTGCGTCATATTCTAACGCAGGCTTACAATATTGTGGGCGGAGGTTAATTTCAATTAAGAGAATTTCATAAATCTGTCGTTGTTATAGTTTTAACATACATCCAGTGAGGATGAAACAGGCTGTAATTTATTATTATTAAAACCAACTACAAGTGTGTTCTTTGTCATGTTGCATATTTACTGGATGTATGTACGGTTGTCGCCTAAAAAAAAACTCGTACAACAAATTAGAAAACAATTAATTTTCGAATGGTTAACACAAAACCTGAATGATCCATTTGAAAATATAAAATTTCATGGATTACATTTTATGAATTTTAAGCCTTGTATATACCAGTTTTTTTCGGCTGTAACCGTACATGTGATTTATTTAAAAAAAAAGTCGAAAACTAATTTTTATTTAAAAAGAATCTATTTTTATTTTGTTGCTTATAGGAACCATGCACATGCGAAGCCAGCGCCACCATTGACCATATTGTGCATTAGTGGTATGAAAATACGAGTTGTTTCAAATTATTAGTGTACCTACATTTGAACTTGAATATTGTAATGTATTTCATTACCAGGAAGGTCAAGTATTATATACTACAATCGTAAATTATCAATTATCAAATGTTAACGTAATAGTTCAATTGTATAAGAGTAGTTTAAAAACTTCAAATGACATCGCATGGAGTTATAAAACGATGCAGACAAGTAAGAGGTTTATCTCCAGATAAGTAAAATTACACAAAAAGTTATATCTGAAACGTGGTGGAAATGACAACCCCAAAGCCGAATGCTCGCCTGAGTAAAAAACAAAAACAATGTTTGATAAATTTCATTGAAAATTTTCCAATTATATTACGGCACGATAAGTTAAATCCAACCTACAAATCCGATTATGATAAAGCATGGTGTAATTTAACCAACAAGTTAAATGATTTGGAAGGAGCCCATAAAACCATAATAGAGTGAAAAACGGTAAGTACTAAATACTTTGCCATGTGCATGGAGATAATAGCCACTAACTAGGATTTTTATTAACGTTTTCCTGCACACTTAACAGAATCGTCGGAGTCACTATTATCTTCTATGAATAAGGAAACGTTGCTCTTATTCATAGAAGATAATAGTGACTCCGAGGATGCTACTAGCAGTGCACAAAAACATTAATAAAAATCCTAGTTAGTGGCTATTCGGTCAAAGTATGTATCCCGATCAACACTTTATCAGATACGTTATTAAAAAGTCAGAGTTTTTTTTCATTATGCATTTAGATACAAAATAACGTTCGTTCTTTTAATAACGTGTATATTATGGAAATTGAACGAGATACGTACTCGGGCTGAATATCTCTATGCATACGGCAGACTTTGTTTATAAATAAATATGATTGTATTTTAATAGGCTTTCAATGAATTAAAAGTGTCCACTAGAAGGAAGAATCGCCTTCAACATCTGGATATCACAGGGACAGGAGGCGGTCCCCCAAAAGTAAAACCGTTGACAGAGGTAGAGGAAAAACTCCTAAATTCATTATCGAAAACCACAGTGACTGACATACCGGGTCTAACTGAAGGTGGAATAAATATGCAAGAGGTTTATAGATACAAATACAAATTTATAACTCAACCATTGGTACATCTGGCTCTATGGTTTAAAATTTTGTGCATTTTTGAATAAAAAATATTCTTATGCAAAGTAAATTTTAATATTTTGTCACCAAATAAACTTTAAACTGACTGCCTTTGAGACTTACCTTGACCTGGTGACAAGTCTACGCTGTATCTTTCACCAGCTTTCCCCGCGACTAGCAACAGTGAGATGGAGTGGGTAATTAAAGATGTTAATAATTAAGGGCGCCAGGTTGAACATTAAACCCAGCTGGTTTAAAATGTCTTCGACGGCGTTCCCAAACCGTCTCGGTCGCGCAGAAGGCCAGGAGGCTTGGCTTAACTCACTGGTACGTGAAGGTGTAAACACAAACACAAGAGTAAAACTAATTCGTATTTAATTAAACAAAATTAAATATGACGCACACAGGTACAATACATCCAACAAAGCGAAATAAATAGTAAAGAGCGTTCAAGAATCGTTCAAAATATTCGCAATTAGCGATCTCAAAGAAGATGCGTATTAAACAATAATTACTAAAATTCATTTTATCTATACACTGGCGGTATGTCCACAAATTCAAAGGCGCATAAGAGACCGAAATCCGCTCTCAGTAAAAAGCATGCATGAGCTGATCAAAGTTCAAAAATTATTGAAAAATAGTCAACTCACAAAGTACCGACAGTGGCAAGATCGAAGTGATATGTCAAATTTTCCGATGGCGTGAAGTTGGTTGTCGTAGCACCACCTGTCTGTCGTTTCCAACGCTGTTCAACCGGATCGAATCGGTTTTCGCAGGGCGGAACTGCCTTTTCGCTAAGGGGCTCGGAAAACGCTTGGACTGCGTCCCACGAGGATTTACAGACCACAAGTAAGCGCAAAACGCTCGTATAAGCGAGAAAATAGACTCGAACAAAACCAAAACCAAAAATAGAACTGGAACTAGAACTGAAAGCCTAAAGAGAAATAAATACCGTTAGCGTCAAGATGGCGTCAGCCAATTCGCTTATTTTTACCTGGGTTTTAGAAGTATCCCAAGCTTGGTAGGGAGTTTAAAATACCCCAAAACTCGTTCGGTGGTTCTCTAATATATTAGCACGGTTACCGCACTGGCGTAGATAAATCTGTTTAAAGGTTACTAGTGTTAATCCAAGACTACAGATGACGCTGATATCTTGTCGCTATCTTCACAACAATTCAGTTGGCATCATTGGCATCATAGGTTGGCGTTGGACATTTGCATTGGCATTGGCATTTTGTAAATGGTTGTGGCAAGGCGCGTGATTTTGTGGTTTCTCTGTTATTCTGTGTTTACCTGCTTGGTTAATAAAATCTGAAATTTTTTTGTATTATTGATACTTAGTACATGGGGTATATTTATGTTGTGTAATAGTTCAGTGTTTGAATAATTGTTGAACAATAAAAATTTGTGAAATATTGCATTCGCATCACACTAGTTATATATGTAAGTAATTTATTTAATTTGAAGTTAGAATATAAATTATATAAAAGTTAAGTTTTTAGCTTTAGTGAGATGGATAAACCGTCATTTACAAGATTTAGAGCCTAGAAAAGTGTATGCTTCACGTCGAGTGTGTCACCAACATTTTATTCCTCTGGATGTTTTGTCCAATAACATTTTGAAGAAAACAGCTGTCCCTAGTCGAAATTTACCAGTACCTCAAACTGACATAGAAGTTGAAGTTTTAAAGTCAGGTACAAGAATATACAGATAAGAAGAGTGTGTAATGTAACTATTTTTAACGAAATATTCAGCAGTATGTACCTATATTGGTCATAGTTTAATGCGTAGGGTGACTTACATAAAAGTTTTAAGCCAGGTTGAAATGTAAGCCTACGTTAGAATATGACGCACCTATTTCCTATACATCAATGAGTGTTGTTGTAACTTAGGCTTAAATTTAATATTGGTGTAAATCATTTTGCAGTCCACACGTATTGTTAGTTATTAATGAATACAAGGTCTTCTTTTGCAGATGGGATTACGTTGAACATAGTGAATATTGGAGTACCTGATGACCTAAATCAACCTTCTGCTACAGGAGAACAAATGTGTGTAACTTTATCAAGAGATACAAGTATGTAATCTGTCTCATACTTTTTGTAGTAAAATGTTTTCTTTTTAAAGTTCTTTCTATGTAGAAGTGATTTAAAAAAGTTTTCAGAACTACCAAATTAATTATAAATATGTGAAAGAAACTTTCTTTTTGTGTAGGTGATATTACAATGAGAACTGAAGATATTGCAGTAGCTGATGACTCAAATGAACCAATACCTTCTACGTCAAGAGAACTAGCTGATGACCCAAACGAACCAATACCTTCCACGTCAAGAGCTGATGATCCAAATGAACCGATACCTTGTATAAGAGAAGAAATATGTGTGACTGCTTCAAATAATAAAGGTATATAACTAATAAAAAATGTCATACTTATAGTCTACAATAGAAAAAGGTCTTATTTAACATGTAACCAGCTGTTATCTGTTAAGACACCATACATGTATGTAGTAATACTTTCCATTCAGTATGTAATTTTTGTTTTATAATTGAAACTATGTTTTCAGATCGTTCAGGCTAACTTCTTTGCATTGCAAATACGTCCAGAGCAAATCAGCTCACTTCAAAAGCAAAATCACTGTATCGTAGAGCAAGAAAATTAGAAAATTCTATAGCTTCTTATCGCAATAGAAATAAAGCCTTGAAAAATCGTCTTAACCCTCGCTATACCAACCAATTACTTTTTCTTATTTTTTTAAATTTCTTTATTCAGCAAAATTTCAAAAAAAATGTATTCCTCCTACATACCACTAACTAAAAGATGATGAGGTTAGATTTGAAGAAATAAGTCTAGATTCACTTTGATTTCAATTTTAATGGCGCTGGGCACAAATTGCCCCGCGGTTAGTACTTTGTAGTACCTAGAAGAAGGGTTTCTAGGTGGAGTATTATGAGATGGCGCTAGTCAAAATTTAGTATACCATTTGACTTACAGTTCTCTATTTCGTTATTTACAGTTTTTCGTAGTCACATGTTTTAAATTCATAAGCGTTATTGAAACCTAACTATTGAGTTTCTTATATAATTTTTGTTATAAATATGTGTCATCGCGATCGAAGAAGACTGTTAAGTGAAAAAGAACTAGAGGAAGAAGCAGAAAATGTGAATTTAGAAGATTATGAAGGAAATGCGAATTCTGATTTAGATGATGAAATTGTCAGTGAAAATGAAGATGAATTGTTTGATCACAACTATGCTCTTGAAAATGACGATGACGAAAGTGAAGATGAAACCAGCGCAACATCAGAAGATGCCAATGAAAACAGTGTACAGTACATAACTAACACAGGAAGGATTTACGTTTCATTACCTCCAAAGACACCTAGAAGAGCACCTCCCAATATCTCGAAAGAGCGAGCAGGTCTCACGCCATATGGAAAAGTCTCGACCATCTCTGAATCATTTGAAAAGTTTTTTACTGATGAGATTTTTGGAATAATTCTATTACACTCGAATCAAAAAGCTAATGAAATCAATATCTCTGAAATTTCTGAAATTGTTAATTTTGATGGGGGCATACGACGATCGTTTCACCTCAATATTTGATTTATGGACTGCATTTTCTGGAAGATCATTTTATACCGGCACTATGAGCAGATCTAGATTTATGCAAATAAGTAAAATTATCCGTTTCGATGATTCAAATACGAGAGCATTACGTCGTGAAACTGACAAGTTTGCTCCCATCAGGGAATTATTCCAAAAAGTGAATGAATACCTTCCAAAATGTTATACAGCTGGATCGGTTGTCACCATTGACGAAATGTTGAGCCTCTTTAGAGGAAGATGTCCATTTAAGGTATTTATGAAAGAGAAACCTGGGAAGTATGACATACTAATTCGAATGCTAACTGACGCAAAGACACGCTATATAATCAGCATGGAACCTTATGCTGGCAAGACACCAAATCAGTCAAATTCAGTAAAGGATGTAGTGAAGCGATTAGTAGAACCAATTAACAATTCAGGTCGTAACGTTACTATGGATAGATATTGTACGTCTATTGAACTAGCTGAAGATCTGTGGAACGAGAAGAAATTAACTGTAATTGGTACTTTACAAACAAATAGAAAACATATACCTCAAGAATTGAAAAATATTTCAAATCGAGAATTATATTCGAGTAAATTTGTTTTCAGCAAGCTTGAAATTGGCAAGCCCCAAATTACCTTAGTTTCTTATATTCCTCGTGAAAAACCTAAAAAGAATTTACTAATGCTATCGACACAACATTATGATAATGAAGTATCAAGGGAGGGTAAAAAGAAAACAGAAATAAATATATATTACAACCAGACAAAAGGGGGGGGGGGTTGACGCTGTCGATCAAATGGTCAGGAAGTATTCAGTTAAGCGATCTACAAGAAGATTGCCACAATCGATATTTTATTCACTAATTGACATTGCTGCCCTGAATGCCTTCACTACCTATGTTTTAAATTTTCCAGAATGGAATACGAAGAAAGCAAATCGACGAAGAATGTTCTTGAGAGAACTTGGAAAACAATTGATAACATCCTTGGTTGAGAAAAGGTCTGAAAATACTAATGGTTTGAAAAAATATATAATCAAATCTTTGGAAGCTATTCTTGGGAAAGAGATAGAAGAACGGACAGTTACAAAAGCTAAAGAAAACGGTCGTGGGCGCTGTCACCGATGTTGCGAAGATATTTCTTGGAAGAATAAGCGTGCCAAGATGAGCAAAACAACAATCGTTTGTTCTCAGTGCCAAAAGTATGTATGTGGTAAACATTCCCAGAAGTTAATCGTTTGTGACATATGTAACAACAGTTCAGATGAGAGCGAATAGATAAACTTCCCTTCTATAAACTTCCCTTTATATAAGTGTAGTATATATGTTGAAAAGAGTTTCTCTTTAATTTTTACCAGTTGTTTTGATTTTATTTTATTGAAAAACGTTTATATAAATAAGTAAGTACCAAAATATTGCTGTACTGTATTATATTAAAGCTCTTTTATCACAAAAAACCCTGGGCACAAAATGTCCCCGCTTGGTAGTGCGCGTTACCTATAAAAGCTTGGTATTGCGAGGGTTAAAATAGCGAAAAAGCACTTTCCTGTTGTGCAGTCCAACCTTAGGAAGGAAGCCTTAGACTTTTGTGTACAACAGTTGAGCCGTAAAAAGTGCAAAGCAAAAGGAAGACGCTTTACTGTGGATGAAAAAATAATGAGTTTAACCTTATATAAAGCATCAGGATCAGGGTATAGATTTCTATCCCAGTGGTTCAGTCTACCTTCTCAACTCTGGAAAGGCTATTACACAATGTGCCTATTGGTATGGGTATTGATACCATTTTAATAGAAAACTTAAGTGAATCCATTAAGCATTTTAAACCTAAAGAACGGCTTGCCTTGTTAATGTTCGACGAAATAGCATTGATGCCACAAGTGACTTATAATAAATGTAAAGATCAACTTCTTGGTATAAATAATAAAGTTTTGCAAGACCATGCTTTGGTATTCATGGTGAGAGGTGTCAAGAAAGTGGAAGCAGACAGTTGCGTATAAATTTTGTAGAGGAACTACATCTGCAACCGAAATAAAGAACTATATTATCTCCTTAGTCACAGAACTTGGAAGGATAGGTAATTATTTTTATAATAAAAGATGTATGTTAATTTGTAAAATGATTTTTGATTTTGCGCAGGTTTAAGAGTTATTACTGTTATTTGTGATCAAGGGGCAACGAGCCAATCTGCGATAGAAGATCTAGTGAGAGATGCCAAGAGATTTTATATTAACGAAGGCAAACATCCAAAACGGAGAATAATTGTAGACAATTTCGAAATTGTACCATTATATGATGTGCTTCATTTGATAAAGGGGAAAAACTAGAAAAGTCAAATATAGTTGTAATCCATATGTCATTAATTATTATCGTTAATACTCCTATTAAATAAGTTAACAGGAATACAAAACATAGATGGCCACCAAACTGTCTCTTTTGCTCTTTTTTTACATCTGACCAGTCCAAATGTATGTAACTTTTCTATACATTTCTTCCTCTCTTCTGTTGGTATTATAACTCGATCGTTATATGTAAGGATTTTGTTGTGTAGTGAAATATTTTCTCTGTATTCGTAATATGGAAGACAACATTCTTCACAATTTTGCTTTGGAGGCCAGCCTTGAGTGACATATGTTTTTAGTTTTCGTAAGGCTAAATCTTCATCTTGCATTTGTTCTATTTCTTCATTATTGTAACATAGTAAACTACGTATTTCCTTTTGAACTGAATTTATTGCTCTGCCTTCATTTTCCCACATAATATCATTCTCATTACTACCGGTTTCCAAAGGACTTCGTGACAATGCATCGGGTGTATAAAATTCTTTTCCGGGAACATACTCTACCGTATATGTAAATTTCATCAACCTCATACGAAATCTTTGCA